>CM041788.1:56669527-57271391 GCA_023375725.1 Nephotettix cincticeps
AACATAATTTTAAAAGACTATCTATTTATTTTTTTCTAACGTCAAATTACTTTAAATTTTTCAATTATTCTTCCATATTAGTATTGAACAATTAATTCCTGACTATCTTATAAAAAAATCATGTTGCTAGTGTGAAAACTAGGGAAGATATATTTTTTTTACAAAACAGCCCTTATTTGGAGTGTGCAGTTTTGGGAGACTCAAACAAAAGATTGGGTTGCATTTTTGGACATACATTTTTCCCCGGTCCTCAAAGGGTTACAGAAACATGATAAGTGAACTGATACATACTTTCTCTCTTCAAAAGTAACAGTTATCCAATAGATCATAATATTAATAAGCACTAGCTTGTTTGATTGCAGCTTGAATTAACTTGTTATGTAACCTGGTATGGTGCAGAAATTATTAAAGATATGAAAATTTGCTGAGTTTGCAGGTCTGCTGTGATGGGGGTATTTAAATAATTTTATTAAAATTATTTATTTTATTTTATAGATCTGTGTTCAAGTTGAGGTCAAAAAATCCAAGGATCCAATGATTATCATAAAAGATCAACAAATTGTGTTGTAACAATGAAAGTAGACACTATACGAGTATATAATGAAAACTATACCATCAATATGCTAAATTGTGAAAATTTGATATCTTGTTAGTGAAAGTTTACTATTCTATTAGTTTTAGTTTGGTGGTAGTTGTTACCTCGTATAGTAGTGAGACCTGGCCCCATCGCACCAAGGTGATCGTCAAAAGGTCGTAGATCACCATGGCATTGCTCATGGCTCGGATCCGAGCTTCTTTGAACTCTGGCGACTGACTGAGCACAGCCTCCCTTACTGCCATAGCCTCGCTGTGCAATATTTACATTATCACATAATAATCTAATGAGTACTTTCGAACAATGTATCGTTGTTAGTTTCTACACCGAAAAGTCAAGTGGCAAGTACACCAGAGTCCCGGTAATCCATATCCGGTAGTCCGAATAATCTGAACTATCCCATGGGGAAAAAGTTACTGAGTTTAAATTAAAAACTAAGCAATGTAATCTCAATTATAACACTTTAAAGCACAGTGTAACTGGTAATACAGTACTACATAACACAGTAACTTACGTTTTGGAACATAAGAATTGAGTTATCGTCTTTTGACGTAAAAACCAAACCTGTTAGCCAATGCAAATTTACGCCATCATCTCACAAGCATCATGTATGCGGATGTAGCAGTAGTCGATTCTCACGGTCCGACTCTTTATCATCGCTTTTCAGCAAACGACTTTTGGAACATTTTAGTTCATCTCCGGCTATGATGACGATCGCGTAAGAAGGAGGTCTACAGACAGCACTGGTTTATCATTGTTTTATGTGTCAATGTGTGTGTATGTCGTTCAGGCAAAGCATGTAGTGGACCAGCTTATATGTGAAATGTGATAAGACTTAAGTTCATTGTTCTAAATATACAGTTCAGGTCTAAAATAATGGATTTTCTTAGTATTGTACTTTTAATACAACATTACTCTGCATTTCCTGATAATCTGAACAACCTGGTAATCTGAACGGGGTTTGGTCCAAATTAGCTCGGACTACCGAGACTCCGGTATAGTGGCATCCATGAACGATTGAGTGAAACTGTTAGTTATGTAACTTTCTGCTGAGATACCATCTATTAACCCCTGAAACTATATCATGGAATTCCTGTTTTACCCCTAGAGAAGCAGTGTACACCAATAATGCCCTTTGTCTGGTAGTGTGCCACGATCCAGATGGTGACGGCGTTCGCTGAGGAGTGAAAAATTGGAAACCATTCGTATCCAGTTGTTACCTCGTATAGTAGTGAGAACCTTCTCACGTAATTACAGCCCTAGTACTGTAATTACGTTACTACGTTATTCGTAGTAACGTAATTACAGTACTAGGGTTCGAATCCCAACTATGAGCAATACTAATTTGGCTTGCAAATGCATGGTACAGTGATGAGAGGGCCTAGCTAAAATAAGCGATTGGCATTTGTAGGCTTAATTGGGATTACCGTTGACACCAGTTCTGAAAGGGGGGCACATTAAAAAATATTTTGTGTTTGTTTGGTGTTAAGTAATTGTTCGACAAGTTCAAAAAAATCAAAAGGCGAGATTTTTTCATATTTGAGACACTGCCACAGCCTGTAGCACATTTAAAATGTGAATGTAAGTGAAGACAATAGATAATAGACAATTCTCTTTATTTGCACTTTCATTAAGAAATACAATGACATCACTATAAATAAATAAATTCCGGAGTGAATATGATGATTATATAAAACAGATTTAGGTACTTTTCCGTTATACCAACCAGACCCATAAATTGACTGTCTAGTTAAATTGGGGTTTTTGGAAGTAGCAGATTATTGTTGAGCAATATTTAAAGGATAAATATTAGTTAATTTCTTATCGCTGTACCCCTCCCCTTCCCTGGCTCATGTGACAAAACTAAGAGATAACGCGAAGCGATAACGGTCATCGCTCTGTCTAGACTGTCAGTTGCAGACTTTGTCATTTTGTTCAAAATATGTTTTCGCCAACATACCTAACTGCGGAGTTAAGTAAGGTTTTTTTAATAGTATAAAATATTATTAATGAGAAATAATATAAATAAAAACCCTAACCTAACTCCGAAGAGCGCTGTATGTCGGTAATATCTTGTATATAACAATGTAGTGCAACGTGTATTAATCGCCGACATACTCTGCGAAGTTAAGTTAGGTTTTTTTTTATTGTATAAAATATTATTTATGAGATAAAAATATCAATAAAGAACCTAACTTAATTCCACAGTCCGCTACATGGCGGCTGAGGGCACCTATACAAATGTGGTCGGTATAAAGGAAAAGTACCCAGATTTACCACCATTAAAGACACTAAGTAACTTAAATAAATTTTTCAGAGGTAAATTTATTTCAAATTGTCGAGCCGTTTGTCAATGAGAAAGTCTTGTACAGTTTGTGATGAAATAAGGATAACAGTGTACCTGATCAAAAGCAACAGAATGACTTCCTCGTACTCATTCCTGGGGATGAACAGGTTGATCCCGGTGTACAGTCGGGGCTTCCACGCACTGGCTGCTGCATTCTTCTTGGAGCCTGGAGCAAAAAATGAGATAGCATCTAATCCAGCATTAATTTGTAAAAATCTTGGTTCTTGTGGGATTTATATATTTCAAACTCCTCTAATACATCCATTCTGCTTCCTTTTTGACAGTAATGTAACAGTTTAAGACCGTTGTTTACTTAATGTATATTATAGGACATATAGGACATATGCGTTGCCAAACTACTCATCCGATCACCATGAAATTTTAGGTTAAAGTTGCTCTAATATGTGTCCAGGGAGATTTTAGTGAAAAAATATTTTTGAAAACCCCATAAGTTTCCATTTTATGGTGTTTTAAATTTTTAATTTTTAATGTTAACCTTATGGAGACTAAGTTTGTTTACAAATTTTCTACAATGAAAACATTTGATTTCTTAGCTACAGCTGATTGGTTTACTTTCCATTAGCAATATGCTTTACTATCCAATGCCATCTGAATCATTCATTAATGTAAAACTATGAAGTAAATATGTGCTGTACAAAATAAAAAGCTTTATTTGCCACGTTAATAGTTTACGGTTTTGGGGGATTGTGTATTTATATTTTTATTTTCTGTCTGATTAAAAGTCACATGTTTATGTGTTGGCCAAATAAAAAATAATTACAATGTATATATTACGTTTATTATAATAATCAGCTGTTGTATATATTTCCTATAAAAGCCGTATTACAGTTAGGTTTGGTTTGGGTTTGGATTGGATTTGAAAGTTGTGAATTAATCCACTCAGATTTATTTGTTTTATGGGAATGTTATTAATATGTCTTATCGTTTCAGTATTGTTATTCACTATTCCACGACCCAGAATATATAACCTTTCACAATGAAGCTGTAATGGTATTCGACTTCAGAACATGGCCAATCTTAAAGTTAACATGTATTTACTGTCAGGCGTTACAAAGTTCACCGGGTCAGCTAGTTATTTATAAAAATTCTGATTCAGATTTTAAGATGAACCAAACACAATCATGTACAGTACAATAATGTTACGTCATATTATAAACAGCTTAACAAAATAAAATGTTAGCGAGCAAAATAAATATAAAAAATTACAAAAGCATTAAATTCAAAGCCTAAACTCTCATTGAAAAACCATGTAAATTAAAACACAATGTTAAAAGTAATACAAATGTTGAAAGTAATATAAGCGAAGAAATTTCAATTATTTTCAATGGAAAAAAGTGACAGGAAAGAAGCAGACTTGTAAGATTGTAACACCAGCTGTACTCGAAAGTCTGAAACTGTGAGTGAAGCGAAACGCACAAAACTGCACATCACTCACTATTGTTGAAACAAACCTATTACATTGAGGGTGGTACAAGTGAGCGCAAACAGCGCAGTTGGTAGTTCTACTTCGGTACTGTGCATGTACAAACCTGTCCAACACGCCAAGCATGTTCACACAAATGGCAATTCAAACATAGGCTATAAATGTAAATATAACATGCTCGATTGTTACACTGTGAAAAACAAATTTGTAACATCAACTTTAGTCTTCATGACATAGTTTATATGCATATGCATTCTTAAACTTTAAGGGGAATTTTACTACCTGTGCAGTATGTTGCACAGCGTCCTCCAAGATTAAGTTAACTGCGTTGCCGTAACAATATCCAACAACCGGTTGCATTGAAATAAAAAGTATAGAGCGACTAGCTACTAATTGCGGATGTAGGAAGGCGGTCTCATTTGATCATATGCAACCAGTTGTTGCATTGCGGCGACGTAGTTAACTTAATCATGGAGCATACTGTGCAATATACTACAAATGTAGGAAAATGCATCGTTACCTTAAGTATGTCTCTTTGTAAACCATTTCAGATCAGTCAAAACAACATTATCAGTAACAAAAATTGAGCAATAGGTAGGCCCTTTAGTCCTTTTGTTCTTTAAAGATCTATAAAGAACTTTGTAGCTTCAGTATTACTTAGTAGAGTAGGACTTAGTTTATTTAAATTTTTTATTTGTGACCTGTGTATTGCAATTATAAGGCCTGCTGCATATTGAGACGCAGGTTGAGATTGGTGGCACAGAGCAGGGAGTTTTTGTGGATCATGTCTAGCACAAGAGCGTGCACTTTGCGGCACTCGCCAGTGCGACACAGATTTGCCCCGCATGTGTCTACACCACACTTTCGGCCGAGACACACTAGAATACTGCGTCGCATACGGCACTCGTCAGTCGGTCAGTTCGTTTTTCTTAGCTTCCAATGGGCGTTACATCCCTTTGAGGTAATTAACGGTTGAACCAATCTGTGTACTTCTTCAAACTCATCCCTCGTAAGGCGACAATAATTTTTAAACTGTTCACGTGAAGGTTCTTTGTCATTGTGAATGCTCCATGAGTGTGTTTTTTTTCAAGTAAGCACTGTTCCCTTTTTTTGTCTTCCTCGACCACTGATATAATAGTAGTAGCTCTGTATCCAAATCTGATTCTGAGCTTAAATCAAGTAGTTTTGAAAACATCTTTTACAACTTGAATTTATGAAATAACACATCCCCCCGCGATGGAATACATTGCGGGACTGTTTTCCAATATGCGTGGTCCGGCATAGAAAACTGTGTGACACGTTTTCCTGCCCTGTCCTGCTCCGTGCGGGCTGCATGACACAGCTCATTATGCGCCTTAGCTAAAACACCATATGCCTTAGTGGCATTAGTCATAATGAAGGTAGAGGAGTCCAATGTCTTGAGGGCGGCTTGACTGTCTGAGAAAATGGTGATGTTCCTGTTCCTGACATTTCTACTGAGATTGAACCGTACACATTCCATGATGGCTACTACTTCTGGCCGTTCCCAGACAATGTTCCAGACAGAAGTGCCGACAGAAGTGATGAAGCCGCCCTCAAGGCGCTGGTCTCATGTACCTTAAACTCCAAGATCGTGTGGGACTGCTGCAATGTGGTGGCTTCTCTTAGTAGTCAAAACAACGTTACCCTATACTGGGTCACAAGACACTCATGAATTATGGATAGTGAAATAGCGGATCATCAGGCAAATTATGGCGCTTCTACTCCATGTTTGTGCCTACAACCCTTCTTCGGTATCTCCAGGGCACATGTGGATCGAGAGATCAACATGTGGGCAAGGAAAAGTGCTGAAGGAACCTAGTTCCCTTTGTGTAATCAGGTAGTGATAATGACCACTCATAATTGGACAGGAATTGCCCTAACTGGATTCAAACCAGACACGTTTGATTTACTGGCCTTGAGTGTTATCCCTCATATTAAGGTTCTCTTAAAGTTTAACGCATAGGCCTATAGTGTAGAAATCCCCTAACACTTAAGCGTTATGATAAATCATACAAATAACATTAAAGTAATTATGAAAGGTGTAAGTTGTTACTTATACCACTCATTCCCGAATACTTTAACTACAGACGTGTATGTAGGATGTACCAGTACCAAGCCAAGCGAATTGCACTATAATGACACCGGAACGTATTATAGTACGATAGTACAATAGCAACGCTGATTAGATACAGTAAAAGTAAAATTTGACAAACTCTCAATTCGAGGGTTCGAACTCAAACATTATCACCATGAGTAGAAAACCATGGTAAAAATTTAATAGAAACCTTTGTAGCAAAAATACAGTTCATTCAAAATTCATTCTCATTTTGCTTGATTGGATCGATTCATTGAGTTTTACCCATTCAAACACACCGTTCTTTCTGAATCTCACTAATTTTTGTTCTTCAATATTACAGAATGTTGTAGAACTTTACAATTTTGTATGTTACACTTTTAAGTGCTAAAGAAATTAAGGGTATTATCAACTCGCTTCACAAAACCATTTAACGTTTTGTTCTCTTTGAGGAAAAACAAAATACTTACTCGTGCCAGGTGGGGAATATCGGATTCCAGTGTAGCCTCGCAACAGGACCTCAGCCAGCTGTCGGGTCAGTGTTAGTCTCAAACCATGTGTTCCACTAGACTCCACAGCACAGAGCATGTTCCTAGCAGAAATATTCCAAAAATTTCATTTTCAAATTAGGAAAACTTTATGCCTTGATGTATGTCTTGTAATATAATGTTTGTGTTTCGTATTATGTTGAGTTTGTAATTTATTAAAACTACTTGTACATTGTTTATGGAAATGTGTAACTTGGTTTTTGCATATTAGTGATGGTAATATCTGTGACATTGACAATGATTAAAACATTCACTTTAAGTAAATATTATAATATTAAGTAAATACATGACATAGATTAGTGTAACGATTCAGATTACGTTAATTCAATTTTGACTAGTAGTAAGGTTAAATATTTGTGAACTCACAAAACCCCCCAACTGTGGTTAGTAACTCATTATATTGCATATCAGCACACTAAAATTAATAATTGAAATATAATGCTGGTTTTATCCAACAATTGAATCCTAAAACGGTGCGAATTAGGTCGGTGCTTTATCATCAATGAACTAAATCTTGATCTTTAACAACCGCAGTGTTACATTTAATAGAACATAAATTTGTTGCTAATGTGTTATACCGTAGTAACAAAAATACGAATTTGACAAATGTGGTGTGTCGTGTTGCGAATTGTGGATAATTGTGAGCAATGGTCAGTGGATGTAGTGTTCTCTTGTGGATTAAAGTCTGCACTTTTGAATACTGTGTTAATCCCCAATACCATCCTCAAAATTAGACCAGTTTATAATTCAGAGACAGTGGTTCGGACTCCTTGTTAAACTGTAGATCCCTTAAATGACATTGACTGTTGAGATTTCAATTAACAGTCTTAATTCCTACCTGAGGAACATGTCAGCATTAATCAGTGACAAGACAACAAGATCACATCACAATCATCTTACACTTATTTCTCATTCATACTCAGCTTAAAACACCTACCTGGGTAGGTTGCCATTTCAGTAACTATCTAAAATAACTAAATTATTTGACTACATAACGCCAATTACTCTCCTAAACAGGTTCCTAAAATAAAATGTATAAAATGTTAATTGTTGTTGTTTAGATGTTATTTAAAAAAAATTGTATTCTGTAAAAGTTGAAAAATGTAATTTATTCAAATCATTTTGATTTTATCATAATTTTTAAATAAGTGAATAAAGTATATCATATATTCGATATGAAAGTTATTGACACTAACTAGCTTGAAGTATGAAAATAGCTAAAGTTATTCTTCTACATTCTAAAAGCGATTATTTCAGCAACATAAGTAAATTGTGAAAATATATAGATATTTATCTTTCATTTAAAACTAACCAGTGAAATGTTCATGTAGCCAAGTAAATTCATCAATTGCATTTTGATCGTCATTCCATGTGATCGTCATGAGGAATTTCAGGTAATATTAAACATGAATTCAAAGATAAATGGCTATACGAATACTTTTTTAACTCAAGATATTTAGGGTGTTAAAGAACGTATATTGCAAATCTAAAACCGATCCTTGCACCTGTTTTTCTTATTAAACAAAAATACATATACCCAGATGCACAACGAAGTTTGACTTTGCTAATGCAGTATAACCAACACGATACATAGATGTTCTCACCTCGTTAATGCATCAATTAACACAAGAGCGCAAAGTTTTAGAAAATCACAATAGTTTTAAAATGCTTCAAAATATTGCCAACATACCTGTACCGTGTGACAGCCTGAGGTATTTTTCCTGTCTGAATGTACAGCAGTGGGGCTCTCTGGATTGCAGTTTCTAAGATCGGACCCATCGTACGAGTCGAGTCCTGCGGCTGCGGCGAATGAGAACCTCCTAAAGAAAAAATTCAATTGATTTTTGTGTATAAGCAAAAACTTTAAATTTTTGCAATTTTTCAGCATATTATACTTAAAGATAATAATTGATTTCAATTAGGCAAATACATCAATTAATTTAATAGGCAAATCAAATAGATATATTTTGATTGATTAACAAAAAAACACACTTAGGGGATTAGTATTTAACCATATAAGTTAGAATGTTGCCTAACTTCTCCTTTCTGGCAGGAAGTAGTAATTTTTTTAGAACTATTTGCTTGAGATAAGAAATTAGTCATACTCATCTTAGAATGGCCAGTCTAGAATAAATCAATAGACCTCACCAAAGTGGGATGCAATTTTGGAATTTTTCCTTCCCACTCGGTTCAATTGTAAGACTTTCTTTTCTTCCCATGGGATTGCAAATTAGTCAACTGAAGAACCTGTTAGGTGGTACAAAGTTCGCCGGGTCAGCTAGGTAATGATAAAAACAACTAATTTTTCTTTGAGTGTATCCTATGTATACTCACATAAAATACTAAAAAGTTTGAAGTAATAGTTCTACATAATATTTTAATTTGTACTATTTCAAAATGTTTATAATTAAATCACTTTTTTACATTCTGTTGTTGATTTATTTCAAAACGTCTTTAATTTCTGGATAACCTTAATACATAACGAGTCCTGAAAAAGCATATTTTAGTATAACTTACCATTACATTAAAGTAACTTTAACTTTGGGTTTAAAAAGATCGAATGGAATATTTTACCTGTGGTGTTGATAGTTCCGGTGGTGACGATCTGTTGCTGCACTTTGTCCTGCTCTTGTAAGTACAGCAAAGTCAGATCACCTGCCAGTTCAAAACACTTGGCCATCTGCTCCTCCCACTCCACCTGCTTGTACTTGCTGGTGGAAGAGGGTGGGACCTTCTCCAGACAAAGTCCTGAAGGCAAAATCACAAAAAGCATTTCAACATTATTTCATCTTTTTTTAAATAAGTACAGTGGAACTAGGATAATACGAACTTCTGTAATTCGAAAACTTCTTTATTTCGAAGTTTGACTTGGTCCCTAGAATTTTACATAAAAACAATGTTAAGATACCCTGGTTAATTCGAATATTTTTTTGGATAATTCGAATTTTTTGCAGCGTAAATCTATAAAGAGAAGTCATTGTGTGCGATTTTCCCGGAAACGACATTCAGGCTTCCTGTCCGTAGACTATTTTTAGCTAGATCAACGAGCCCACCCCCCGCCAACCCTTCTCACAGTACATACACCTGCTGTTGACTGGTCACATGATACCCCTCCCCCTCACCAGTCCTCTACTGCTCATAAATTACAACATTGACATCTCTAATATGTCACTACACAGCAGCTGTTCAGTAACGTGCGTATCATTGATGGTGGTTTCCGATATTCGTCGTCTTTGTTTCGTGTTGGCATTTGTGACTTCGTCTGCGTTCATGTTAACATGTCTTGTGTATGAACTTATTTGACGTCGCAAGAATAAATGGCGGCAATCAAAGGAGGTAGAGAAGGGATTTAAGAAAAAATTTGAAATAGCTTAAATTTTCGGGATCCCTCCAACACACAGTATCGACATTTAACAAATATTAGAATTTTAATCAATAATATCTTCATTAACCTAACTTTTTTTAATATACAATGTTAAAACATGATGTTTTACTGTTTATTTCCACCACTTGCAAAAACTTTTCTAATTCGAATTTTTTTCTGGTCCCTTGAGGTTCGACTGTATGTGATTATTTTAATATGAATCTGCATTTTCATTAGACACAAAATTGCTTTATGAACTAGGGGGAATCTAAGGCAGTAACTCAAAAGGAATCAAAATAATGGCACAAATGATCAAAGTTTCTCTACAACTATGGCTTCACAACTGAACTGTGTTGCAACTTGTTTCCAATCCACACCACAGATTTTGGTAAATGTTGGTAATTTTATTCCTAAACGTCATTGGTGAGGTGTCAATATTTTTATTTTTCAACTAATTTTCTAATTTGTTGGGGAAACACTAACCTAATTGAACTGGTCGGAAGTGTTCTGGCTTTGTAAACAAAAATCAAACACAATCACTAACATCACAAAATAAACTCAAATTTTCCATATATTCCAAACTGGAGAACTTGTGAGTTTGTGTATTGTATACTTTTAGATTTTGAGTTACATGTTTTTTACCAGACCATTCTCCAAACAGTTAATTTAGGTGAGTGTTGCCCAAAAAACTGAGTTGAAAAATAAACCATGTAGAGGAACTAATTCCAAGTAATTTATTTCGAGAGTATTTTGTCTTAATATAGCTACATGTAGACGTACATATTCATATAGAATAAATAAATAAACTTTTACACGAGATTCTGAAATAGTTTTCATTGCATTACCTATCGTAAACTAAAATTTTAAATATCAGTTGTAAATTAAGTCTTTAAAAAGGTATACAACCATCTCGAAATGTCCTTAAGTGATCTCTTGAAAACCATATATAATAATTAAATCATGTCGATTCCGCAGAATTTAGACTAATATAAATCTTAACAAAAAGATTAAAATCATGTTGATGAATGGAAAAAAACCTTTGATAGCATATGACTCGGCTACGATTCGTAAGCTACGGCTTGGCAACGCCTTCTCCGTCAACGACTGTAGGTCTGCTTCGTTGTAGTGGTTGAGTGACTCCTCGTAGAAGCCCATGGCGTAGTGGAGCTTCCCCAACAGCAGGTGAGAGTCGAGAGCAACACCCGCCTGCAGACAAAAGATTGGTCATGTGTAACACCACAGGAACAAGCTAACCAGTTTATTTAATTTTTCATTATCTTAGGAAAATAATTTATTATAAATCGCAAGAAAAAGGACATACACCTCTTTATCATTTTGGTATTACCATGTAAACACCAATTTTCTTTTATATAATACTTGATGCTGTTTTTTTAAACACTAGGCCTACTCCTCCATCATATTTATCTATTTATTTTATGTATTCATTTTAATGTTGGAAGTGTCAATAAAATTGACTCGGTTTGTAATTTTGCAACAAGGTGTTTATATTTTAAAAAGTATTTTTCTGCCAGATTCGAGCAAACGATGAATGTTCATTTTTACACCCTCAGATTAACATAAAGAAAAGAGGCACAACCAATCATATTTTATTGTACAAGTAATGAGATGGATTATTTTATATATGTAGATAAAGTGGGATAGTGCAATTTTACACAGATTACAGTATTTGTGACATCTTTTACTATCTCCCACTTATACGATAGTATATGGAGGAAGTATTGTTTCCATCAAAATTTTCAAATTTAAGCCGAGAGAGGTTTTATCCGTTTTGGGGTCCCCTGAATCCAAAAAAGTGGGTTTCAACGTGATGTCTGTCCATCCTTCCATCCGTGTATCCATCTCAATCCATCTCATTACCTGTACAATAAAATATGATTGGTTGTGCATCTTTTCTCAATGTTAATCTGAAGGTGTGAAAATGAACATTTAAAATACTGACAGAAAAATACTTTTTAAAATATAAATATGTCCGTGTGTGTGTGTCTGGATGTGTACAGAGCCATTGGTCCGATTTGGATGAAATTTGGTATGTATGTACATATTAACAGTATCTCCAGGGTTCTTTTTCATTTATTTGAGTTTTGGATTTTTAAGGGTAGTTCACCCCTAAAAACCCTAAAAAACGTGACAACTCCAAATTTCTCATAAATGGCTCTAAGGATTTTGATAGTTTATAGTGCATAGAATACTAAATAGTACAACACCACCCGCATGTCTGTAAAAATGAAGTTCAAATGTTGTGGGCTTTTAAATGTCAAAAAATCTATTTTTTAAGTTTTCCACAAAAACACTATGGAGGTAAGGTATAATTTGACTGCCAGCATTGAAACCGGCTTTAAAAACTAAATAAATTTGTATTTTGAATTACTTGTATACGACTAATGGTTCAAGAGAAAAGTAAAATTTACTGTCCATGATAAACGCAGTATGTTGTCTGAGAACGCTAAGATTGTCATTCTTATGGAAAATATAAAAAAATCGATTTCTTTCTTATTTCCAAACCGTTTTCCATGAAACTTAGTATGCAGCGTAAGGTCATCACCCAACAAAACCCACAAAAAAGGGTTTGTATTACGGTGGGAATTCCCTCCCCATAAAATTATAACTATTAATTTAACTTTGTTTCTCGTATTGTTATTTTCAGAAATTGGATGATCATTTTTTATACAATAAATTATTAAATGATAGATAGATAAACTTAAAAGAATATGATAGTCTTACTAAAGATTGTCGTTTTTAAATTTACTCATGAGTGAAAGTATGTGTCAGTTCACTGAGACCGTTTATTTAATGGAAAAATCCTCACTGATCTGGAAAAGGATTTATGCTCACTACTAACTACAGTATCTATTCCTTTTGTGGCGCATAGAGCTGGCTGGGTATATTGTAAATAAATTAAGCTTTAATATTTACTTATATAGTAAAAACCTACGTCAATCACAGTTCATAGGTGTTGTCCACTATATGTTTTGCATGGACGGCATCATCAGGTAGTTTTACAGGGACATTCTAACCGTTAAGGACTCGTAATCAAATGAAATATAAATTAAAACACACACACTGACACATAAGACATAGGACAAACTGGCAGATCTTTCACACAACGCTATAAAGAACTACGCCCCGACCCCAAATCAGTTAAACAAAACTCCACTTTCGCACAACATTTAATAGATACCAACTACACTGTTGACAACAATAATAACAAGTAATAAAAACAATCTATTTATCTTCTATTTTGTACATTTTATTTTCTATTAAGTATACTTTGTTTGTAATCTATGATAAGTTTATTTCATTTTTATATTTTTTATGTTTAAACGCAGGTTAAGTGTAAGAAAGGGCCATGAAGCCCCAACGTTGCCTGTTAAAATAAAGAATTTTTCACTTAATTTCATTTTTTTCAATAATAGCCTGGATATTTTGCCTTTTTGTAACAAAGGAAATAGACTGGATTCCCTCAAACAATTTGAAATATATAATACCTTTAATGACAGTGACAAGAAACACCATATTTTAAATTATAAATTAAATTTCAAATCACATACAATATTTAATACAATAATAGTCCGCACCACAGGACAAAAGAAAAGTAACCTTCGTACCCTAGATAGTGCAATCAATGATGGGGTTGTTTTATATGTCAGTGTGTTGTGTGTTGTAATTTATATTTCATTTGATGAAGAGTCTTTAACGGATAGAATGTCCCTCCATCCCCAGTTGATAATGCCGTGCAGGCAAAACATGTAGTGGACAACACCTATATATAACCTGTGATTGATGTAAGTTTTTACTATATATGTCATAATACATAGTTCATAGTTACATAGGCTAATACAATGGATTTTAATTTAATCTTTATTTTTTAAAACGACCTGTTTTATTTTTAATGTTTAATTATAATACCCTAAATAAAACTGACGTTTTAGATTTTTATTCCAACCTTTTTCCCTTGTTCACTTGCAGCATTCAGTAAACAACGTTTGGCCTCTCCGAGACCAGATCTAGCCTTCGAGAAATTGGCTTCGATGGGAGGCCATTCTTCCAGAAACAGTTCCAGCTTTCCTTCACCCAGCAGAAAGTTGCATAATGGAGCTGAGATCAAATACATTACTTATTGACAATAAGAGTATGCATGATAAAAAACTAGAACCATATACTTAAATTCATTATAGCGTTGGTTATTAATTATTAAATTAACAATTAGTTGGACTTTTCCAATGTTTCTTGTGTTTAAAATCTAGACGTTTCGAGAGTTGGTTAAACTACTCCCGTTAACCGGAGTTGATTAAACGTACGTTAAACGGGAGTAGCAAATTTAACATACTAAAAAGTAGATTATTCTTTCAATAGCTTTCAGAAAAAGTAGACTACTCTGAATAATATAACCTTTTAGTGAATTTCCCTGAATAAAACTGTATAAAACAGGAGGTCAGGAAAACAAATTATATTTATTGCCCTTTTCTTTGTTTGACTCAGTATCATTAGTGATGTTGTCTGTTAATTATCAATTTCAATCCTAATTAAGTTATGAGTGCAATGAATTTTCTCAATCTATTTATACCTTAAATAGGGGCTAAACTCTGATACCAGACCTTGGCCAGAAGGTTAACAAACATTCCTCTATTCACTTTAAATTCATTTGTTTGTTTTCATTTTAAATTTGTAATTAGGCATACATTAAACATTCATCAAAAACAAAAACACATCTTGATAAGTTGAGCCTACTGCTTTTCTAATTTTAAGTACATTGTACTCTGAGTTTTTGCACAAATAAAGGATTCTGGTTGTATTGTTAATGTTCTTGTTGAATTGTTCTGAAAAATTTGAACTAACCACAATATTTATACATTACAATAATAATGATAAAATTTTAGGGGCTGAGAGGAATTTAAAATGAAAAAATTTGAATAATTTAAGTCTGCCTTGGTATCATCCACTACAAAAGAACTCTAAAAAAAGTAATAATAAAATTGACTTTAAACACTAATCCCACCCAGATCTGCATACTCAGGGAATTTCCAAATCAATAATATGACAATAATAATATATGACTATTTATGTCACAAGACATTTTCCTGTTTTCTATAGCATCCAAGACATAATATATAGAGTCCAACTTGCTATAAGTTTTATCAATATCCTTTGATTAAAAGGAGAGTTTGTTTACTGCATACTCCATCAGATTAACATGGGAAAGAGTATGCGGATTTACTGCTGTGAGGAGCAATTAAAGTAAGCATATTTAGATAAGATCTAAGCCCGGGACGGGCTTAGGTCTTACCATGAGACCAATGGTAATAGCTTATTTCCTATGGAAAATTTGCTGAGAACGTTACTTTATTAAACTTGTTTTGTTGTACTAAAAAACTACAAGAACTATTCCAGCAGGATGCAAATTTTACAACGTAAAAAACTCAAAATAGATCAACAATTTACACTGTCAACTAAATATCAAATCATACATAGGCCTATTTCAATTTCGGATCATATTTTTACAACATATGCCTAGGGCTAAAAACTTGAAGAAATGAGGTGTGTTTTCATAAGCACACTTTGTGCACTGCATTAGCAAATACAGTAAAAACATTTCTGATCATCAATTTAGTTCAATTAATAGGTGTTTAACTACAAATTAATAACTGTAATATAGCATCCCTAAGTTTAGGACGTTGTTTGATGGAATATAGTTTTATATAGCACTTTCTATACTTTTTTATACTTTTAACTGAAATGGCGACCTACCCTGGTAGGTATTTTAAGCCAAGTATGAATGAGGAATGAATGTAGGATGATTGTTGCGCGATCTTGTAGTCTTGTTACTGACTAAGGCTGACATGTTCCTTAGACAGGACTGTTAATTAATAGCCCAACAGCCGATGGCAACTAATGGACCTACAGTTTAACGTGGAATCCGAACCACGACCTCTGAATTACGAATTGGTCTAATTTATGAGGATGGTCTTTGCGGATTAACGTAGTATTCAATAGTGCGGACGTTAATCCACACAAGAGAACCATCCACCGACCATCTGTCACAACTATCCACAATTCGTGACCTCCAAGTAGCTGGATTACAGGATGTCGCCACCATCCCAGTCAATAGACTATTAAATTATTTTTAGTATATTTAAAAACCACAAAATAAATGACTTTGCAAAAAAATGCCAACATTTTCCCTGATCTCAAAAATAGGCCCAAATTAGAGGAACTCTAATTTGGGCTTTTTTTGGGGCCTAGACAACTCTAGATTCTCAGTTTGATGTGGGAAATGCCTCTAGTAAAGCAATTACCTGTACTTGTAAACTAATAAGGAAGAGTCAAGAAACATATAATTCAGATTTAATTTATTAATATTAATACTAAAAATCCTAGTTAAGATAATAATCCATCTAAGCATATTTAATGATTACCTTGTGCAGCATTTTTACTCTTCAGTTGTTCTGCAAGCTCAATAACATGTTTAAAATTTTCACCATATAAAGCGGCTAACTAGTGATTTAAATTCATTAATATTGCTTTGTGAAATTGTGCGTTCGTTTTATGAGTTATTCATTTTTTGTCAATAAAATAAAGACCAAGAAAGGTTAAAATACACCACACCCGAGTCCCCTTTTGGGCCGACTACGTTCCCCTACGGCCTCAATATTGCATTCTGGTATATAAAATTAGGAACAGATAAGAAAGGGTTATAAAAACCGAACTATCCGTTCATCTATTCTAGGACTAACGCGGTGAAATAGCGTGCAATCAAAGACGTGTCTTTGTAAACGTATATGGTCCATTGCCATTGCAAGAATTGAATACATTTTTTGTATTTCCACTAGGCCGGTGTAGACGTTAATGACATAGACTGACGGATGTAACTACTTTATATTGATCTTTGGTAGTACCAGCTTTGACTATTCATTATTAATAACTGATAGTAAAATGTACCAGAGACTGCTATGGTAATATATACCTCCAACTTGGAGGGGGTTTGTGTCGCTATAGTGCAACATGACAAACTGTTGATATTATCTTCAAGAGAAACAAAAGGTTAATTTTATACCCTTTTTTAATGAACTTTTAGCTGATGGAAACAATTTTTTTCAACTGTTCAGGAATGTCAAAATCCTACTTATTTGAGCTGCTTTAGCTAATAAAGGTAGACATTATACTTTTAACAAAATTTCCACTACTACGATTATATACACAAGACTGGCTTTCTTTCACTTGTATCTCTTCCTTTTTTACTTTTTCTGCATCTCTTCCACGATCATTCAATAAAGTTTATTCACTAGACACTAGACATTTTTTTACTGAACATGTTAGACACGGATAACAGTGTGCACGTGGAGCTAGGACGAGATGACCAGAGAGGAACGGATTATTTACCATCCGTTCATCTATGGAGGTGACAGCACTGAATGTGTAGGTAGACACTGGTGAAATTGAGTGACCTTACTTTTGATATTACTGTATGGTCGGCTATGCTTTCGTATTGGCCGTACGAAATGTTAGATCATCGAATTCTAATGCAAAGCGTGACTACGATTCCATTCCAATATTAGATAGTTAATTCATATAACAAGAATGACAAGGGTATATTAGCTTATATAAGAAAAAAAAAATATTGATACTGCTAATATTATATAAATACTATTGCTTGGAGTACTATGTTTTTTACTAATTGATTTTTATTATTTTAATTTTAACTTTTTTATATGACTTTTCTCAACTTCAACACTTTATATTATTATAAAATGATGAATAAAATTGTTAATAAGTAGTAATTGTAACTTTTTATGACAATCTTTTTTTCAAGATAAAAAGGTTAATTATTACCTTTGACTTTGATATAAATTTTTTCCGTCAAAGTTTCTAACTCATCAGAAAATCGAATATACAAAAGTAATACTTTTAAATATTTTCAACTGGGAATTTTCTGCATTAGATCTTTGTGTTTTTATTGTGTTTGTAGATAGATATTACTTATCTACTTTTTTTTCAAAAGGACACGGATAACTTTTACGATGATGATCAAAATATCCAAGTCAGTATCAGGCACTGAATGTGTAGGTAGACACTGGAGTGGGGGAACTTTGGGAGTTGACCTTACTTCTGGTGACTTTACTGATGTCGCGGCACGCGGCTAGCTGCCCGCACAGTGGCCGTACCTTTGGCATCACCTGGTGGCCTAGTCTAATACGGCCCAACGGTTAGCGTCTTGGACTTCAATACAAGAGGTGACCTGTTCGATCCCGGGTTGTCCACAAAATTTAGATGAGTTAATTCAATAAAACAGTGAACTACAAGTTGCATAGCTTAAGCTTAGCCTGCCGTTAAAAAAGAAAAAGAGATTGCACAATGTTATTGAGTTACTGTATTTATTTACAATATTTGAGCTTAACTTTGCCTTTGATTATTGTCTGAGTTTGTTTATCTAATTAATTGCTATATTTGTATGAGTCATTGGATAAAAATTTTCATCAAGAAGTACGTGTCAGTTCCCTATTATTTATTCTCAGGAGAATAAACCGTACGATAACTTCTAAAAACATCGTATTTCTGTTGTAGCAAAGTTGTGTTTAAAAATTAGGCTTGAGCCCTTGATTGTCCGTCAAAGTTTTCTCTGCTGAATAAAAATGGGAGTAAGAGGACTACAGTTTTACATGGAAAAATGTTGCCCTCAAGCGTCTCAGATGGTCAATATCGCTGACCTTGTAGAAGAACACAGGTAGGCTATGATGTGTGTGAAACTGAATTTTAAAATCATGTTTCTCAAAAGGCAATCCTTTTAAGTGTCAGGATTAGCACTAGAAGTAAGATCACCCAACGTTTTTAATTTTCTTTGATGCGTTAATTCATAATTGGCAAGAAAATGACAAATAAAACATCAACTATAATTGTCTCTTACAGGATTTCCCTTTTAGGTTTAGACAAGACAAGAGTTTTAGACAAGAGGCAATAACTTATCTGGTTGATGAGGTAAAAAGAATTCGCAGAGTTGAATGACAAAAGAAGGAAGAATCGTGTAAGAACTAAAATCCAGCAAGTTAAATCAAACGTTTGGTTCCTCCTCGTACATACTTCTGTCCTTGCAGATGTAGTTTCTGTCTTCGACTTATAACTTTCCAAAGTCTTAGATCTTAAGACAGGGCATACTTCCATTTATCACGATTGTAATCATCAGCCATTGGGCAACAATAATCGTGATGTTGCTTGATTAAGGCCGTGATGTCAATAACTAACAACATGAAGTGGTGCCATGGTCAAACCATGGCCATGTGTGAACCCTTCCATATGTGATATCTCCAGGGTCTACTAGGGTGTCCCAAAGGGATCAATTCTAGGTTCAGTTCTTTTTCAAATTTATGGTTATGACATCCACTTGATGAACAGTGGAAAGCTTCAGAATGCAGAAGACACGACTATTTTGAATCTGAATTCAACAAAACCATGGAAATAGAGAATTCTACTAACTTGAACGCCTGCATTCAAAAATTGCTAACCGACGTCTATACCATTCAACCAAGGGTAAAACTCCAGCAGAAATTATGTTAGAAAGAAATATAAAGATGAGATTAGATCTTATCTATCCACCATCAGAGACCAGGCAAGGTATAGACAAAGCCGAAGAGGGAAAAACCCCCTGAAGTGTATTCCAAAGTAGTTTTCAAGTCGTCCAATGTACGAATCCCAAGATTCTCCTTCCTCACTGAATTTCTTGAATGTAATATTACACCACGTTTGTTTCTCCATGCTGTTGTTATTCCTTCCCACCTCACTATGAATATTAACACTGTCTGTTTTCCGTTGACTCACTCAGTTTTACCTCGTCACCAATGTATAAAAAAAACTGGTTAACAGTATCGAACTCTTTAATTCCACTTTTATAATTTGTATCAATCCAAGGTAAATAAAAACAAGTTAATAGCTTATCAGCTGATACAAAATATATACTATAACATAACACATAAGAAAAGATTATGCAGGTTAGCTGTCATGTTAAACACATAAACTTTGATTTTTTAGCATAAATATAGATATAAACGTAACCACTAATATAAAAGTACAAGGCAATGCTTTCCATGGCTAGGGGACACGAGCAAGGAACGATTTTCGCACTGTCCAACACCTCACATCGGTGCGATACTCTCTTCTCAGGTAGGTGTCAGGCTCCTCAATTGCCTACATAAGAGACTCAAAAGTGGAGAGTTCCTGTCTATTCAAAATGAGACTGAAGTGTGAGTTGATAAACGATGTGTTCTACGTGGTGGACGAGTCCACATCACACCGTTGGAGCTAAATTTTGAATTTTTTAAAGATTATTTTACTACATTTAATTTTTTCTTAGATTCCCCAGGGCATGAAGTTTTTTATAATGACTATTGGCCAAGGAGTAGTATTTTTATATATCATATTATTTTTATTGTTAACTTGTTTTTTTAAGTAGGCCTATGTAGGTTGATATTTTAGATGTTTGCTAAACAATGTATCAACTTTGTCAACAGCAATGAGTGGTGTGAATAAAAAAGAGTAGAACAAGTAAACGCCAAAATTGAAGTGAATAAAACAAGTATTTACTCTTACTCGTGAGTAAATACTTGAGAGGCTAGTAAAACCCCAAAAAATGACAATTTTAGTGTGAATAAATGCAAGTAAATACTTCTGTTGCAAGTAAATACTCGTCCATTCGCAAGTCAACCCTACCCCAGACTTGCAGTCATACTTGTACACGAAAGATGGCTGCATTTATGAACCTGCATGGTGTGAAACGTTATAGAGACCGGCGTGATATAAGTCCCGATCTATCTACGGGACTATATATAAAACTCTCTACGATTTGAGAGCGAAAACGTAGATTTTCTCACTTTAAACTTTCTTGATGAAAACACTTATGCAATGGGTGGAGGATTAACTGCATGGAAAAAGATGGAAATTTTTCTGAGATACGTTAGTGATCCAGGATTCCAAAGTGGTGTTGCCATTGACATGGGGGTTGACAGAAGTACCGTCAGTAGAACATTTTCAAGTGTATTGGATAAAATAGTGTCGAAGTCTGAAGAAATGATGCGTACTAGTCTGTGTGGCGCTACAAGTATTTACTTGCCTTTCTTGTGAATTCAGTTGTCTCGCGAGTAAGTACTTGCTAGTATACCTCGGGTTGGCGAGTACACGGTCACAAGTAAACTCGGCGCTTTATTCACATCGGATTACTTGGAGTTTAAATACTTGTTTTTATTCACACTGAAGTACCTATATTATATGCTCAAATGTAATCGAATTGGCACAACACAACATTCTCTGGATGGTGCACAGCGCCAAATCATCATGTCATCTATCCTCCCCTAATTTGTAAAATAACGCTTCAGTTTCTCAAACAAATTTTTTAATTTTGACAGGCTACTTTTAAGTAATGCTGAGTCTTTTATTTTTTCTAGAATTTCATGTTTCGGAAGCTCAAGAGTAGGTATTTAATTATACAAATTTTATTTTAAAACTATTTTCCTAACTGAAAATATTGTTTTTAGGTTAGTTGATGATAGTTTGATTATGTATCAATTCTTTTATTTCCAGGAGTTGCAATCTGTCACCAAATCAAGAATTAGTTATTGTGGTCGATGGATCAAGTTGTATTCGAAATCTGTACGGAGATTTGGAGTGGATTGGAGGTGGACAGTTAAAAGAATTTGGAGAAAAAGCTCAATATTTTGTCAGTCAATTTAAAAATCTAGGAATACGACTTGTGTTCTTTTTTGATGGACCAACAGTAGAAGAAAAACGCAGGACCTGGGTTGAAAGACGGTTGAGCAAGTTGGACTCTATGTATTATGTCTTGGATGCTATAGAAAAAGGGAAAATGTCTTGTGACATAAATAGACAAAAGCATTTTCTTTTACCCCCTGGCATGGGTCAGTTGTCTCGTGTGATTTTTGAAAATCTTTGTGGGTGTGAGGTGAGTTAAATGAATCTTCTCTTCCTTTTTTCATAATAAGTTTATTTTTTTAATACTCACAATGAGGTTGCCTAAATTTTTATATCACTAAACTAAGCTTTTAATTGACGATTAGGAGGGTATAAAGGTTTTGAGAGCGCCTCACTAGGTAGTCACAATGAAAACTGGTTCATACATTGTTTATTTCACCTTTTACTTTGCCAGGACATTCTTTGGTTTGACATATACACTCCACACACAGTTTCCCGTCCCACCCCTAATTTAGTTAAAATTAAGAGCTCATTTAGACTCAGTCCCAGAAGAGAGTAAAATAAACCTAAACGTGATAGCGAAGCCATGATGTTCAGTGGCGAGGGGTCCAGTCATCTCTGGATTCGGTGATGACCACGAGAAATTCTAAAATTTACTTTTAACATCTCAAATATCGTTTACTTCGCATATTTTTTCTAAAATCAGCGTCCACATTTGAATAACACGCTTCTATGTCTTATGAATACGCAAACAGCCACAGTGGATTCGCAAGCAGTCTACGATGTCCTACCACGTCCCCCTCACCTACATGCTTGTACCTCCACCCCTACACCGTCCATTGGCTACAGCACGCAGCTTATATGGCGTATACATCACAGGGTAAGCACACACTTCGGCGAATCTCGGGTACCACCCGGCATTTGGGGGACCGTTGTACGTTCTCTGCTCCTCTTGAGTCTATTCTACTCCATGAGCGCTTGATTTTAACTGTCACCACTAGATAATACTTCCATAGACACAGTCAGTAGTCTGCAATGAGGAAATGTACATTGTTAATAAAACTAGTGGACAAATCTTTCGTAATTTTGTTTATATTGTGCGATGAAGAATGACGGAAAAGAATGACACCATATTAAAGCTGAAATCGAAGCCCTTCAGTACATTAAAGTTTGAGGATAAACTAAATTGTTGTGAGGAATGGGAGGCTGTGTTCTTGTACATTGTACATTCTACAAAGTATCGGTAGATGTAACCGATAGAAATTGATCTTATACCCAACTGTTTCTAGCTATGAACAATCTGATTGGCTCTGTGTTGATAAAACTTTATCAAAATTGTTTTGTTGACCTTGCCTTTTATTTTTTCATATTGCCCAGATGTTAAGTATGGATTTCTAAAGGGTTTTGTAATTTAAACGGGTGGTTTAAATCATGTAGTAAATATGAAGTCAGAGAAAGTTATTTATTTATTTAATGGAATACCCCTTTTTACAATGAAATAGTAAGAATAGTATATATAATAGTACAATAGTAAAAATAGTAGACTAAATATTACTGTACTTTAATACTAAATCCAATCTTTAAGCAATTAGTTTCAGTATTTTATGACATCCGCAAAATTAGTTTTCAATCATGGTTTAAAAAAAATTAAACATTCAAATTCGTGAATAGGGAATGGAACCATTTTGAACACGGATACGCGAGGTGCCGGCGCCGTGCATGCTGAAACGAACGATGGTAGGCAGATGAGTTGATGCTCTCTTCGTCATTGTCATTAGAGGCTAAGGGGTTAGGAAATATTTTTTGATGCATATATTTGTATGGATTGCAAATTATTTAACTGTTGTAAATGTAATAAATTTTATCATTCTATTTTATGCATCTAAATTATAAAATTTAGGTACTTTGTATACAATTTGTTAGCAGCCCACTAGATGAATTTTAGGATTGAGGGTTTATTTTTTTTATTCAAACATTATTCTTGTAAGACTCTAGCTCAACTTCACTCAGCTCATGACTTATATTCATTTTGCAGGTTTATCAGTCTTTAGCAGAATGTGATGAAGAAATTACCCACTATGCTAAGACGAGGAGAGCGTTTGCCATACTCACACAAGACTCCGATTTTGTTATCTACAATAAAGGCAATGCATTATATTTATCGATGGAAAAGTTGGATTTGGAAAGTATGCAAACTTTGTTGTATGACCATCGAGTACTGGCTAGCTATTTGAAATTAAATGTGCGTCAGTTGCCTGTACTGGCCACATTGATGGGGAATGACATCATCGACTACAAAGAAATCAAGGTAAGAATGATAACTAAGAATTGTTTGAACTGAAATTTCTTACTATTTTGTTATTTAAAGACCTGATTAGCAATAAAGATGGGGTTTTCCCAGGATTGATTCATAAATCGGAGTATCATTGTCAGCTAGCTGGTGGCAATTTCAATTTTGATCTTAAGAAATGGCCACCTAGATTTCCTAGAACGTTATTGTTAAAATCAATTTATTCTTGAAATTTTAATGATTACTCTATTTTTAAATTTAATTGTTATTGATCCCAAAATCCATATTTAGCGAATTTCCAATAAGGAAGAAGCTATTACCGTAGGTCTCTTGGCAAGATTTAAGCCGAGGATCTTGTCATTTTTAGCGACGTTCCCATAGGAAATAAGCTATTACCGTAGGTCTCATGGCAAGACTTA
This sequence comes from Nephotettix cincticeps, assembly GCA_023375725.1. Lineage (NCBI taxonomy): Eukaryota > Metazoa > Arthropoda > Insecta > Hemiptera > Cicadellidae > Nephotettix > Nephotettix cincticeps. The sequence goes on from CM041788.1 coordinate 56,694,342, forward strand.
AGTCCGGAAAAATATTTTAGAGAATTTCCCATAGGGAAGAAGCAATTACCGTATATCTCATGGCAAGACTTAAGTCCAGGACCATATTTTAGGGAATTTCCTGTAGGGAAGAAGCTATTACCGTAGGTATCATGGCAAGACTTAAGTCCGGGACCATATTTTAGAGAATTTCCCATAAGGAAGTAGCTATTACCGTAGGTCTCATAGCAAGACTTAAGTCCGGGACCATATTTTAGAGAATTTCCCATAGGGAAGAAGCTATTACCGTATATCTCATGGCAAGACTTAAGTCCATGACCATATTTTAGAGAATTTCCCGTAGGGAAGAAGCTATTACCATAGGTCTCATGGCAAGACTTAAGCCCGGGACCATGTTTTTTTTGTTTTGATGTACCCAGAGACCAAAAACAATAATCGTAAAAAATGTATATATATATATATGTATATAAGTTTCTGTTATATACATATATATATATAAAACTCTCGTAAAAATTGTCTGATCAAGACCAAATTTGGTAGAGACGTGTATTCCAACATTCATTCGGACGAGTTCCTAAACCAGACACATCAGTTCGGATTATGTAGTTTGGGGGGTTTTTTACTTGAAAATTAAGTTTTTTTTGCATTTTTCATATGTAATTTAACAAAATTTATCTTTTAACATTAAAATCAACTTAAAAACTACACAATTTGTTTCTATGAAGTTTTGCTCTAACTTCAACGAGATAGACGAGATCAACCGAGATATTAAAAATCTAAACACAATACGTTGTATTTTGGGGCTCCTATGTTAATCTTATGGAGGGTAAGGAAAAATTAATACTTCACTTACTAACCTATATTTTTTGGATGAAACTTGGTAGCCCTATTTAGCTTTACTTGGTTGAGATCCATCCATTTATGCTTTAAAGTCATAGTTTATGTGTTTTTCATAGCAGCTAACCTGCATACTCTTTTCCCATGCTATTCACATAGAGAATAGGCAAATTCCTTCATTTATGGACAAATGTTTATGAAACTTGGTATAAATGGTCAAAATAAAAATTGTTTATACTAGGTATACCTTTTTTCTGAGTTCCTCAAAGCAACAAACTTGCATACACTTTCCCATATTAATCCTATGGAGAGTAGTCAAATGATTCTCACATTAATTTATCAACAGATATTGATCAAACTTGTCATATATTATTATTATTATTGATTTGGAAATTCGCTGAGTACCGTACGCAAGTCTGCTGGGAGGGGGTGTTTGATTTTACTGTTGAACTCTGTAGTTATGTCAATATAAGCCAAAGCTATGATAGTGAATGTAAGTGAAGGACAGATTATGTTGTAACATTCAAGACTGAAGATCAATAATTGATAATGGAGATTAGTAACAATATGCTTATATTATTTAGTTTTTTACTGGGGACATTTTCCATCATGACTTTAAGTAAAATTAGGTTTCGGGATCTGAAATCTGATCCCGTACTCAGGCTTAGTTTTACTTGAAATCGTTTTGGAAAATGTCTGCAGTTAAAATCTAAATAACATAAATCCATCATCACCAATAATGAATTTCAAACAAAGAATATACTTATAGTCTACGATAGCCTGTACACTATATAATGTTTTCGGCTAATAAATATTTCTGATTGCTAAGGTAAACCTTTAAAAACAACAAAAATGACTATCATATCCAATGTAAGTAACATCTAGGTAGTATTCATAATAGAAAAAAAATTAAATACAGTACTTTCCCATCATCTCTTTAACCCTAGAAGTAGTAAAGTCATAGTTCATGACGCATTTACAAATTCAATAAGAAATGGCAGGTTGAGGCATCTGTCGTCAATTTTAGTGAACTTATCACCTTCGTGACTGTGTTGCCCTCTGGGGGCAAGCAACCAAACTAGCTCACAATGTGCAATAGACTGCAACCGGGCATGTCTTATAACCAATTAAGCGCTTTCTATTCCTTGCACTGGTGGCAGAACCTGCTAGAGTGCTGCGTTAACGCTGATGAGCTTAACGTTCTAGCCATTTGGAAGTGCTAGGGTTCCAATCCCGACCATGAGCAATCCCAATTCGGCTTGCAAATGTGTGGTATAGCGGAGTGGGGGCCCACCTTAAATAAACGGTGGCCGGCTTGGGTGGAAGTTGACGGTATTTGTAGACGTAATTGGGATAGCAGTGGACACCTGTTTTGCTTTTGCGGTTAGTGGTTATAAGGGAGGGGCATGTTTTATGCTTTTTTTGTTTATACCTAATATTTCAAGAAGATATTAGTAATTTTTTTATGTTACAGTTAAAAGTAAAAAGCTTACCTATTCTAGGATTAAAAAACTGACAAAGTTTGAAAAGTTTTTACCTATTCTAGGATTAAAAAACTGACAAAGTTTGAAAAGTTTAAACATCTTGTTTTAAAAATATAGCTATAGGAGGGAATGTAGCTGTTGCATCACTCAGCTATATGCCCTAGAGATTTTTTAGTTTTTTTTATATAGTTTAAGTGAAATGTATAGAGTTATATATACACACACACACACATACACACACATCCATGTCAAAAAGTATGTAAGACGTATACAGATAGGTAAAGAGGCTGGAGAAATGCCCTAGCTTGTGTAGTTGTTTAATTGAACATTTTCATCTTATCCAGTGTAAAAAATAATGTTTACATTATTAGGCTTAAATACGTTTACTCGTATATATGTAGCCACCATTTAAAAACAATTAATTTTTCAGCTGAAAAATTCAGATCAGTTGAGGTTTGGATGGTTTATATCAGTGGGTGAATTACAGTGGACACATGTTCAAAAATGCACAGACACTGTTGGCCTACAGACAGTCATGAGTCCCTGCCATCATGTATCTATTATCTACAACCATTTATACATATATATGAGGTTGAAACGTAGATTTATATTACTGTTTTAGACTTTCATTTGAAACTGCTGTATTTACAGCCTTTCCACATTCGCATGATGCACCACAGGTTTCCAAGTCAACATGTTGACTTTAAGAAACTTGTGCCGAACCTGGCAAACTACATACGCAGGTTGCCCTCCCATCCAGACCAACTGTACAACAAGACGTCTGAACTATCCAGTTTGTTGTTCAGAAGTCCCGATAGATGGGAAGATGTTTGGACGAGTATTCAAAGTTATAATACTTCGTCACCTCAAGGTGAATGATCTAAATAATCCAAATAAATGGTTCTTATCGAAAAGCTAAGGTCATTATTTAGTTTGTGCGTTTCAATTTCAATCTTGGGAAGAAAAAATATATGAAACGAAACACTAAAAATACTTGGGAACATTAGTTAAAAATGAAACATACGTATACCAAAATACCACACGATAGATACCTATTAGTGCGTTTTACGTGTATACGTACACGATGAAACATATTTAATCAGTGATTTGAAACTGAATACATTATGTATGTGACCTTTAAATATGAGATGCACATTAGAAGTACGAACATGTTGAGTTTTCGAAGTGGATTAAATTCTTGTGAAGTTATTAGTTGATATAATGGGTAATATGGAGGACAATAAAAGAGAATAAATGGATCGGATGAAGGGTTTTGTGTCCCTTCAGATATGTCACAATTATTGTTAGGGAGGAATTGTTAGCCTATAAAGTAGTGGCTTGGGTTAAACATATACCAAACATCACAGCAACGGAATACCACAGATCAAGATACCACAGATGACTCAGGAAACAGGAACATGAATAATTTTAAACACTACCAGTTTCAAAAGAGTTTCCAATTATCAGCATGGAGCATACAATGTTTATTTTTCATGCGAAGCCTTTAAAACGAATCTATTGAAAATTTCAGAATCCTGTACTTTCCAAATAATGAGTAACAGTAGCTAATTTAATTTTTTTTAATGTTCGCTAATCCTTCCTGTTTAGTTTTAAGACTATAGAGAACATTTAACTTCTGCTAAAGTTTTATTTTAACAGCAACAGTGTGAATTATGTTGTGTAAATATATAACTACTAAATAAGAACCTAGGCCAAAGCCCATTGACCTTGTGGGGCTAATCTAGAACTGAGGGGAGGATTGATCTAAATTCTCATAAACTGGATTTATGTACAAAAAAACAATATGTGTTGGTTCAAATTTTTTAACAAAAGTCCAGAAAAATTCTCTGCCACTTAAGCTGTATTTAGGACAAATTTTTCAAAGCAACAACGCTTTGTATTCTTTTGATGAGCTTTGATGCAGTAATGTTACGGTTTTTTCACAGTTGTTATTTTTTTTTCGTTCAATCATTATTATTTGTTTTATACAACTTCTGTTTCTTATTGGAATTTAGAAAACCCCTTCCAGTACTATTAACTGTTAACTCTGTTAAAAACTAATGGTATAATAGAACCTTATACCAGAGCGCAACCAGAAAATAATCTGGTCCTGTTACAACTTTTTACAGTTAAGTGTTCAAGTGGAGTTCAGAAAAAGTGGAAGAATAACTGGTATTGTATAAATATCTATTACTAACGAATAGTAACAGGTAGTGAAAAGTGTTTACCACTCCTCTTTTCAGATTGTAACCGACAGTCCAGACGATACACCGGACATTGGAACAGATTACTGGCCGAGGCGAGACAAAGGCACAAGCAGAACAAGTTCCCCAGCATGGTGTACTCCATCATGTGCGGCTTACCTTTTGAAAGCAGCACTTCCATAGAGGACTTCCGGAAACAGGATCTGCCCTCTTTTGCTGAAGTAAGTTTTGACTGTGGTTTAAGTTTGCTACTTCCTATGAAGTGTTCACACATTAACTATATTGTCAGTCATAAAGGCCTAAAGCTTACATTCATTAATGGCTTATACATCACAGCTTTGCCACCTTTCTCTCTTGCAATCGCTAATGTTTAGCAATATTTTTACTTTCATGTAAAAGTAAAATGACTTTTCTTTCATATTGCAATTTTATTTTTTATACAATTACAGTAAAATATTAGTAAATAAATAATAACTGGGAAAAATTCCTAGTAGTTGAAATATTGATAAACTGAAGTGCAATTTAAAAAATAGTGAAATTATTTAAAAAATTGTTAAAAACAGTATGTAAATTAGTTAGTTAGTTAAGTATATAAATTTTAAAACCACTAGTTCAAAACTGTAACTCGTCGACAGAATAATAAAATCTGACAACTAAAAAATCAAGTCAGCCCTTGTTCAAACAAAACACGGGTGAGGGGAGGGATGATGACTTATCGACTTCAGACAGTCTCATTCTTTATCCTTATATATAGTAATGAAGAAATATTGATAGTCTGGCGCTTGCTTATTTCGTCAGAATGTAGATCAATACTTTATTTTTTGTTCAAGTTCGTGGTTATCTACTCTTTAGTTGATATCCAGAATATTTTCAGTAAAATATTATAATAATGTTCAGTTTGTTTCAAAACTAATTTTACGTTAGTAGTTCTATTATTATCACGTATTTGGGATTAAAAAAGTTTTCATGAGAAAGTTGACAGTGAAAATTTTCTTTTAAAATAATAATTTTTTGCCAATTTTGGACCCCGGTTAACCCATCACTTGGTTGATCTGGATATCCGAGGTTGTACTGTATAATATGTATTATATTATTGTAATTTCATTTTATATTTGTGTTTGACATGTTGACTTGCTTTGTAAAACAACATTAAGCTGAAAGATGCTTGGAATAAAAGTGTTTCGATCTATTTATTTAAAGCTGTAGTAATATTAATAATAGCTGGCATGTTATATATTTGTTGAAGTATATTTCAAATATAAAATAGTGCTGGTCAGTGGTCATATCTGAATAACTCGTTTTTAACTCAGTTTTCAGGTACAGTTTATCTGGTAATCTAGACTTTTCAGTATACATCATTAGAACCTAACTATTATTTAATAGAAACAGGCTATTACACAGTTATTGTAACTTATGAATTAGTTTTTCATAGTCATTACCACATTACTACCTATCTCTACATTTTTTATTCGCCTATCTCTACATTTCCTATTCGCCTATCTCTACATTTCCTATTCGCCTATCTCTACATTTCCTATTTTCCTATCCCTACATAGGCCTTAAATATGCTCAGCTGAGTAAACATGTCAAAGTAATGTAATTTGGTAGGCAACAAAGGCTCTTCGTGGACGAATATATGGCATTCTTCTACAAGAGAAACCGTTGGACCGAGGTAACATATGCCACTACGTGCCCGAGTGGTGCATGGCAGGGCCAGACAGCCTCAACACGCAAAAATACGTAACTGCTGTCCCGCCACAACGTGAGTTTGAATAAAATTTATTTATGAAGAATTTATAATCACGTGGAATCATAACTGCTGCTTGGGTCAAAATCTCAGACGGGGATTGATTCAGCAACTTTTAGACAGTTACATGCATAACCTTTCAGGTTCCTTTTTAGTTTTTCATAACCTTTTACTTTTAAGTGCAGGATCAAAAACCTCCAGTACCATGCCACTTTTTGAACTTTCTATCTTCAATACAAGTATAATAGTATTAGTTGGAAATACTTCATGATGAGATTGTCAAGCTTAGGTTCAAATCCAGAAAATCCAAAAAAAACCATACGGTATTTGTCTTGTCATAGGATTTCAGAGTATATTTTTCCAAAGATTATAAAATATTCAAAATGTAAATTTTACTTGAAATTTAATAATGAAAAAGAAAACGTACATAGTTCAATGGGATTTAGTAAAAAAATAAACTCTAAAACATTGAAAAACATAAGTTACTTTTGTCCATAATCATTTGCATTACACTGTACGAACTGAGTAGTGGTCCGTGTCCAACGCCAGGCTAACATGGTTCCACCTGATACCTGTTCTGTACTACCATTCCTATTATCAAAAGGAAGATGTTGGCCTACCACAATTCTCTTTACTCCTGAACCTTTTGAACATGCCTCAGTTGTAGATAAATAATTCTTCCTTTTCTTTTTTTCCCCATATTCTTTTTTTTTTACTTGTCAGTTAAATGGTTTAGTCCAGTCCAACACACCAAAGGAACATCATTTGAAAAAATGCTTATTTTGCTATAAAAAGCATACTCTAGTGACAAAACAGAAAACTCCAAGAGTTAGTTCATGCTTAAGCTTGCAGATGGCTGCACCATGGCAGCAATTATTGTTGATTACGATGCCGCTATACATATTGTCAAATATTGCCCTTGGCTTTTGTACTTGCTTGAAATTTAATAATATTCATAACAAAATGAGTACCTATGTTCTATGTTATCATTCACACATACAATAGGGGAGCGTATTAGATGCTGTTGTGAAGTCCTCTTTTACAAAATCTATCCATTCTTATCTCCATAAAATTATTGTATTTCCCATACAATGATTATTGTTTATTGCTTGAAAATAAAATATTTTACAATGTTAGTGCTCAGTTTTAACGCATCATTACATTCTCTATACTCTACATACTCAACAAACATCACTATGTATTATCCACTTTTTATAGTAAAATAAATCTTTGGTCGACGATATATTATTATCATTCGATTACGGATGAAACGATTTATATATATATACCATTTGTTAAGCATTAAACTTTGTTCAGCTGGAGAAGAGAAAAGAAAACAATGCTACTTTTTAAGTTTGGTTATGAGTGAAAATTGCTTACTTATTTCTTGGAATAAGTGAATATATGTATTGACTATTATACTTGTGAAGTTTTAGTTTCCTTTAGCTAAAATAATCTTTATTTAGTTGTGTAATTAGAAGGTGGTGGGGCCTTCTTGAAATTAAAATAAAGTCCGTTGCGTTTTTGAATTTACATTGTAATACTATTATAATGTGTGGAAAGTGCTATACAAAAGTAATCAAACATAAAAAAAATTGCCGACTATTATAGTGTTACTATGGTCATGCAAATTTTGAAAAAATTGCCAATTCTCGGTTATGGTATTATTAGAGACATATAGATGTATAAAAGTCAATCAAACTGTATATTTTTAAAGACTAGATAAAATTTATGACAGTTTGTATGTTTTGGAAATCATATTCATACCATATTAACTATTCTTGGGGGGTGGTCTCTCCCTCTACTCTTAAAAAAATGTTATTTCACTTATAAATTTGAAAAATTAAAAATAACATCATAAAATATATTTCATCCTAAAGTAAGGTATATTGTGAAGAAAATGATATATTTTAATACAGTTTTCGACCATATTTACTGTTTTTTAGCGAATTTCCCATAGGGAAGTAGCTATTACCGTAGGTCTCATGGTAAGACTTAAGCCCGAGACCATGTTATTTTTTCTTCTTTAGGTGCCCAGAGACCAAAAACAATAGTCGTTAAAATTTTTATATATATATATATATATATATGTATATATATATATGTGTCTGTTAGCACGATAACTCTCGTAAAAATGGTCCGATCGAGACCAAATTTGGTAGAGAGGTGTATTCCTACAACTGCTCGGACGAGTTCGTAAACCAGACATATCGGTCAATGGGAACGGGTAGTTTGGGGGGGTTTTGTACCCCAAAATGGGGTTTTTTGCGTTTTTCACATGTAATTTTTAAAAATTTCAAATTTTATATTTCACCATTGGAATCAGCTTAAAAAACTACACAATTAAGTTCCTTAAAGTTTTTCTCTATCTTAAACGGTTACCGAGATATTAAAAATCTAAACACAGTACGTTGTATTGTGGGGCTCCAATGTTAATCTTATGGAGGATAGGGAAAAATTAATATTTCCCATATTAATCAATATTTTTGGATAAAACTTGATATTTAGCTTCATGTGGTTGAGATCTATCCATTTATGCTTAAAAATCATAGTTTATGTGTTTATCATGGCAGCAAACCTGCATACTCTTTTCCCATGTTAATCATATGGAGATTAGGCAAACTCCTTTATTTACGGACAGATGTTGATAAATGTGGTATAAATGTTAAAAATAAAATGTTTGATGGTATACTTTCAGTGTTCCTCACAGCAGCAAACCTACTCACTCTTTCCCATTTTAATCTTATGGAGAATAGGCAAATAATTCCCATGTTTATCGACAGATTTTGACCAAACTTGTCATATATTATAATTATTATATTATTGATTTGGAAATTCGCTGAGTACGCAGGTCTGCTGCGACGGGGGTATTTTGAATTTTTAGCGAATTTCCCATAGGGAAGTAGCTATTACCGTAGGTCTCATGGCAAAAGTTAAGCCCGGGACCATGTTATTTTTTCTTCTTTAGGTGCCCAGAGACAAAAAACAATAGTCGTTAAAATTTATATATATATATATATATATATATATATATATATATATATATGTGTCTGTTAGCACGATAACTCGCGTAAAAATGGTCCGATCAAGACCAAATTTGGTAGAGACGTGTATTCCTACAAATGCTCGGACGAGTTCGTAAACCAGACATATCGGTCCATGGGAACGGGTAGTTTGGGGGGGTTTTGTACCCCAAAATGGGGTTTTTTGCGTTTTTCACATGTAATTTTTAGAAATTTCTAATTTTATATTTCACCATTAGAATCATCTTTAAAAACTACACAATTAAGTTCCTTAAAGTTTTTCTCTATCTCCAACGGTTACCGAGATATTAAAAAATCTAAACACAGTACGTTGTATTTTCAGGCTCCAATGTTAATCTTATGGAGGATAGGGAAAAATTAATATTTCCCATATTAATGAATATTTTTGGATAAAACTTGATATTTAGCTTCATGTGGTTGAGATCTATCCATTTATGCTCAAAAATCATAGTTTATGTGTTTATCATGGCAGCAAACCTGCATACTCTTTTCCCATAATAATCATAAAGGGAATAGGCAAACTCCTTTATTTATGGACAGATGTTGATGAAAGTTGGTATAAATGTTAAGATAAAAATTATTTATGGTAGAAATGCCTAATTTCAGTGTTCCTCATAGCAGCAAACCTGCACACTCTTTGCCATGTTAATCTTATGGAGAATAAGCAAATAATTCCCATGTTTATGGACAGATGTTTATAAAACTTATTATTATTATTATTATATTATTGATTTGGAAATTCGCTGAGTACGCAGGTCTGCTGCGACGGGGGTATTTTTTTTAATACTCTTGCAAAACATCAGATTATGGCCTGCCAATAAAGGCGGTTCTAATAGCCAGTTGATGGGTTAAATGTACCTTTAGATAAAATAATTTTACTTGAGAAGTCAAGAAAAACATTTTAATACACATTTTTTAAATAAAGACTTTTTCCTACTTTTATTTTTTAAATAATTGTTACAAGCTAATAATAACTTAATCAAATACTTCCATAATAATATATTTATAGATGCAACAAAAATCTCTGAACCAAAGAAAAAATAAAGAATTTTATATCATAAAGTTTTTATGATAGTTCTACTGAATGCTTACAGTCCTGTTTAGAATAGCTTGGCACTTTTCAGACAAATTGCTTCTCTAGATCAGGCACTCCTTAACCCTTTCGTGAGTATAGACGTTCCAGAACGTCCAAATGTCCTATAGTCAAATTAGTATAAAATTTTCACAAAATATGTCACAAAGTAGTAGGAAAAAAATTACGTCAGATTTACATAAATTTGGTTTGAATTTATTAAATATACATTGAAATGGTTATATAAGTACCATAGATAAAAAATATTAGAGTCCTTCAAAAAAATGTAAATTAGTTACAAGTACAATGCTTGATGAGGCTTGCCTTTAGAAAGTTTTCTTGGTGTGAAAAGCTTCAAAACATGGATGAATGCAAAGACCCACATTGCATTCAATGCACTCAAAGGTAGTGTCTTTCCTTTTTCGTGGACTTTTTCGCGCTTGGCGCGACCAGCGGCGAACGTAGGAACTAATAGGCCACGCCCAGTGACAACTAACCCCTGCCATTCGTGACTCCAGCCACAACAATATTCAGTCTCCTGTCTTACACAGCTTGTAAAACATTCACTTATACATTAATAAAACCACTAATACTATTTTTAATGTTTAAAAAGGCATATTACTTAAGCAAAAGATATAAAATAAAAAATATACGCAAAGACGTTCCTGAACGTCCTTACTATTTTTGGCATTTTTGAGATGGACGTTCAGGAACGGCCATACTCGTTTTACGCATATTTAATATTACTTGCGAAAGGGTTAAGGCCTAATGTGTAAGATAAAGGAAGAAATAAACGTAAACAAAGTTTTTCCCTTCTCTAAATAATGTATTATTTAGGTTCAACACATCATTTAGAACTATTAGAAAACTTGACCATATAAGTGTTATTGATACATCTTCAAGTGTCGTTGAAAACGAATTCTGAAACTCATCGGCTTGGGTCATAGCGCATTACCAGCCATCGAAGTAGCACAGATATTTGCCACAGCATGCTCTGTAGCTGTTGTAATTAATTTGAAAGGTTGTGTGTGAGTTTTATGCTTTGTATGCTACAGTACATGTTATATGTCTTAGGTAGGTACATGTTACGAGTAAAAAACACAAGGTAAATATATAAGATAATGGGACTGTGTTACCCCAAAACTTTTTAATGTCAAAGCTCTTATTCATCATTAGTATTGAACTTAAGCAAGATAAAATCAAAACTAATTTAAAACATTTTTAGAACTTTTTTATAACAAACTTTTTAGAAATTAAGACCATATTTAGATTTTTTTTACTTAAAAAATTTGTTTAATAAATTAGATTTTAGTTCTCACTTAAAGGAACTTAACCCTATTTTAAATCTCGAATAATAGTTTCTAGTTTCAAAAATACTTTACACTTTTGGAAGACCAAACTATTAAGAAATTTAAAAAACTATAGTAATGCTTTAATTAGATATTCTCTGGGATTGGAGTTTATTTTTGTTTTTCAGTTGGTTTTTCCTGCGTTCTAGTTCCTCTTCAGCTGTTTTCCAGTCTGGTTTGTGTTCCCACGCTAATGTGTGTATTGTAGATGGAGGTGGTGTTGTCGTCACTTTAAAGTTATATTGTCCATTGCTTCCTCCCATATATTGCACATCGCTGTGCGAGGGTGGGTGCGGTTGGGGTTGTTCTTCATTCCATATATTGACCAATTCTGGCTCGCTTGGCTTTTGTAATCCACCGGGACCAGCCACTTGGGAGTTAATCGGCTTCCTATCTCCACTCGCAGGATGTGAATAAGTTGAACCCTCAGGTCCACTTAAAGGTCTTAAGTTGTCATTCCCTACAACCTGAGGGTTTGTAGACTCTCCTGTTAAAGAGGAAATACGTCCGGAGAAAAGAACACTTCTGCTCTCGTCTTCATAGACGAAGAAGAAAAATGGTCTGTCTGCTCTCACAACCACTTCCTCTTCCGTTTGCATCAACGGAATAATTTCTGCACCTGAAATATGGGTTTTGATTTAATTTCAGTTTTAAAAAATAATGTGGAATATTTGGAAATGTAGGTTCAAATACTATAAATACCACTGATGGTTGTATGTCAGAATGGTTACTAAACCTTGTAATTAAAAATGTTTTTAGTTGTATTTTTTTAATACTGTTATATACACAGTATACAGTGATCGTATGAATCAAGGACACTTAGTATAGCTATACAGTGACTAAAGAATATTGATATTCTTTTTAATGATCGATGTGAAGAGGCGGAATTTCAAGTCTAGACCACAGTAGACCCATCTAATCCAGGACCACGGTCGGAATGGAAAAAAGGTCAGATTATCCGGAAATAAAATACAAAAGATGTTTTTACAACAACAGAGTTAAACAACATATTAACTGACAAATGTCTACATACAGTAGAACATGCATTGGTTATTAAAGGAAAAAGGACAAACATATTAAGTTCTGTAAATTTTTTAGTTATGCAAAAGCCGGAACGACGAAATAGGCCAAATAAATATCGTTAATTTAGCGACGCTTTATATCGTATTGCTCAAATCATGTGATAATGAAAAATAGTCCGTTATGTCAAAATATTAAAATAACAAACCGCAATCTGATACTTGGCTTAACTATCAATGATGATCTAGCGATATTTTGTGGCTATTCTATAATAGTTATATACAGTTTGCAGCACTAATATTGCAGACCTTGTTTATGATCGTTGTTGTATGTGACGTGGACATATACCCTGTTATATTTTCAGATCGTCCGGATTTTCAGATATCTGGATAAATCAGACTTTACTGTATTTAACCAATATACGTAATTAGTAATTAGATTAGTTGGCTAAGTTTATAAGTAAGTTACAGTAAGTTCATCAATAATCAGGAGACTAATTATCTTTAAAAACTAAACTAGTGATTCACTATCTACTGTGTTGACCGTAATATTAATTAATAGTTCTCAGCAATAATAATTTAACTGTTCCACAAATATGAGTATCCAAAGTGAAAGAAATGTGAACTTGATAGGGATAACAAGCTGGTTGTTAGAAAAGGATGAAAGACTCGTTCTGATTAAGTATTCACCTGGTAGCTCAGGGGTTACATGCTGACTCAGAAAGTCAAACTTTTATGGATCAAAACTACTGGCCGGTGGTCACCTCTGTCTTGCCTATGTTACTCTTGCCGGTACCTCGCCGTCTTTAATAGCTTGGCACAGACCCGTAAGCCCTTAAGGTTTTGGGAACTTGAGGTTAAATAAAATGTATAACCAAACAACTTGTATAATATTTATTGAATTTAGGTAATTAAATTTATCAGTACGACAAAAATATTCAGTCATGATAAACCTGATTTGAAGTTGATTTTTACACCTCCCTTATTTCACAATTTTGTCTTGCACCTTGTGTGATAAGTCCTAGTGATGAAATAAACTGCCTAGTTTTGTAAATACTAAACAATTGTACCTGTTACGGCACCCTAAATTCCCTCGGGAATCAGGTCATCAGGTGGTACACTGATGGCTCCAAGACCGAGGAGGGGACTGGTGTAGGGGTATTTGGTCCAAGGATCAAATATAATGAATCACTGGGGCGTTCCCCCAGCATATTTCAAGCGGAGGTCAAGGCCATAGAAAGGTGTGCACACTTCAACCTAAGTAGAGGATACATGAAAAGGGAGATTGTGATCCTGTCAGATAGGCTGCCATTGGAGCCTTGAGCTCAGCAACCTTCAGATCCAAGATGGTCTGGAACTGTCGGAGAAGTCTGGACCAATTGGGGAAGACAACAAGTTGTCACTACTTTGGGTACCTGGGCACCAAGGTGGTAAGGGGAATGAAGTAGCAGACAAACTGGCAAGGGTAGGGGCAGCCACCCCCTTTGTAGGACCGGAGCCAGGTTGTGCACTGGAGGACTCCTATTTAAAAAGAAACTAAAGGAGGAAGAAAATGAAGCCAGAGGGAAAGCCTGGACCATTCTTCCGGGATGCCAACAGGCTAAGGAAATGCTTGGAGGGCATAATATAAGAAGGTCTGAGACCATGATCAGGCTTAAGAAAAACAATCTAAGGATACTGACGGGATTTTTTATCCAGGCATTGTAGGCTCAGGGGTCATCTGAGCAAGATGGGCATTTTTCAAGAGTGTGAATGTCGCTTCTATCAATCTGGGGAGTAAACAGCTAGACACCTATTGGCCGAGTGTGACGCGATAGGTCAAAAGAGAGCCAGAAGCATGGGAACACACCAGGTGGCAGTGGAGGATTTTCCAAAGTTAGAACCCCTCATAATACTAAACTTTGTTAAGGCAATAGGACTAGAGGGGTTCTCTAGGCAAGAACTAGAGACTGGTCTAGGGGGCACAATCTCATAGGTCGCAGTGCAATCTTTCCCCTAGGTTTTATTAGTATCAGTACCTGTTACAGCAGTTGCTTTAGTCCCCTTCTCGGTAACATCAATCTTAGCCTTGTGTACAACTGTAGATATTCGAGCTTGCTCATTGTCAATCATGAACGGAAGTTTGGCGTCTTTGGTAAATACAGTGGTCAGTCCCACCTAGGAAAAGGGCAAAGTAACTTATATTAGTTGTTGAATGGAATCAGAAAATCCAGAAATTTTTGTCTCAGATAATTTTGTGGTGTAAAAAGCGATTTATAGGCGAGGGTTGTAAAATATGGACTGTTTGACTTTCTCCCTACAAATAATGAACCAAAGCTCAAATCATTGCCAGTTTTTTATAATTCAAAATAACTTTAATCGTAAACAATGCCACAACCTATAAAGAAACCCTTTTTTAAGGATGTGGATTACCTTGACAGACCTTCCATTTTAATTAATTTGAATTTTGTTGAGTGATTGCCATTTTTCAGACCAATCTCACTACTACATGCCTCTTAATTTTTAACCCTATAATGCAGCAGATATCATGAATTCTTCCTTCAGGCTAATCTTTTCCAGATCCAAGTAGGTCAGGTTTGATCACACTTAACCCTGATTCTTAAAAAATGTAGATTATGGCAAATTTTAGTAAACATTTTTTTGTAGCTTTATTGTGTTCTATGAATTACTATTATTAATCCAACCATGGTTCTGCAGTCAATCCTATTTGGTGGATATTGAGTTTCTTCAAGTTTGCTAATTTCTTGGAAATCATCAAACTGATCTTTTTATAGCACTTTTTTGTGATTGAAAATTTCTAATTTGTTGTGTAGATTGTTTTACTAAATTTTAAATCAAATAATAATTAATATATATTTTTTATCAGTAAGTATGTAAAATCTTTAATTCGCCAAAATAAAATCAAAATTCATAATTTTTGTTATATTTTTATATTTGTTGTTGTATTACCGTAGGTCTCATGGCGAGACTTAAGCCCGGGACCATGTTATTTTTTCTTCTTTAGGTGCCCAGAGACCAAAAACAATAGTCATTAAAATTTATATATATATATTTGTGTGTGTGTGTGTGTGTGTGTGTGTGTGTGTGTGTGTCTGTGAACACGATAACTCTCGCAGAAATGGTCCGATCGAGACCAAATTTGGTAGTAACATGTATTCCTACAATTGCTCGGACGAGTTCGTAATCCAGACATATCGGTCAATTGGAAGGGGTAGTTTGGGGGGGTTTTGTACGCCAAAAATGGGTTTTTTGCATTTTCCCCATGTAATTTTTAAAAATTTCAAATTTTATCTTTCACCATTAGAATCACCTTAAAAAACTACACAATTTAGTTCCTTAAAGTTTTTCTCTATCTCCAACGGTTACCGAGATATAAAAAAATCTAAACACAGTACGTTGTATTTTGAGGCTCATCAATGTTAATCTTATGGAGGATAAGGAAAAATTAATTTTTCACTTATTAACCAATATTTTTGGATAAAACTTTATATTTAGCTTTACGTGGTTGGGACCCATACGTTTATGCCAAAAAATCACAGTTTATGTGTTTATCATGGCAGCAAACCTGCATACTCTTTTCCCATGTTAATCATATGGAGAATAGGCAAACTCCTTTATTTATGGACAGATGTTGATGAAAGTTGGTATAAATGTTAAAAATAAAATTTTTTGATGGTATAAATGCCTACTCTCAGTGTTCCTCATAGCAGCAAACCTGCTCACTCTTTCCCATGTTAATCTTATAGAGAATAGGCAAACGATTCTCATGTTTATTGACAGATTTTGACCAAACTTGTCATATATTATTGATTTGGAAATTCGCTGAGTACGCAGGTCTGCTGCGACGGGGGTATTAAAAAAGTGTTTTGAAAGCAATGGGTTTGAGAATTATTCCTTATAATACCTGGATACTATTTTTCCCATGAATTTGACCATAAAAGATTTTAACGGCAGCCATGATTCTATGCAATTTTTCCTTATGCAGGGCTTGTTTTTTGCTCTTTGTAATTTTTTGGTGGATTTTAGTTGTTTTTTGTAGGGGAATTAGGGTTTTATTGACCAATATTAGTAAACCCCTCTCATAATTTGTTAAAAAGGCCCCCATTGAAGAGCGGTGAGATTAATAACATAAACCAATTTGGTCATGGATTTATATTCTCGTGTTTACACCTAATGTGGTTAAGAAAGTGAGTTTATATACATAATCAGCAGTAAGCCTGTCTTTTGTACGGTTTTTAGGATTTAGTTTAAAGAAGAAAGATTACCATACCAAAATGTAAACCTGAAATCCTAAATGAATCAGTACAAAGAAAATAAATCAATACCCAGCTTTATTATTTAGCATTAACCCTAGAAGTGGCAAGCTTTTTACTCTTAACTGTAACATAAAAATAATTACTTATATCTTCGTGAAATATTAAAGTATAAACAAAAAAAACAAAAAACATGACCCCCCCCCTTATAACAACTAACCACAAAAGCAAAACAGGTGTCCACTGCAATCCCAATTAAGCCTAAAAATGCCGTCAACTTCCACCCAAGCCGGCCACCGTTTATTTAAGATGGGCCCCCCACTCCGCTATACCACACATTTGCAAGCCAAATTGGGATTGCTCATGGTCGTGATTCGAACCCTAGCACTTCCAAATGGCTAGAACGTTAAGCTCGACAGCGCAGCACGTTAGCTGGTTCAGCCACTCAGTGTATAGGAGTAGAAAGTGCTCACTTGGTTATAAAACATGCCTGGTGGTAGTCTAGTGCATTAAAGAGCAGGTTCAGTTGCTTGCCCCCAGAGGGCAACACGGTCACGTAGGCGCTAGTGTCTAACAAGTTCACTAAACTGACGACATATGCCTCCACCTGCCACTTCTTATTGAATTTGTAAATGCGTCGTAAATTACGACATTGCCAGTTCTAGGGTTAATTTACAATTAAATAGATTAGAACATTTATTTATATCATTATTGTAATTAGTTATGCGTTAAAATAACTTTATAGTATATAGTATGATTTAGAAATAGGTTTAAAATCAATGACCAATTCAAACTAACTAATATTGATTTGACAGCTGTTTGTTTTTCTTTTTATTAAATCTTTAAACTACAAAGACAGCTGATTATTACCAGTAGGTTGTTTATTGATAATTGAAAGCAAAATGTGACTAATATCACGTAAAAAGTGGATTTAAATGCTCGTGATTTACTTTTTAAGGGTCGGCGGACAATTTTAAACATTTAAAAACCTTCTCTGGAATGTAAAGAATGTATGAAATAAGTTTCATTGTTACCAGTTCTCCTGTTTTTTCGGAGAAGACGGCGTAAAATGCCTCCTGGAGCGTCACAGACAAACAGACACAAATTGAGATAACACTTGTTTTGGCTTCTCTAAGGCACGAAACGTAAAAATAACTAAAACATGAATAACTCTAAACAATGTACAAACAAAACTCAAATTTTATTTATATAGATTTGAATTAACCACAATATTCAAGATAGGTTGGTCTTTATGATTACTTGTCATTAAGCTAGACAATACAGTTAGTTGTGTTGCCATGGTCATCCAGTTTCCTCTCACTCCAGTAGAATGATATCCATTGGGGTTTCCCCAGTGATTGTTAATATCTCCGACCACCTCCCTGGGAGTTTCGACGGAAATATCCTTATTGGTTATGCAACCGCAGCTGCATTATATCCAATTACTGGTCAATTCCTGACTGATTAGTATCCTGACATACTTAATCAATGCTTAGACTCTCCAATTTCTTTCAGTTGAATAAAACACACTAATATTGTCCTTTCAGAAGGTAGAGTAATCAAAACTGTTTAATGTTTTTAGTTTCAGCCAATTTTAAAAATATTTTTCGATAGCAACCTGTTTCAATTTTATTGCATCATAACTTAATTTTACCTTTTGAATCAGATGAATGAACATAAAAAAATCTTCTTGATTTACTTAACACAAAGGAAAGATTTCACGTAATTTTATGTTTTCATTCTTTGAAAATGTAAACATTGAAACTAAAGACGTTCATGGGGCGTAGCCCGAGGGGATTTTAAGGAAATGAATATGCTTGTGTGTTTCATGAATTTAGGATCTACCTTTGTGTAAAATTTCAAACCCGTTGGTTCAGTATTTATTGTGTTTACTTGCTACAACAAACACATTCACAAACAAACATACAGAAACCACATCTTCTCTCTAATATTATAGATAACTTTTGAATCATTACTTTTACAGGGATGTGACTTTATTTGGGACCTTAATCACAAAAACCAGGAAATTTTTATGAAATTTTTTTTGAGAATGTTATTTTTAGGTATAAACTAACCTTGAGATGAACAATTTTTATAAACGAAAAATTTGCGTGGAGTTGTAGCCCAAGTGCACCAAATTCTATAAAAATTGGACTATCAGTGTGGTTTAAGTTTATACACGGATAGACTTAAACCACGGATAGCAATCAGTATAAAAACCACTTTTTTATTTAGGAAGCCTCAAAACGGATATTTAAACGATGTACAGTAAAACCTCGTTAATCTAGACCCCATTAATACGGACTTCGCTTAATCCGGACAGCCGTTGGATCGCAGTTTTATTGCGCAGAACGCTGATTAGTAGCATACGATCGTCACTGTACGACTGCGCCCGGCGATGTGAGTGTGCGTGTGCCGAGTGCGGGCGGTCACAGCGCAAGGCGTACGTGCCGTTACCATGGTTACTGTCAGCCAATAGTAGCTCAGTCACACGATTGTGTTTCTCCTGATGGTGTCAGGTCGTCAGTTGCTCCACAGAGGTCAATTGCACTGCACGTTTTAGTTGCGTTGTTTAATTGTGAAATTAACACAAAAGAAAGGCAAATGAAGTTCAACTCCTTCTTCAAACCAGTTCAGTCACTTGAGGACGAACCTCAACCCAAATGTTCAATGTAATTTTGTCTTTTTTCGTTGTCTCATTTTTGTATGGACGTTAATACCAAGTGCATATTTTTGTTCAAATGTAACTACTATGTGTAAGGTTTGTACAATATGTATTTTTATATTCAGAATATACATACTATTTAAGTTTATCTGCAAAAGGGGTACCCAAAATCACTGTCTTTCTTCGTTTAGGATTATTTGTTTTAATCCGGACTTTCGTTAATCCGGACGACTTGGAGCCCCAATTAGTCCGGATTAACGAGGTTTTACTGTACTCAATTTTAAAAGTTTTGACAAAACAATGATTTCTTTTTATAAAAGGAGAAAGTATTAAACATATACCTTAGTGAGGGCCTGTGTGAGGTCTGATTGGTAGTCTACACTAAACCTGGGCAACTTGAGGTGGACGTCGGTCGGAACAGTGTTGTCTAGCAGTAAGGGAAACGTCAACTTGTTGATGTCCCGAACAAGCCTCCTCATCCCGTCCACAGCCACTGGCACTACGAGCACCATGGAGAATCTTTCGTCCTGAGCAATGCAAAATGGTTACTGTGGTGTTTGAACACTACTAATTTTGTTTCTGACAGATATTTGAATATTTTTCATAATAGTTGTTTGTGCAACTAGTGATCAAAGTTGGCAATTGCCTCACTCGCAAGAAATCCTTTCACGCGAGCCATATGCAGGTGCAGAATGGTATTTCGAGTAAGGCAATTGCACTTTGCACTCGAGTTGCATATTATATTTTACTTACATTTAGATATAAACAGAAATAAAACTGTAAATATGTTTTACAGTAAAAAACACAGAAATTGGTAAAGAAACATACATATTTTTAAATAGAAGTGAAATTTTTTGTAACATTTCAGAATTATTAAATAGGACTTATCTTTGAAAAAAAAGATTATTTTCGTCTTCCAAAACAATATTTAACTAAAAAAATTCTTATAGATTAGATTATAGAAATGGAAATCACACAAAGCAAACCGTTTTTGCGAATTTTAATGCTAATAAAATGCCAAATCAATCAAATAGATACATCCTGTCTCAGAGGCAACTCGTACAAATAAACAGAACAAGAGCTGGCCAAATGATTGACAGCCAGTACTGCCAACTTATTTCACACGAATACAGCTTTGTTTGCGCTTACTATTTCGTGCATTCAAGTTGCAAATCTGGACTGAGATTAGCGTGAGGTAAAGGGAACATTATTGGGTAACTGAAGGTAAAATATATTAACCCTTCGCAAGCTGAAAACGGATATTTCCGTGTTACTGACTTAGACCCAAACGCTGAACACGAATATAACTGTGTACAACACTCTTCACTGTCTGAATATAGTTGTTGTAGTTTGTCAAAGTTTTGCCGGAATGAAGAAGCTTCTTAATTGTTGATTTATAGATAGGTAGTTCATAGAATCGGTGCCCTAGGTCACGTGGCTGAGTGGGGAAGGGAATTCAGCCCCGCCCTGGTGAGCACGTCTCAGTTTGGGCTTCTACCGCACTAAATACGAATATATCCAACGACCATCTAACTACTCTTGGTGCATTTTCACTAACGTTTTATACACATTTACATTTATTTTTATGTTTTTCTATTTACTTTTACTTGAAAAATAAAAACTAAGATTAACTTTAATCCATTGAGGTCCGAATTTATATGTATCTGATGTTTCGAGAAAACAAACAGCTCTATTCACAATTTAGTGAATCTGTGCTGTTCGCTATGATCTAATCTCAGAACTACCTCACGGAGTTCTATATTTTGCTGCTAGATTATGTTTTATAGCCAACTTAGCGCATGGATGGAGAGAGTTTTGGCATATCACTGACGAGTGAAACTTAGAAGCCTTTCGGAAGTGCTACGTTTCGAATCGTGACAATAAACAATTCCAATTTGACTTGCAAATGTGTAGTATAGAGGTAGGAGGGCCCATCTTAAATAAACGGTGACCGGCTTGGGTGGAAGTTGACGGCATTTTTAGGCTACTAGGTATTGCAGTGCAACCTTGTTTTGCTTTTATGGTTAGTGGTTATAAGGGGTTGGGGGTTCGGGTGTTTGTTTAAATATTTAATTTGTTTTATATTAATTATTTAATGTAATGTAAAGAGACAGGTACCGCCCGTCTTTGGACCCAAATGGGTTAATCAAATAAAAAATTTTTTAAATGAAATAGCGTTTTGGTATTTTGATATATTAATTTCAGCATGCAAAGAGATAAAGGAGAATTTCAATTTCACCTATATAACAAATAAGGTTTATTTCTTTTTGTGATTAATTTTTTCTTAGAGGAGGAGCAAAAAATTATACACATAAATAAATAGCTTAGAAGCTCAACAGTAACTTGCTAACCTTGTAGACTAAGGGTTGCTGGTTCGATCCAAGACTCAATCGTCATTTCTAATTGGGATATTATGAAATCAGATCTCTCTAATCAGATTTATTTTAGATCCACATAAATTATCCTTAAAAAATTAATTAAGTTTGACTATAATTAAAGTTACTAGTTTTTTTTTCCATTAGGGAAATATTACCGTAGGTCTCATGGGATTAAACATGTTATTTTTTCTTCGGTGCAGAGTCCAAAAACAATAGCTAAAATTTTATATATATATTTTTATATAATGTTTATTATATAATAAAAATAATCTGTAAGAAAATATGTATCAAAAAAATTTGGTAGAGACTGTTTTCAAATGCTCGGTGTTCGTAACAGACATTTGTAAATGAACTATTTTTTGTAAAAATGGGTTTTTTGCGTTTTTAATGTAATTTTTAAAAATTAAATTTTATATTTCACCATTGACAGCTTAAAAAACTACACAATTAAGTTCTTAAAGTTTTTCTCTATCTAATTACCGAATATTAAAAAATCACAGTTTGTATTGTGGGGACCATGTTAATCTTATGGGATAGAAAAAATTAATATTTATATAATATATTTTTGGATAAACTTTTATATAGCTTCATCTGTTGAGATTATCCATTTAGCTTAAAAATCATAGTTTATGTGTTAATGGCAGAAACTGTACTCTTTCATTATCTTATAAATACAAACTCCTTTTTTATGGACAATGTTGATGAAAGTTGATATAAATGTAAAAAAATTAAATTTTTAGTGGAAACACCTAATTTGGTTCCTCACAAGACTGCAATCGTTGTAATATGGGTAGGCAAATTCTCATATTTATTAGATAACATAAATATCCTTATATATTATTAAGTTTGATAAATTCGCTATACGCAGGTCTTTTTTCCTATTACAACCCCTGTAAACCTTTAAACCATTGTTTCTTATACAGTGGAACTTGGACGACTCTTCTTTAATTTGATTACTTTCTGTGGTACCTAGTATTTTGTATTCCAACAATGCTAAAAAATATTGGATAGTTTGTTTTTTATTATAATAAATTAAAATTTAAAAATTAATCCCCGACCTAAAAAATATATATATTTATAAAAAATATGTTTTTCAAACTTTATTCGGGCTAAGTTTTGCATTAGATCAAGTTTCACCAAGTAGTAAGGTGCCAACATTTTCAACTGGGTTAAGAATGAAGAGATACATAATTTTTTGTTTATAATTTAATTTTTATTACTTACCGTTTTTTTAAACAAGTAACATCAAACGGGCCTTTCGCTGTTTCTATAAGTCCTCCAATTTTATGCATGGGACAGATTTATATACCAAAATTTATAAATTTTTTAAACATCCTTAATACTATTAAAAATGATTGCATTTATATATTGGAAAAAAATATTTTGAGAAGGGCTAAATAATACCTCGTATGGTATTTGCACTATGTGAGAGTTGAATTCCTTTGAAAACTTGTAGTTCATCAGTTCTTTCTTGTACATGATAGGAACCTTGTTACAAGTCAGATGAGGTTCCGAGTGGAAACATTCATCAAATTTGGTGTTTTTGAGCAGAAACTCTTTCTTCCACTTTCCATCAAAGTATACGGCGTTGACTAGCATAGCCATAGTCTGATCGCTAAGTTGAGCTGAAACATGTACGTACGATTGATCACAAATACAGAAAAATCTTCAATAGTACTGGTTCCTGTTGGTGGTTGATCTTCAACCAACAAACTTAAGGGGCGTTTTCAACACTGACATTGGTTTGTTTTTAAGAACGATGTTTGTTAAATCGTTAATTTGAAAAACAACGTTCTTAAAAACGTTTTATAGGCCTGCAGCAGAATTATAGTACAGTAGAACCTCGATTAATCGTCACCCTCGGGACCGTGACCATGAAGGATAACCGAATAGACGCATAACGGAAATAATAATAGCGCCGATGCAACTAGCACCAAGACAGTGTTTGGCGTGGCAACATCGAAATTCACTGTCTTGCATGTTAAACGGCGCCATTGTAAGTCCTAATTAATTTTCATGATTGCTGGATGTGAATTTATTTTAAATGAGAAAAAACTAGGCCAGTTCAAGTGGAAAATACTTTATTAAAATATTTAAAAAAAAAAAAATGAAATATCAACTGTACATGTATGTACTTTTACTCTCAAAACGTATGTTACCGGCATTTAGTTTTTAAAATAATCCGTCATTTTCATTTATTTATTTCCCCTTCAAGCTTTTCAGGTGGTCATGTTTGTAATTTTTCTGAGATAAAGCACCAGCGAATAATAATTTATTGTTCATTGTCGAGTCCCAAAACTACATGTTTCCGTTTCTCAGCCATAACAAAAGAGCATTACACACTAGGTATAAACAACACTGTTAACAATAAACGGTAAAGCATGTAAAACACTAGTAGGCATTGCACTCTAAATCGGCAATAACTTCAGTTCACTGTAGCCAAGCACCATACTGAACTGAAATGAAAGAGTAGCAGTAGAATGCAGATTTGAAGACAGAGTAAGGAATTAACCAGCTGCGTTACTACCCTTGCCGCCAATGATGCACGCGCATTACAGGTGTGCAGTACAGTCGTCACTACTCATCATAGAGCCTCAACAGACGATCCGAATCGGCGCTGACGCGGAAACATAATTTTTTGCGCTATTTTAAAACAATTGGTTAAAAGGTTAATCGAGGTTCTACTGTAGTCACAATATATTATTGCAATCAGTAATAAAACATTTGTGCTACATTATTTTTATAATTTAGATAGAAAGCACGTTATGGAATAAAAACAACCAAATAAAGACAGATAGTGACAGAGGGGCGGTCTAGCCAGATAGTCGCGCAGGGTGGCTTGCGATCACGGAGCGCAAAGCACATCGTGCAGTTAGTGGCTAGTCGCGCACTGCGGAGGTAGGAATATGTTATCATTTGATCTCAATTGTAACCAGTAGTCTCCGCAATTGCGAAGCATAGAACACGCAGTGCTGTTAGCTTAATGACGGACGTAGGAAAACGGTCCTTGAAAGTAAATACTTAATTTAAATTTAAAAATGTATAAATTGAAATAATTTTTTTATTTTGAAAGTAAATTAGATTTAAATTTTAAATTTTTATATGTTATTTTTATATTAATTTTTCTTGTATTTTACTCTTGACATAAGGAAAAGTACTGGTGGTATGAGAGTAAATTGTTTGTTCTGAAATGCCATAACATTAAAAAAGGAGCCACACTCTGGTAAAATTAGAATCTGTACGTACTTTATTTTGAAACCTCAATCGGGCCTGAAGCAAGTGCAGTGCAACTGAAAACAATGAGGTATTAAAGGGCTGTCAGTCATATAGGCTAGCCTGAGGTGACCATTCTAAGTGAAAAGAGTTGTCTACCGCTGATTTTGAACCAGCAACTTTGTATTTTTTGGGCATTAAATTAAATGCAATTAAGGAGATAATATGGAAGACCTAACTTATGTAAGTGTATCTTTTTACTAAGTCAAAAGTGAAATTTATTTAATTTTTACAATAATTTGTTTTATATTAGTAAACAATTATGTTCTTAACTTCATTTTAGCGAATTTCCCATAGGGAAAAATTATTTAATGCCTTTTAATCTTAGTTTTTGGTTAATTGTGGATATAATAGTACTTACATGGTTCAACTAGGGTTGTTATTTTGCCACGGGTCTGAGTGCTAACCCAGCTGTTAATCCTATTGGCTGCATTATCTGGTGTTTTGAAATCCACATTCCCAACAGCAGATTTATACCATCTTGAGATAGATTTCACAAAGGTTTTGTTAAACACCAATTCCTTGGCAAGGAAAGCGCTTGTTTCTGAATCCACTGTCACCTGGCTGGTTTCCATTTTCTGAAACAAATTATTTACAAAATTAAATAAATATATCTGAAAAAATAATTATTATTATTTACTTTTTATGCATAAAGAATAATACAGTGCTGATTTCCTTTAATTTGGATTTATCTTAATCAGATTATTTAACCCTTAAAATACTGGGTCCAGTTTTACAGACCGCTTGAGTTATTTATTTATTTGAATTTAAGTGATTCTAAAGACAATGACCCCAGCCATGCCAGGTAGTTTTCAACAACAAACACAAATGGAACCAAACAGCATTAACAGTAACCTAGAAATGAAGGTTAGGTTACTCATTATATTAATTATTCATTCTTTTAAGATAATATTTTTAGGCTTATCAACTGAGGCTTATAAGACTGATCCAGACTGATATTTATTACCTGTAAGGCCTAATTTATGTAATTGAATTACATTAAATTACCTGCCTAAAAATATTACTGCAATCCCAACTAAGCCTATAAATGCCGGCAACTATCACTCAAGCTGGTCATCTTTTGTTTAAGATGTGCCCTTCCACCTGTGTACCACACATTTGCAAGCCAAAACGGGATTGCTCATGGTTGAGATTCGAACCCTAGCACTTCGAAATGGCTTCCGACGTTTCTCTCGTAAGTGATACGCCGTAATCCTAAGGCCACCGTGCATATTCAGATATAGCGCTTAATCGGCTATAAAGCATACTCTAGTGGCAAAACAGTGAACTCCATGAGATTAGATCATAGCAGGAACTACATTGTTGATAGATGCCACTGTCTGGTTGGTTACATTACTCGTTTAATAGAGCTGGTTGTTTTCTCAAAACATTAGATTCAAAATAAATTCGGACATGAATGGGTTAAATTATATTCTTCAACCTTTAGTATTAGAAGCAAGAAAGGTTAAGCCTCAGTACCTGAAGTACTCCCTGAAGAGAATTGAAGAGTTCATGGGCCTTTGCGGTGTCATTAGGCAGTCGTAGGGAATTATTTATTTCCTCAAGCGTGCTTCCAGCTGCTGCCTCATATAGCAGACCCACTAGCGTCTTGACACTGGCTGGAGATATCACAAAGTTTCCTCCTTGTTGTTTGCTCACCACCTTGAACAAGGTCAAATAATGTACAACTTATCCACTACGGGTGCCAGAATATTGCAATGTTTTTTAAGCTAGACTTGTTCGTTAGAATTTCTCTGAGAAATAAAATGTCATGATAGAACTACTGTTGTTGTCAGAGAACTAGGGTTAGGTTAGGTTTTATATAAATGCCAATTGCAATTGCAATGTTTAAGGAAAATCCAATGGTCGGTAACTTTGTCAGATTGTGAGCGGTCACCTCTGCCTTGCCTATGTGACGAACACTGGATTGATTCGCCCAGGCCCATGGTAATAATCAGTTGAGGTTAAAAATGTTGACCGAACAAATCAAATTCTTGTATAAATTCAGTATAAAATTCAGTTGAGAAGTCTTTCTCAATTAAATTAAGAAAAATACATCTTAAATCGGGGAAGGTCCTTTATACAAAGTATATATGTATAAAAAGTATACATTAAATTCCCAGAAATCGTTCATAGGCATTAATGCAGTAATAAACTACGCAACAAAACTTTGAATAATAGAAATCGCCAATATTTTGTTGACTATATCGGTCTCTTGTGACCGATTGTCAGAATTATCAACCAATGCTTGTATGTTTTAGAATTGGTGTTAACTGACCAACTATTAACCATGGAACTGCCAATAACATTTCTTTAAATGCCAGCTTTTTTGCATGTACAGCCATTTTTTTTAATTTGTAAAACATATGTTGTAAATCATAACGGTAAATGTATTATTGAACTGTTTTTCAGGGAAAAAATAGGAATGTAATGGTAACACATATTTTTTTTAATAATTACACATATGTTTGCACAAACTTTATATATGTGTATTGAAACAAGTAAAAACCTGTATATAAACGTTAATATGGATGATAGTCAAATTAAAAAATCAATAGCACAGGATTTCCAAAGTATTCATTTTGTACCAAATTGTATTTGTTTTCAGGAAATAAATTTAGTTTATTGAAATATTACATTAATTTACTAACACCCTTGTCGCAGCAGACCTGCGTACTCAGCGAATTCCCAAATCAATAATATTATATGACAAGTTTGATCAATATCTGTCGATAAATAAGAGAGTACGTCTACTCTCAAAAAGATTAACACGCAAAATACTATGCGGGTTTGCTGCTGTGAAGAACACTGAAAGTAGGCATTTTTACCATAAACAATTTTTATTTTGACCATATACCAAGTTTTTTCAATATCTGTCCATAGATAAAAAAGTTTGCCTATTCTCTATAATATGATTAAAATGGGAAAAGAGTATGCAGATTAGCTGACGTGATAAACACATCAACCATGACATTTAAGCATAAATGGATGTATCTCAACACATGAAGCTAAATACCAAGGTTAATAAGTGAAATATTAATTTTTTCTTATACTCTTTAAGATTAACATTGGGGCCCCAAAATACAACGTACTGTGTTTAGACTTTTTAATGTCTCGGTAATCTTTGAGATAGAAAAAACATTAAAGTGCTAAATTGTATATGTTTTTTACTTTCTCCCCTTATACATAGTATATGGAGAAAGTATTGTTTTCGTCCAAATTTTCGAATTTGAGTTAAGGGTGGTGGATATATCCGTTTTGGGGTCCCCTGAATCCAAAAAAGTGGGTTTTGACGTCCGTGTGTCTGTCTGTGTGTGTTTGTGTGTCTGGAGGTGTACAGTGCCACAGCCTACCCCGTTGGTCCGATTTAGATGAAAAAAATTATGTATGATATAGTCACCGTATCTCAGGAGCATTACAGAGATACGAAAATAAATCAGTCTGTTGAACACAAGTGTATGTACTGTATATTAAAAATACTGGATCATTCATGTTATGGCCGATGGCAAATGCCGCACAAAGGCCATAATGTAATGTAATGGCCAGATGGGCAGTTCCAGGGTTGATAACCATCTGTTGGTAAAATCTAGCCTTGAGGAAGTTTTGTTTACCTCCAGTAATTCTCCATCAAAGAAGTTGAACCTGGTCTGACTGATCGCTTCCTGGGTGTCAGGAAGGTCTGGTGGCCCATTATTTGGCCCCCCGAATTGGCCGTGCCCGCTTTCACCAAAACGGTTCTCATCCCCTGGTTTAATCCCTGTGAAACCATATTATTATAGTATACATATTTCACTATTGTGTTCGTCAATTAGAACTGCTAATAGAAAAATGCAATTAACTTAATTTAATGAACCATTTACCCTTTTTTATATATTTTTATTCTACATGATTAAGTTATTATCTTACTATCAAAAACATACATACATATAACCTAGTTTGATAAGATCGAATCTGTAAATGTAAATAAATAACATATGGTTATTTAAAATTCACATTGTCTAAATTAATTGATTAAGTTAGTGGGTTTAATTTTCATTTTTTCATATATTGGATTTTGTTTTTCAATTTGTGAAGTGTTATTCGTATTATTTGACATGGATATGTCTTAGCTCTGGGGGGTGGTGTTAGTAATTTGCGTGACAATAATTTGAAACAGTGACGTCATAGTTTGGTTATAAGAACAGCTGTTAAGTTCAACTGAAAACATTCCCTATAGACATATCCATGATCTATTTCATAATCTATTTCCCAGAGGAAAGTAAATACAAACATTTTACCAATTAAAGAGTGGACATAAATTTGTAATTCTTCACTGGTGACATTTTTTGTTGCTAGTCTAATATAATCATGTTAGTACCTGGTGACCGAGCTTTGCTCGGATAAAATAATACATGTATTTTACTAGTTAGTTAGGAAAATTAAAACACATTTATTACTCAATGAAAACAATTATATGGTTTAAATAAAAGCGAGTTCATACACCTTAATTAATATAGTATAAACACTGAACAAAAATATAGTCCCCGGTTGGGATTATGAAACCTAGGGGCTACCACTGAACTACGGCGTCGGCCGAATGCTGACCGTCGTTTAAGGGTTTTTGGCCAACCTCAATTAATTGTTTTAGCTGATCTTGTAGCCTGTGATCAACTGATTTTGTTAAAAAAGGAATGAGGATTAAAAAGCAAAAGAGAAATTTAATTTACACCAATTTATTATTGGTTTGTTACAGTGGCTTCAAGCAATAGAATGAATACGTTTTCTATCAAAACGCGAACGAATTTGGGAATACCTTTCTCTGCTTTTATTTCACACAGTTATTTTATCCTTTGAATTTTACAAATTTTTAAGTAATTTGATAATTTTTCATTTATACATAAAATAAATAATAATGCAAAACCTCTATTCACATATTGTTCACCGCTATCTTCAATCAACAACTGTCAAACGGTTATAAACAGATGTTTTTATTTGTATTGTTTACATTTGATTCTCCATAAGCGTAATGTTAATTTTTTAGATTTTAAACTTAATATTACAAGAAAACCAGGATTTTCCTGGACACTAGACCTATCTAGAAGTTATTTTCTACTCAGCAATTAGTTATTTCCAAAATTTAAAGAAAATCGTTAGAGCCGTTTTCGAGATTCGTGTGCAAATATATATACAAACCTTGCTCGTATTATAGTATTGGATATGTAATATTTGTCTAATAACTGTGGTTTGTGGAAAGAATGTGTCGAGCAAATTCTAATTTTTCTGTTATTTGGTTTTAAAGTTTGGATATGTTCTTTAAATCTTTTGTGAAAATTTCTGCCGGTTAAATGTTTTATAGATTAATTAGTTAATAACGTTTTTTAGTTTAATGGGATGATATCAAAAACGTGTTGAATAAATTTTTTAAAAAGGGTACTTGGATCATTTAATTGAAGTTAATTGTATATAACACGTGTGTGTATGATTCACTGGCATCTACTAGCCAAGCGACCTGAATGATTAAGCACTGTGCTTTAATCATTTGAAATGATGACTTACTTGAAGGAGGTTTCACGGTGGTTGAGGAAAGTGTACAAGAGATTGGGATAGGATCAAGATTGTTCATAAATTTCAGATTCTGAAATTTTTCTGTACAAGTTTTTAGTGAGATTGCATTCAGATAAGGTTTGTAAAATGTGGTGTCAGATTAAACAGTGACCTTGCTATACTTATTCATCTGATAATTTAGAATTGGTCCTTGGTAAAATACTTTTTCTTTTACTCCATAACTCATATCCATTACTCTACCCTTTTTACATTTTTGAAAGCAATGAAGCAACCAATATAGCTCGTTATTTCAATTTTAATTGCGGACATTTTCCATCACGATTTTATGTAAAACAAAGATTCACGACGTGACGAGTAGACGTGTTAGCGAATTTCCCCTAGGGAAGAAGCTATTACCGTAGGTCTCATGGTAAGAATTAAGCCCGGGACCATGTTATTTTTTCGTCTTTAGGTGCCCAGAGTCCAAAAACAATAGTCGTTAAAATTTATATATATATATATATATATATATATATATATATATGTATATATTATATTAGCGAATTTCCCATAGGGAAGTAGCTATTACCGTAGGTCTCATGGTACGACTTAAGCCCGGGACCATGTTATTTTTTCGTCTTTAGGTGCCCAGAGTCCAAAAACAATAGTTAAAATATATATATGTGTCTGTGAACACGATAACTCTCGTAAAAATGGTCCGATCGAGACCAAATTTGGTAGAGACGTGTATTCCTACAAATGCTCGGACGAGTTCGTTAACCAGACATATCGGTCAATGGGAACGGGTAGTTTGGGGGGGTTTTGTACCCCAAAATGGAGTTTTTTGCGTTTTTCACATGTAATTAAAAAAAAAATCTAATTTTATATTTCACTATTGGAATCAGCTTAAAAAACTACACAATTAAGTTTCTTAAAGTTTTTCTCTATCTCCAACGGTTACCGAGATATTAAAAAATCTAAACACAGTACGTTGTATTGTGGGGCTCCAATGTTAATCTTATGGAGGATAGGGAAAAATTAATATTTCCCATATTAATCATTATTTTTGGGTAAAATTTGATATTTAGCTTCATGTGGTTGAGATCTATCCATTTATGCTTAAAAATCATAGTTTATGTGTTTATCATGGCAACAAACCTGCATACTCTTTTCCCATGTTAATCATATAGGGAATAGACAAACTCCTTTATTTATGGACAGATGTTGATGAAAGTTGGTATAAATGTTAAGATAAAAATTATTCATGGTAGAAATGACTTCTTTCAGTGTTCCTCACAGCAGCTAACCTGCACACTCTTTCCTATGTCAATCTTATGGAGAATAGGCAAATAATTCTCATGTTTATGGATATATTTTTATAAAACTTGTCATATATTAAATTATTGATTTGGAAATTCGCCGAGTACGCAGGTCTGCTGCGACGGGGGTATTTTGTTTCTTATGTGTTTAATGGCTAGTGAATGGTTTGTTTGTAAGTTTTTTACTGCTTTGAACTTTAGTTTTCAGCTTTATACCGGCTTAGTCCGGATTATGTGTTAATTGTGTTATGTATTAGATATTAGTTCACCTGAGGACGGGACCAGATTCCAGATCCCGAAACGTCGTGAATCTTTGTTTTACATAAAATCATGATGGAAAATGTCCACAATAAAAATCTAAATAACATAAATCCACGATCACCAATAATGAATTTCAAACAAAGAACAATATAGCTCACTCTTCTTTATACACATACCATAGATTATTTTTAGCTTAAAAATTATTCTATTTATTAAAAAACAGTTAAATAAGTTTCAAATAATTATTCGAATTTAGCATTAATGTATATAAATATATAAACACTAATTAGTCAAACTAAATTTATCTCTGTAAGGTTGAAAGTTCAGGAAAGGGCAGATTAAGTCAGTTGTTTATACGCAACTGAACAGGAAATTGAACACTTGAGAAATTAATTACGAACAAGAAAAATATATTTCCAATAAGAAATTGTTAACTTGATTATACTTTATGTGATTTAAACTTTATATTACAAGAAAACTGGGATTTTCGTAGATATTGTACCTATCTAGAACTTAATTTCTACTCGGAAATTAGTTATTTCCAAAATTTGAAGAAATTCGTTAGAGCCGTTATCGAGATCCTTCTGCAAATATATCTAGAAACCATGCTCATATTATAGTATTGGATTGACAGTTGTTGATTTAAGATAATGTAATAAATGAAAAATCATCAAGTTAGTAAACAATTTGTAAAAACAAAAGGGTGAAATAACTGCGCGAATTGAAAACAGAATACTATTTTCAAAATATTTTTATGTTTCGATAAAAAACTTATTCATTGTATTGCTTGAATAAGGGAAATGTAACAAACCAATTGTGTACATTAAATTTCTCTTTTGTTTTTCAAACCTCATTCTGTATCTAACACAATCAGTTGACTACTGGCTAATAATATTCATATGGATAAATTTATATATGATGGTCAGCTCCAGCAATTGATTTTGGCTAAAACACCCTAAACAATATCTATGAATAACTGTTGCCATGGCTCATTGCTAGCGCGGAGGATCTCTGTGCGGAAAGTAATTATATCGATCTCCTACCGGGGAGGCTACATTTTTCTTCAGAGTTTATGCAAGCAAACAGTGTGTTTAAACCATATAAATTGTGTTTACATTGAGTATATAACAAAATATGTTTTAATTTAGCTAACTAACTTATATAATACATGTCTTATTCTATCCTAGCAAAACTCGATCTCCTGGAACCAACTATGTTATATCAAAATAGAATTTGGTACATAGCATTTAATCAAATTTTCTCTTTCAAAGTAAAAACGATATAGGATATTTTTCCTCCCAACTTGGTGGGTAGTTAATGGTTAACTAGCGGACCAAGTGAACTTTGTACCGCCTAAAATGTCTACATTTTAAAGAAATAGAGAAAAATTCAAATTCAAAGCAAACGAAATTATGTTAGCTGTTGACTGGTAAAAAGAAAGCAACACAAAATCAGCTGTTAATAAAATAATCACATTATTGATTAATATGATCAAAATGCATAATGTCTTTTCCTCATAAGCTTAACATATACAAATTTTACAGGCCAGTGGGGCTTAGCCCTAAGGTTAAAATACAAAACTTAATATGCCTATAGTCTACTCGGTGCAGATACCAAAGTTGAGTCCAAAAAATCAAAGATCATTTAAATCGGCCCAGCTGTTCTTGAGTTATAAATAGTGTAACTAACACGACTTTGTATTATATATTTAGATATGAGTGTAATAATTTTTATGACAAGGGTGTAGCTTTGGTAATGGAAAATATTAGCTAATTAATTTGCTAGGATCAATGATTGGTTAATTACAATAAATTCAAAAGCTTAAAATAAACAAATTGGTTAACTATTTTTAGGAACCAAATGGTACTAGAATATCAACTGTGTGAAATTAAACTTTGGTAATGCATTTTTTAATGGGAGTGATCTGCCATGCTAATTTGCTTAACTGACCTTTTTCTAAAAAAAACCTAATAGTAGTATCTCAATAGTTATTTTTCTTTAAAACTTATTGCCACACTCTGTAATTTAAGTTGAAGATTTAGTTAAACTAAAAACAAACAATTTATAATCTTTTGTCAAACTAATGTGATATTTTATTTAAAAATGCTCTTAAGAGGTTATCTGTAGAGCTTTGTAGATACTAAACATGATTCTTTAGCTTAAAATGTGCAACTTTTTGTTTTGAACACAAAAAAACGAATAATCAAGATATGTCTACCGGTTACAGAAGAAATTGTTTTTTGACATATGTCTAAGCTCTGGGGGGGTATTGGCAATCCGTTAGACCAAAATTTGATAGGTGACGTCATATGAGGACAGCTGTTTAGAGGAACTGAAAATATTCCCTTAAGACATATCCATGATCTAACCTATTTCCCACAGGGAAGTAAATGCAATCATTTTTTTTTTGAAAAAACTAAATTTTCAGAAAACGCGATTTGAAGTAATTACATTCTCTGGAATGACACATGTTCATAAGATATAAAACTATTGTTTTAATATATAATTTTAATGGAAATTTTGAAGTAAATGTAAAATAAACAAAAAGTAATTAAGTTTTTTCTAATTGTACCTAAATTTATTGGTGTTTTGATACATAACGACTGCGTGAATTGAGATCAGGTAAAATTGTCTAAAACGACTAAACTTAACATGATCGTCTGCTGAGTTGTGCAGATGGCTCCGAATTTGTAAATTTATTGTTTAGTGTCAACTATGAAAATCGTTCTTCCCCAATTTTTAATTTGACAATTTAAAATTCGTTAAAATTTTTTAATTAATACACGTCTATACTTCACGGAACTACGTTCGGGTACCGAGTCTTCTCTTATGTAAGACGCTATTTATGCATACGTTTTTAAATCGATGATGAAAAACGGATGTCTAAAAAATAGCACTAGGCAACAATGGAACTGTTTTTTTTTTTAATACGGATGACTGTAATAGATTCGCACATCTGATCTGATGTATGTAAACGTCGGTTTTTAATAGTTCGTTCCAAAACATATATGGCCTTACTCTTGTATTGTTTTGTAAAGGAATTAAGGATACAAATTATATACTAGATTTACCTAAGATGAGTCCCGCGAATAGTATGAGCAGTAGTGGCGCGAACACGACATTCCCGCGCCCGCTCATGTTGGCTCTGTGGCTCTGCCAGCCCCGTGGGTCAGGGCCGGGAATATCGTTGAGGAAAACTCTAACTGACCCCAGGCTACGTCACGGCGCGACTACCGATTACTATCGGATACTATCGATAGTGGTCGAATGCGATATGCGGTTGCAACAGAGACGCGACCTGGCACTCGTCGCTGTTGTGTACTGTATTAGCGAATTTCCCATGGAAATGTGAGCTGTTCACATGACCCGCGTGGTGACAGTTGAGCCCGGGACCATGATAGAAGTTCATTACTCAACCCCTGAACACGTTTTGGTAGTCATTACAAATTATATATACAGGGTGTTCATTAAAGTTGGGGACAATCTTCGAGGGGTGATATTAGGTACTCAACAAAATAAACAAAAAAATCATATAAATGTCTAAAAATCCTTCGTTTACCCGATATCCGCCATTTTGTATTTTTTACAAAAATCGTTATATCTCTACGACTATTTAAGCTTCAGAAACCAAACCAATTAAGATGTGTACAACCACATCTTAATTGGCTAAAGAAAAAAATATTTTTAAAGTATCATTTAGTTTACTTTTATATTTACAAAATGGCAGCGATTAAAACTCTTTTAATTTAAATAACAACAAAATCATTAACTTAATAAAATTTTTACAAGAAGTAAAAAAAATGTAATTTTAATTTCAAATCTAACGATACTTTTTTGAACGAAATCCGCCCACGGATAAGCGATAAAATGCACTTTTAATGTTAGCTTACAGAGCACATGCGTCACCGAAGCGCGGCCATAAGATGTGTGCAAAGTTTGGTTTCTGTAGCTTAAATAGTTCTTAAGATATAATGTTTTTTGTAAAAAGAATACAAAATGGCGGCTATCGGCTAAACGAAGGAGTTTTCGACATAAGTTTATAGGACATATTTTGTTTATTTTGATGAGTACAATTATCCCTCGAAGTTTGTACCCAAATTTAATAAACACCCTGTATACAGGGTGTATCTAAAGTAGCATACACCGAAGAATTTAGGGATATTGTTCCTTAGGTCAAACCAAACAAAAAATGTCCAGTCAACAAATGGCCTATCTCGCTCTGTTTTCCGTATATTCGTATAATACGGGGTATTCGGCCACGAGAAATCGATTGGAGAAGGTCTCATGGTTGGGAATTAAAGTAAAGTTTTCAAGAATACAGTAGTTATATTCATTTTTGTTTAACTTCAAAGAAAATTTTATAAAGAATAGTTAAATTTAGTTTGGTTATTTTTTAGGTTTTTTAGTGTTAAAAGTAAAACACTATATCGTTGTTACTCTATATATTGTATCGTGTGTGGTATATAGTTGTTCTTGCTCTTTTGATCTATTTATTCTTCCAATACTATACTTGTTTATTTTATTACTGCTTTGACCTCGTTTTTCTTCAGTCCATTTTCTGTTGTTCGGTAATCTCTGCTTTTAATTCCCAATTATTAAAGACGACCACGTCTAGTATTTATTTATTTTTTCTGTCTGTTATTTATTATATTGGATTTTTTTACCGATTTTGGCTTCTTTTGACCTCGTTATGGTGGCTTTTATTAGTGCTTGTGTTTGATTTTCTTAGTCTAATGCTGTCCAGAGTCTCATTTTCAAAGTATTTCAAATGTTGAAGTGTTTTCCTATACTACTACGTGAAATCAGTTGATAGCCTTTATATGTTTAGTTTGAGCTGTTTATTTGTTTATTTTGTGACGTCATAGTTTGGTTTAAGAACAGCTGATTAGATGAACTATTGGGCTATTAATAATTATTAACAGTCTTGTCTATGGAACATGTCAGCCTTAGTCAGTAACAAGACAACAAGATCGCGCCACAATCATCTTACACTCGATCCTCACTGTCTTAAAATACCTACCTTGTTTGAAATTCATTATTTTTCTGTGGATTGTTATTATTTGTTTTAGACATTTCCATCACGATATTTGTAACACGTTTCTTTCGGTGGAATCTGACGTTCAGGTGAACTAATATCTAAAACATAGCACAATTAATTAACATATAATCAACCATATCTAAAACATAAAAGTTTGCAGTCACTTCGAACCATATATCCATTACACATGAAAACCAAACAAGTCCGCTCGTCACGGAGACTCAAAGACAACGGAGTCAGTTGTTTTGTGTGTAATGGTTAGGGTATGGTTCGTTTGTAAGTTTTTTTGACTGCTTTAAACTTTTATGTTTTCAGCTTTATACCGGTTTGGTCCGGATTATATGTTAATTAATTGTGCTATGTTTTAGATATTAGTTCACCTGAGGACGGGATCAGATTCCAGATTCCGAAACGTCGTGTAACTTTGTTTTACATAATATCGTGATGGAAAATGTCCGCAATAAGAATCTAAATAATATACCTACCTTGTCGTACGGTTGCCATTTCAATAACCTAATCTAACACATTATCAAACCGGTGATCAAGGTTAGTCAAGGCAGATCTGCTGAACCTACGGCGGTTTTTAATGTTTTTATACAATTTTATGCCACTAAGTAATCGATTTCTAATAACATTGTTTTGTCACTAAATCGGGTTGAATTGGTTCCCTATATCTCTATAGTTTCTAAACCCAATGCCTAGGCTGTTTACTTGAAAATCCTTTCAAGCCATCAATCATCTCTGTCTCAACCATCGGTTCGTTAACATTCCATATTTCCAAAGTCGTATAGATGATAAAAATGACAAAAATGCATTCAGGGTCGCCCTCTGCATGTCTTTGTGTCGCAAGTTGCGACTTTAGACGAAATTTTGGGGAGGATTTTGAAAAAGTTAAAAATTGGGGATTTACTTCCCTGTAGGAAATAGGTTAGATCATGGATACGTCTAAAGGGATTGTTTTCAGTTTTTCTAAACAGCTGTTCTTATTCTTATAAATTAAAAATTCAATACTATAGCTCTAGTTATTTCTATGGAAACGTGTTTCATATTTTCACCTTACAAACTGCCAACACCCCCCAGAGCTAAGACATATCCATGTCAAAATGACATATTACTGTACTGTAAACAATATAATTCCAGGTAAAGCTTAGGAGTATTTTGATTTGCTTAGTACAAGATTGAGGTAGAACGGGCACCATGCATTCGGTCCAAGGATTCCGCTATGTTTTCTTTCTGTAAATACCGTCCTAAAATATATTTAATATAGCAATAATCAACCTAACTTAACTCCTCAAAGCCCTGACTGGGGATGTCTACTCCACGAGAAGAGAATTCCCATTTAGACAATTATAGAACCGTTTATATTCATGTAATTTAATCCTATAATTCAGGAAATACGCAGTACCGCGTCTTCCTCGCATAAATAGATAATTTTTAATATGCTGAATTAAGAAACTGTTCGTCGAAATTGTTTGGGAGTTTTGAGCGTTTATCGATGATAAGTTCCGATAGGTTTCTACGAAATAAACTGTGCGTTTGATAAAATCTTTCAAAATATGGATACATTGGAGTTTTCCTGAAAATAAATGTGATTGAGCCTCCTCGATGTATTGAACACTAATATTGACTTTTCCTCCTTCTTGTTCGATATATCGAAGTTGCGTTTATTCAACTATCGATGGGTATTTCGGTCGTAATCGACACGTGAGGCGTGGAAGGCCGACGCGGCGTGCTGCACCGAGTTGGGGAAACCCGTCCACGTGAGTAGTGCGCCAGTTCCCCGCTAGAGTGGGCGGATGTGTTTTGTATATTGTTTACGAGGAATTACGGGTTTGCCTGACACTCACTGGACCAGACCGGGCGACGAATAACTGGCGGGGATTATGATTGATACAGGTCACGGGCCTGGGCCTTCCACAGTGACGGCCGCGCAGTTGTGCGGGTAGGTGATTTTGCGGTGTTGCCGCTTTGTTTGTCGTCGCCCGGGTTGACTTGTCAGACGCCCCTAATCAATCCCACAATGCTCTTTGGCTATTTGTGTGCAATTTTGCGTAGTTCTCGTCGTCGGCAGGTAGGGCAAAATAGATATAGATAATGACAGCGACTCATGCGTTCAGAGTGTATTAAATTTTGTGAGAATATTTAATTTTGGAAAAATTTACAAATATTAAAAGTGATAGATAGGTATCTATCACTAATGCATAAAGTTCAGTTATATACAGGGTGTTCATTAAAGTCGGGGACAAACTTTGAGGGGTGATAGTACTCATCAAAATAAACAAAAAAATTCCTATAAACATAATATGTCGAAAAATCTTTCGTTTAGCCGCTAGCCGCCATTTTGTATTTTATACAAAAAACTTTATATATCAAGAACTATTTAAGATACAGAAACCAAACTTTGCACACATATTTATTTGCCAAAGAGAAAAATATTCTCAAAGTATCATTTAGTTTTCTTTTATATTTTCAAAATGGCGGTAGTTAAAAATCTTTTAATTTAAATAACAAAAAAACATTAACTTTATAATATTTTTACAAGAAATAATGAAAATATTGCAACTTTAATTCCAAATCGAACGGTACTTTGGTGAACGAAATCCGTCCACGGATAAGTGAGAAAATGCACATTTAATGATATATTACAGGGCCCACGCGCCACCGCGGCGCGGCCGTGGCGGAGTTCAGCTGGCACAAAGCGGCTTCTTCGTCACGACCGCGCCGCGGTGGCGCGTGGGCCCTGTAGCCTATCATTAAAAGTGTAATGTATTCATTTCTTGAGCAATGCAGTTAAATTGGCAAACACCTAGCAAATAGCATCACAATTAATTGTAACCTATCTAAATCGCCTGTCTGAGGATTATTTGAACTAAGAGGTTTAACAAAGGATTTTATGCACACGGTTTGTTTTCGTACATTTTAGATTTGAGGTAAATGCAAAGGAACCACAAACACTGAGGTCCGCTGAGCCAAGCATTGTCGCCGACAGATAGGGATTGCGCGGTTCCGAAACTTCCAACACAGAGAGATTACCATGAAGTGATTAGTCCTTGCAGAGCGATTGTCTC
Organism: Nephotettix cincticeps; assembly: GCA_023375725.1. Taxonomy (NCBI): domain Eukaryota; kingdom Metazoa; phylum Arthropoda; class Insecta; order Hemiptera; family Cicadellidae; genus Nephotettix; species Nephotettix cincticeps. The sequence continues at coordinate 56,734,855 of CM041788.1, forward strand.
TCTCTTTCAGTGTTATTCGGTGTTCGGATATACTTTGGATGTCCTCTGGGCCTTTGTTTACCTAAGGCTGAACCTGATATGGTACCTAATATCCACCCAAAACGTACCTAATAATCAACCCAAAAGTTCATTGTGTTTCTAGTTGGGATTCCTCCTCCCCAAAACAGCTGTTCTTACGACGAACGTGCAATGCTCGCTGACCCACTGTCCCATAGCAACTGAAACTGCTATGCTATTCAACTATTAGTACTCATAGTTTTTGTGCATATTTCTATAAAATCTTAATTAAGAAATCAATTTTGTAACATAAGGTACACTTGCGAATAGGTCCAACCGATTTAGGTTTTAGGATAGGAATTTAGGTTCGATTAGGTTTTAGGTGTGATTTTATGTATTGCACCTAAAATTACCTAATTATGTGAAGGGACCGGCCTAGCTGAGCCACGATAGCGTAAAACAAGGTTTCGAAGATTCTTGTTGTAGAACATTAATTTTAATATCAATGCAGGGTTTAACATGATTCGATAAAGAATTTAAAATTATACTCATGCTGGTTCAGATATTGTAGACAAAATGTTTTAAAAAACTCGGATGTAATTTTTAAAATCGATTATTGTATTTATTTTAATTTGTAGGCCTAGGCTAACTCAATTTTGTTTATTGAATCGGAACAACCCAGTATGAGCACTACAAGTTTCTATCCTCTATGTAATCCTCTTCATGGGGATGTTATTTCACAGCGCCCATGGAGAATTTGCCCTGAGGTGAACTGACACCTTAAAGCCCCAACAAAAAAGCCTTAAAAAAACCTTAGAGCCCATGTGTGGGCTTGACAGTCCTTGTATATGGTCCACCGGTCTAGTCTGCGGTCTGCCGAGACTGGGAAACGGATTTTTGACAACTGCCCAGCCCCCACCGAGAGTCGGAACCCTGATTAGCCCTCGACCGTGGCCTTTTGGCAACTGCAGTTTCATTCCAAAAATTCTCCCTTTTCTCCCTGAAAATCCCTGCCTCATTTTTTAATCCCACAAATTATCACTGTTATCCCTTAAAATCCCTCCCTCGCCCACGAATCAGGAGATGTAAGAGCGAGAGGGTGGAGTAGAATTCTTGGAAGAACTATTAACTTAGGACGACTTATCGTACCTCTAAACATAGTTCAAACTATACAACAGACAGTTAGTGACCTCACACTTGAAAGGAATGGGGTATCATGCGTTGTGTTTTATTATTCTTTGTCCGCCCGGCACAAACGAAATCCCTGAAATTTCCACCAGGGGGGACAGCAGTTGCCAAAGTTCCGGGCCACGGGTTTTGACACTTTTATGGCCCCCTGCGATGACAAATGGGATAGGCGCAGTGGCCAAAAGTCCTAGACTCGCCGAGAATCCTTGGCAATGTATATTTATGAATTTTGATGATATTTAGTTTTGGGTTTTATTTTGGGGGAAACCTAACATTTTTTGTGGTTGGTTTTGGATTAAAATCCCAAATTGGATCTGTCTGGTTAAGATGGTAATCTTTTTACATTAAACGTTACAGAATACTTCATGTGTTCCTTGGAAAATATATTGTTTACAAAACTTCTACCATACCTACTTTTATGAAGGCTATATTTTCTACTTTGTATAATATCAACACAAGTTTCATTTATACTTTCTCTCACTTATACGATGGTAGAGAACATACCTCTATAATAGTCACCAGTTTGATAGTGATCTCGGCCACAGTTTTGTTGTGAATAATCTAATTGTCATCAGGTGTAGTAAAAACTCTTGAATTTAACATAGTTTAGCCGTTTAGGTTGTCAAGTCTTATGGAACTTGATGTAAAATCTTCACGTAAGATGAAGAGAACTTTTGGGGACGGGTCTTATGTACTATGAGTTTTATAACTGCAATAAAAAACAGCTCCCTCAGATTGTATACCTAGACAAGTCGAACCAGACTAATGACAACAAATATATGACTTTATGTGTCATCAGGGCAATTAATACATAATGTTGTGTTTTATGACATGAAAAATGATAGTAACAATATGTTTAATTTATCGGAAACAATGTGAGCACACTTTTGACCATACTTTATATTCCGTCGTCAATTCCTTTTTTCCGATCTCTTATCTTACTCGTCTGTTAATCTTTTTTACTTTTTATTTTATTTATACTCACTCATTCCGATAATAAGTTTAGTTGTTTAACAGAATTTAAATTAACATTTTTCTTCCTGTTTTACCATCAGTATCTGATCCAACCAACTGTTGAAATGTGTATTTATTTATTTAACTTTAAATTGTGACTTTAAATATTATGTTATTTTATTAGTAATTGGTTATAATAATTTAATTGAGTCAGTTCATTTTCATCGCTTCTTTCTATTTTTATCCACCTTATTACATATATACTACATCTAAGCGAAGACTATCCTCATGATTAGACCAATTCGTAATTCAGAGGCCGTGGTTCGGATTTTACGTTAAACTGTAGGTCCATTAGTTGCCATCAGCTGTTGGGCTATTAATTAACAGTCCTGTCTAAAGAAGTGTTCGTTAGTAACAAGATTATAAGATCGCGCCACAATCATCATACATTCAATCCTCATTCATACTTGGCTTAACCCTATAACTGGCAAAGTCGTAATTCACGACGCATTTACATATTCAATAAGAAGTGGCAGGTGGAGGCATCTGTCGTCAGTTTAGTGAACTTGTTAGACACTAGCGGCTACGTGACCGTGTTGCCCTCTGGGTGCAAGCAACCGAACCTGTTCTCGTAGTGCAATAAACTGCCACCGGGCAGGTCTATAACCAAGTAAGCGCTTTCTACTCCTATGCACTGAGTGGCTGAACCGGCTAACACGCTACGCTGACGAGCGTAACGTTCTAGCCATTGAAAAGTGCTAGGGTTCGAATCCCGACCATGAGCAATCCCAATTTGGCTTGCAAATGTGTGGTAAAGCGGAGAGGAGGGCCCACCTTATATAAACGGTGGCCGGCTTGGGTGGAAGTTGACGGCATTTGTAGGCTTAATTGGGATTGCAGTGGACACCTGTTTTGCTTTTGTGGTTAGTGATTATAAGGGGGGAGCATGTTTTAGGTTTTTTTGTTTAAACTTTGATATTTCAAGAAGATATTAATAATTATTTTTATGTTACAGTTAAGAGTAAAAAGCTTGCCACTTCTAGGGTTAAAATACCTACCTTGTAGTATGGTCGCTATTTCAATAATCTAATCTAGTTACACCTATTAGTTCAAAAATGAACAGCTTTATTCACCACGTTAATAGTTAACGGTTTTGGGGGATTATGTATTTATATTTTTATTTTCTGTCTGATTAAAATCACGTGTTTATATGATAATTACAATGTTTATATTATTACGTTTATTATAATAATCAGCTGTTGTATATCTTTCCTATAAAAGCTGTATTACAGTTAGGGTTCGTTTGGGTTTGGATTGGATTCGAAAATTGTGAATTAATTCACTCAGATTTATTTGTTTTATGGGAATGTTATTAATATGTAATATTGTTTCAATAATGTTATTCACTATGCCACGACCTAGAATATATAACCTTTCACAATGAAACCGTAATGCTATTCGACTTCAGAACATGGCCAATCTTAAAGTTACTGTAAGGCGCTACGAAGTTCGCCGGGTCAGCTAGTTTTTAATAAAGGTAAATTAGTAAAAAATCCACACAAGTTAAATAAGAAAAACTTTAATATAAAAGACTGTATATCTGTTCCATAATATGAGGACTATTCGAGTCTTTGTTACAGTAACAGAATACGATAAAATAATCTTAGGTGCTAGTTTGTAGATAAATCAAACATGCTAGTTGGTGGGTCCATATATTAATACTAAGAAGCAGTAGTGATAACAAAGCAAGGTGAGAAATATCAAGACAATGCCAAGCACCGATGTGAGATGTTTCACTATTTTACGAACCGCCATTTGGTTTTCCGGTTGTTTCTTGCGGGGTTGAAGCGACTTTGGTATTGCTCGGGTTGATCACTTTTCCAACAAACACAGTCGTTTTCGTGGTCATGTCTTCAATGAAGAAAAGAAACGGTCGGTCAACGATGAAATCAACTACTTCGTCAGATCCTCCGATTTTGTCAGCTAGGTCGATAGCTGGAACAAATTTAAATGTTATTTTTGTTGGTGTAAAGAAAACGTTTGTGAGGGGAAGCTTTTTAGACACCTTGCTTGTTACTGTGTGTGAAATTATATATTTAATTGAAATAATAATGATTTCCTTTTTTGACAGTTCATTCCAAACCCATCATATTCCTTTGCTACATTTTTTCATCAGGATTCAATAGAAACCTGTACTATACCTATTGTAATACCACGAGGGGGTACCCGAAATTACACTTCCGAAGGCGTGGCTGTGTAGTACGTATGTCTGCCGCTACGTGTGTGTAGCACAGCTCATCTGGAGTTCAATACCACTAGTGCCATCGCTGTGGGTGGACGTGTTCGTCTGTGAGTTTTTTAGTGAACACTGTTTCGCCATTTCATTGTTTTTTCGTTTTGGTGGACGTAACAGCACGCAGCTCTGAAGTTTTCTTTCTTGTTACGGAAAAGTGCTGCAGGTACCATTGTTATGTTGAAAACTACTTACAAATATGAAGTTTTAGGTAAAACTCAAGTATACGAGTGGTTTTCACATTTTAAAAATGGCGAAATGTTAATAGTTGACAAACCCCGTGAAGGATGTCCGTCGACTGCCGAAACTGACGAAAATGTTGAAAAGATTTGTGAGCTCAAGCATGAAGACCGACAACGGACCATTGACGAGCATCTGGAATTAGTTGGAGGTCTGTCCAGCAAATACTGAGTAAAGATGAGAAAACGAGAAGAGTGGCTGCCAAGTTTGTGCTGTCGAGTTTTGACTGACCATCAAAAGGAACGTCGAGTGGAATCTTGTCGAGCAATGAAAGAACACCTGCAAATTGATCATTATTGATGACAAATTGTGGTGTTATGGTTATGACCCTGGAACCAGGCAACAGTCCAGCCAATGGAAAATATCGTCCCGTCAGCCAAAAAAACTTTTTGTCAGTTTTGGTAGTTGACGGACGACCTTTATGGGGTTTGTCAACAATTGACATGTCGCCATTTTTAAAACGTGAAAACCACTCGTATACATGAGTTTTACCTAAAGCTTAATCTTTGTAAGCAGTTTTCAACATAACAATGGTATTTGCAGCACTCTTCCTTAACAAGAAACAAAACTTCAGAGCTGCGCGCTGTTACGTGCAAAAAAACAATGAAATGGCAAAACAGTGTTTTCTAAAAAGCTCACTGCAGATGCACACGTCCACCCACGGCGACAGCACTAGCAGCACTGAACTCCAGATGAGTTGCGCTACAAACACGTAGTGGCAGACATACATACGTACTACACAGCCACGCCTTCGGCAGCGTAATTCCGGTTACTTTTGGTGCCCCCTTGTATACTATTGAGGATGGTGGGAAATTAATTAGCTACGACTGAATAAAACCAGTGAATCTTGAGTTTTAAGTTACACAAAGCTATCCAGCTAATCAGGTGTTGTGATATTACAATACAAATTATGTTCATGACCTGTCCAAAAAAATCTATTGTAGCCCAATAGAAATTTTGTTGTTTGTCACTATCTTTATGTACAACATAGTAAACAAACATATATGATAAGTTACTAACCAGTAGCAACATAAGCCACAGTTCCAGCTTCAGTAACGGAAATGCCTGCCTTCTGCAGCACTTGGGACACAACAAGTCCATTTTTGGTTTTGGCGATGTCTCCAAGCTGAGCTGCTGGCGTAAACATTGTCTGGATACCAAGCTGTAACAGAAGTGTGTTTTAAAATTATTTTTATGAAAATTAAATTAGATATTTGACAGTAGACACATGCGACTGATTTCTGCTAAACTCTATTGTTCTTGCTGTTAGGACTTGAAGCTGAACGTAAAGACTTAGGATGGACTCCTAAAAAGTCTTACCATGGGAATGTTTGATTCTTAGTATAATGGTTCCAAAATACAAAACAACGCCCTATCGAGGTTAAAATCCTGCAATAATGATTCATTAATTCAGAGAATCGTATTTCCATGGTTGAAGTCGTGCTATAAAAATTCAGCCATTTCGCAAGGCGTGTTATAGAGGTTTATCATGTGGCGATTTTCAATAGTAAAATATGTGCTATTTAGGTATCATATGAAAAGTAGTTGTGCATAGAGGTAATATTAACGTTGACTCAACGGAAATTTACAGGGATTGAAAAATGGGACTCACAATCGAGGTGGTGGTAGCAAGGTTCTACTTTAACAAACTATTTCAATTGGGTTGCCAATAGATTATCGCTTTTCTTTTAATTTACAAATTTAAAGATGGCTAAATTGAAACGCAGCAAAATATAATTTTTATTTTAAAAGCGCTTACCTTCTCCAGTGTTCCACGCAGCTCGGTGGTGAAATCAAACTCAAACTTCGGCATGACGAGGTTGACGTTGACCTGCATCATTTGGTTGAGCTTTCCTCTCAGTGAATTTTGAGGTCCAAGCTTCTTGACAATTGAGTCCAAACCAGTGTAGTTGTAAGGCAGGAGCACGAACATAGAGAACTTTTTGCCCTGGAAAAAGGTGGTTTTGAGAAATTATGAAACTTCTGTTCGGTTTAAAAATAAATTTTCTAGAGGAATGTGAGAATTTCAGTATTTGATATATTGTAATATTGATATGATGTTGTAATCTATATAAATAAAATTAGAGTTTTATCTGTACATTGCTCAGAATTCTTTAGTTGTTATTACTTTTCGTGCGTTAGAGAAGCTGAAACCGGTCTTATCTCAATTTTTGTCTGTGACGCTCCAGGAGGCATTTTACGCTGTCTTCTCCGAATAAACGGGAGAACTGATTACAATGAAACTTATTTCATGTATTCTCTACATTCCAGAGAAAGTGTGTAAATTCTTGAAATTGCCCGTCGCCCCTTGAAAAGTGAATAACGAGCATTTAAAACTCCATTTTTATGAGTTATTACTCGCGTTTTGATTCAGTTTTCAATGAATAACCTACTGGTAATAATCAGCTGTCTTTGTAGTTCAAAGATTTAATAGAAATAAAAAGAAACAGCTGTTGAATCAATATTAGTAAGTTTATATTGGTCACTAGCTGACCCGGCGAACTTCGTAACGCCTCACAGTAAACACATGTTAACTTTAAGATTGGCCATGTTTTGAAGTCGAATAGCAATACGGCTTCATTGTGAAAGGTTATATATTCTGGGTCGCGTCATAGTGAATAACAATACTGAAACGATGAGACATATTAAAAACATTCCCATAAAACAAATAAATATGAGTGGATTAATTCACAATTTTCAAATCCAATCCAAACCCAAACGAAACCTAACTGTAATACGGCTTTTATAGAAAAGATATACAACAGCTGATTATTATAATAAACGTAATAATATAAACATTGTAATTATCATATAAACACGTGACTTTAATCAGACAGAAAATAAAAATATAAATACATAATCCCCCAAAACCGTTAACTATTAACGTGGTGAATAAAGCTGTTCATTTTTTACAGTACACATTTACTTCATAGTTTAACATTAATGAATGATTCAGATGGCATTGGATAGTAAAGCATAGGGTATTGCTAATGGAAAGTAAACCAATCAGCTGTAGGTAAGAAATCAAATGTTTTCATTGTAGACAATTTGTAAACAAACTTACTCTCCATAAGGTTAACATTAGAAATTTAAAACGCCATAAAATGGAAACTTATGGGGTTTTCGAAAATATTTTTTCACCAAAACCTTCCCGGACACATATAGAGCAACTTCCTAAAATTTCATGGCGATCGGATGAGTAGTTTGGCAACGCATAAAGGACATACATACATACATACATACAGACAGACATACATTCAATTTTATATATAGAGATTTATTTTAAACCCATTTCGAAATCATACTATATTGAAAAGTTATTTTAACGTATAACTGATTATAATAATGGTATAAATGTTCTAATCTAATTAATTGTAAAGTAATGCTAAATAATAAAGCTGGGTTTTGATTTATTTTCTTTATGTTGATTTGTTTAGGATTTCATGTTTACATTTTGGTGTGAACTTCTTTAAACTGAATCCTACAACCCGTACAAAGGACGGGCTTACTGCTAGTCTTGAATAAAGTTACAGAGAAACCTGCCAGTTATTTTTATTTATTTCTCGCGAGTGAAAAAAATTTATTAAATGGATAGGGGCCTAGGTAGAATCAAAACGAAAATTTAATATTAACTTAACATCATTCTTACAAGAGTTTTTGTTTCAATTGTTTATATTTTCCCAAAAAAATTTTTTCAACTGTTTTGAAGTTGTTTTTATTACACATCTCTCCATTTCTCATTATCTTTAGTTGCTTTAATCTCTAACCACCATCTAGATATAATGGTATTTTCATTGTCAATATGGCACTATCAGTTTTCCCTTGGTTCTCGGACATCAAAATCTCTAGGCCAGGGTTCCACAAACATAATCTATTCAAGGACCCTTGTAATTGATTATTTATGTAATGCGGACCCCCTACCCTCCTCCGATGCCCCGCTTCAAAACAAGGGAAAACAATATCCCCCTGCTCATAGGCATGTGTTGAGCATGCTACATTTGCATTTTGTAATAGAAACCAAGACTGTAAATTACAAAAAATAAGTTTTTGACGTCCATAGATTTTAATGTATAATGTAGATACTACATTTTAACTTTCTCCTGTAACTGTGCCAAAGCCTAATAATTCAATATAATAATATGATTTGTTTTTAAGTTCCCGAAAACCCATAGTTAAATCAGAATGTATTAAGTATTGTACTTTTAACTTACATTGTATGGCAGCTCAAGCATGTGTGCACCGATATCAGGCAGATTGTAGTAGCCGAACTTATCCGTGACCCTCATTAAATTAACCATCGTCGTGTTCTTGTCGTCCAGGTGGAACACTCCTAGTTTTGTTTGGTTAACCGGGAACGGAACTTCCCACTGGCCGTTGAAGTAAACAGCATTCAAAAGCATCATTTTGGTGTTTGAACTCGCCTCCGCTGAAAGATTTTGTCAAAATTTAATAGTTTGGCAAAGGTTGGCAGTATTACGATCATGGAAATATTATATACACAAACATATTTTAACATTAAACACCAATAATCAAAACTACAGAGACAAAAGGACTTACATAATTATAATAATAGGAACAAACAGAATTTTGTAATTAAAAAATATAAAAAAGAAAAATTTGAGGTAATCCCTCCAACACTGGAATGAAGATCCTGCAATACATATGAGACAGCATAAGCAATGAGAAAAACTATAATAAATTTAAGAGAATTTAACACTTATACCGAAACATTGATCAGTGAGACCGATAGGCTACATATTTCAATTTTTTTACCAATTTAATACAGTTACAGCTATTAACTCCAAAAAATGTTCCTAAAGCACTCTCTAAAGTAACATATTAAAACTCTGTTTGATATCCTTCACTAACTTCTTTTTTATACAAGAATTTGTAAAATTTGTTGGTCTGTTGTTTTGGTTAGCGTAGGTAAGCAGTAACGTTCAAATCAATTTTTTTGTCTTCTTAAATGTTACATCTAAGGTTTTATGTCTTCTTCTTAACGTTTGTCCATCAAGCATTGAAAAAAAGTAAAAATTATAAGAACGGTCAGTTAGACCTTATATCTCATCTTACAAAAAAGAAATTTACGTTACGGTACAGGTGTTAAAGACATATTTAGTTAACAAGGAATATTATGATCTGGACCAATTCTTGTAAAAAAATGTACAATAGATTGTAGAATAGAATTTATTTTTGACAAATATAATTAAATTACAGAAGTTGGCACATTCATGTACATTTTGTATGTAACTTATACTGTATTTGAATAAAAATTAATTTTATTTGATATTTATAATACAGTAAGTGGTTTGACTTTATCCATAGAAAATTTTGGTGAGTGCTTAAATTGTATTTTAAAAGAATATATTAGGGAAGTAATTTTATTGGTCTATGGATAAATTTTGTCATTCAGACTATCAGTATCGTTTTTAGATTCTCAGACAAAAATTGTTTAATACAAAAGGATTGTCTCCGATTAATCATAACTCTTACTATTTACAGCTCAACTTATGAAACTGAGTACATACTTAGGTGTCACCAAACCCAAAGTCACCTGGGCAGTGTAGCGTTTGCCCGTCATCGTTTTCAATATTCGTTTTTTGTGTATTTTATGTAGTGATAATAATAACTTTTTAAAATTAGAAATGATCTTCATGTGAAGTGATTTAATTAATGTACATGTTTGTCTTGGGGATGGCTCCACTAGTTGGGGATGGAGCTGAAACTAGTTGTGTCAAGCAAAAGAATTAATAACAGGATTTAAACCATTACTTTATATGTATTTAGGAACTTCAAAATACCTCCGTCGCAGCAGACCTGCATACTCAGCGAATTTCCAAATCAATAATATGATAATAATACATGGAAAGTTTTATCAAAATCTGTCGATAAACATGAGAATTATTTGCCTATTATCCATAAGATTAACATGGGAAAAGATAAGCAGGTTTGCTGCCAAGATGAACACATAAACTATGGTTTTAAGCTTTTGAAGCATAAGATCTCAACCACATGGAGGTAAATAACAAGTTTAATCCAATAATATTGATTTATAAGTGAAATATTAATTTTTTCTTTATCCTCCGTAAGATTAACATTGGAGCCGCAAAATACAACGTACTGTGTTTAGATTTTTAGAGTTATTGTGTTCACAGACACATATATAAATTTTAACGACTATTGTTTTTGGCCTCTGAGCACCTAAAGACGAAAAAATAACATGGTCTCGGGCTTAAGTCTTGCCATGAGACCTACGGTAATAGCTTCTTCCATATGGGAAATTCGCTAAAAGACTGTGAGGTTACACTGTGAAAACCCTTTCCTTCCGGTCAACACATATATGAGTGCTATTTTCTTATTTCACTTTTGAAAAATGGATATTTTCTGTAGTTTATTGAAAAAAACATGAAAATCCTTCATCTCAAGGGTTTCTGTTTGGTTTTCAGAATATAGTATATCAATTTTCAATTAAAAAGCAAAGCCATTTACCATCGGTGATCCTCTTCAAAGTCGCAGAAATCGGAGAGTAGTCATTTTGTGGGAGTGTGTGTGTGTATTTTTACTTATTTTGTTTCTCATAAAACTCATTTAGGTTACAGTATGGTCTGCTTATTAGATATTTTTTTAGGGATTTACGGAATCTTTTAATGTCATTAATGGTTTTTAAGGAATTTGGAAGAAGATTATACAGTTTACCTTCAATGATCCTCTCCAAAGTTGTATAAATCGGAGAGTAGTCATTTTGTGGGAGTGTGTGTGTGTGTGTGTGTGTATTTTTACTTATTTTGTTTCTCATAAAACTCATTTAGGTTACAGTATGGTCTGCTTATTAGATATTTTTTTAGGGATTTACGGAATCTTTTAATGTCATTAATGGTTTTTAAGGAATTTGGAAGAAGATTATACAGTTTAGATCCTATGTAGGTTGGTGTTTTGATGGTTGTTTTTAGCCTATGATGATTGGTGTTAAGATTGTTACCGAATCTAATATTGTATTGGTGGCATAGATTTACAGATTCCCGTGGATTTTGTTTGATTAGGGTAACTGTATCGAGTATATAGATTAAAGTCAGAGTCAGGATAGAATGCTTGAAGAAGAGGAACAAAAATTATTACAGTGCAACTCGGTTATTGCGGCCTCGGCCATAACGTCAACTCGGATATAACGTCATTTATTTTTAGGTCCCGCCAAACTATATGTATTTACATAGGAAAAAACCTCGGATATATCGTCAGTAAATTCTCAAACCTTGTATATAACGTCAAGAAAATCGGGCCGAGATTAAGGCAACATATAGCTAAATAGAGAAAGTTCGGTCGGTGGTGCAACGTGAGGGCTGCGGCTATTGTTTAGCTACATTCTATTTTTAGAAACGGCATTTTATTGCTGTCTTAACGCTAATCACCCCAACCCCCTCCCCTACCCTATATCCGCTGTCGCCGGTCATCAAGGTCAGTGTCAGTGACTCACGTCGCATCAAAGCACTGTGATGCTGTTTGTACGTACCTACAGATCGTGTAGATATCGTTAGTTCAGTGTATGTCTTTTACAGTTTGTTTTTCGTTATTTTAATTTACGAATACAGTATTAAAAAATAGTGGCAAGTGTTAAGAGAAAGGTTTTGCTGAAGAAAAGGTGTGAGTTATAAGAGCGTGTGAGGAGGGACGTAAGATAGCAGACGTGTGTTCGGGCTTGTTTTTTTTAAAATCGAACCAACAGTTGAATTCACCAAGCCGAACTTCATTGCAATATTTTCAAATTCGATTTTTTATATAGTAGAGTAGTCAGTCAGTCATAAACATAAACTTACCATGTATTTCAAATTACCTTCATTAAATGTCGTAATTTCATGTAAAAAATGTGTTTCCCTATTTTTCCTCGGTTTTAAATTAAAATTATGTAACCTCTTTTATAGCGTCACTCTGATATAGCGTCATTAATTGTGTGGTCCCTTCAATGACGTTATAACCAAGTTCCACTGTACTAGCTACAGGAAGCTCAACTCACACTCAGATATGAGGTCCTGTATTTTGCCTTCAGTAGCTTTGTCAGCCCAGTTGTTGATCTCTTTGATGGCTTCCGAGGGGTTGCTGAAGTTCACCTTGACAATATCGGAGTCGTAATAGGCCTTCAGCTTGCACTGGTAGGTGGAGTTGACTTCCACCGATTGGTCGACGAATACATGTGTCCCAATCTTGATTTTGTATTCACCTTCGGACGTCTGTTGACAAAATTGTCATTCGTCATTTCATTTGTTTTTACATTTATATCAGATTAGATTATTGAAATTGCAACCATACCACAAGGTAGGTTTTTAAGCCAAGAGTGAATGAGGATTGAGTGTAAGATGATTGTGGCGCGATCTTGTAATCTTGTTTTAAAAATAGAATACCAATTTTTATGCAAACTGATTTTATAGTCCCTCTAAACACCTTGAGAAGTGTAAAACAAAAACACTTTATATATAAGTATCAAATAATGAGTGATTTCAAGGTGGTTGACAGTATGGACTGGAAAGGTAGCGTGCCATGTAATCCAACTACTTGGAGGTCACAATTTCAGTCAGTTATGAGCAATTCACTTCAATCCAGATGCAAAATTGTGTTTTGGATCCCATGTTAAATTGTAGGTTCCTTAGATGGGGAAATTCATTAACATTCCTGTCTAAGGAACATGTCAGTCTTGGCTTGGCTTAAAATACCTACCTGAGTAGGTTGCTATTTCATTTAAAGGATTAAAGTTCAGTTTCTAGTATAATAACATTGCCAATGTTGATTTTAAAATTGTGAAGAAAGAGAGTTACCTGCAGTGAATCCAATATTCTGGAGAAGCGATGCCTAGTGTGGTCGCGCTCCTCAACAGTGTTGTTGCGGAGGTCGAGGGCGTCAGCGATCTCGTGTGCCGTCGCCCCCAATGCGCCCTCATATAACATGGCCAGCACCACCTTCAGGCTGATCGGCGAGATCACGATGTTGTTCCTCTGTGCAGTGTTCACCTCCTGTGTCGGTCAATTCAAATGTGAACTTGGCAGATCAAGAATTTAAAATGTTAAAGCGTTCCTTCGTACAGTAAAACCTTGATCATTTGAAAAACCTGTACATTTTGTATGGTCCCTTCTAAAAACCTCCAATATTCGTAAAATATACAAGTATTTAAAAAATTCAGATCAATTTTGACGCATAATTTACACTTTGAAATTTGAATGTTTTACTTTAGTCTATAGAATTCTAATCATGTTCCTTTGATTCAAAACACTTCCTATAAAATTCAATTAAAAAACAAACCAGTCAAAATGTGAAGCAGTGCGTTTTTAAAGTTCCTCCAGGTTCTTTAGTGCACATTGTTTTCTTTGCTTTCTTACAGTTTTCATGCTGTAAACAGTGTGATTTTTGTGTGCTACCGCATTTATTTCACATTCTAGTAGATTTTTTTTTGAGAGACGAGTTCAAAGAAATAAAAAAAATTGTATATTAAAAACAACGGAAATATAAACATTGATAGCAACTTTGTGAAACCTCCAATTATGTGTCCTAATTTTGTAATGATTAGAAGGGAAGTGTCCATGATATTTGGTCTTTAATCTTATTTCCAAGCTCAGCATTTGCGTAGCCACTTTTACACCTAGTTATGAAAACTACTACACCAGAGTCCCGGTAATCCGAACTAATTGGGATCAAACCCTCTTTGGATTACCGAGTTGTTCGTATTATCCGGAAGTGCAGTGTAACTTTCATTAAAAGTACTAATAAAGTCCATTATTTTAGACCGGAACAATGTATTTAGAGCAATTAACTTTCATCTTATCACAATTCACATACAAGTTTGTCCACTACATGTTTTGCCTGAACGGAATCAAGTGTTCCTGCAGAAACGTTCAATCCTTTATGGACCCGATATTAGAATTTAAAACATGATACACATTGACAAATAAAAACAAACAAAAGATGATCAAACAGTGCCGTTTGTAGACCTACTTTTTACGTGATCGCGGTCATTGCTGGAGATGAACTCAAATGTTCAAAAAGTAGTTTGCCAAAAAGCGATGATATAGAGTCGGACCGTGAGAATCGAATCAATTGTGATGTACTGTGAGTGTAGCTAGATATTGCTCTACGCTATCTCGAGCAACAGTGTACTGCTTCATCTGTATGCTTGATGTTTATGTTATTTATTTATTTATTGATTAAAAATCCATTTTCACAAAATACAATACATTTTTAAATATACCAAAATAAAAAATAGTAATCAACTATACTAACTAATGACTAAAAGCATGACAACAAAAAGGAAAACAAGCAAATGCATAGACAATGTATCAGAAATTACTAATTAGTATCACGTCTAAAAAATAAATATCAAAGTGCATCTTAAAGCTAAGTTTAACGTGCATAAAAAGAGAGAGTTAGTGCAGATTAGAGTCAATTAAATTAAGTATAAAAATATATAATAATATAAATGACAGAAATGAATTAAAATAAATAGAATAAATAATATGCAAGGACTAGCATTTGAGGTGGGTAACAAATCTAAATATATAAAACAAAGTCGTGTTAGTTACACACATTATAACTCGAGAACGGCTGGACCGATTTTAATGATCTTTGATTTTTTGGATTCATCTCTGCTCCGGTCATGCTTTAGGCAAATTCAGTTTCCATAAATTCAATTAGTTTCCATTTTATAGCGTTTTAAATTTCTAATGTTAACCTCATGGGGACTAAGTTTGTTTACAAATGTTCTACAATAAAAACATTTGATTTCTTAAGCTACAGCTGTTGTTTTACTTTCCATTAGCAATATGCTTTACTATCCAATACTATCTGAATCATTCATTAATGTAAAACTATGAAGTAAATGTGCACTGTACAAAATAAACAGATTTATTCACCACGTTAATAGTTCACGATTTTTGGGATTATGTATTTATATTTTTATTTTCTGTCTGATTAAAAGACATGTGTTTATAATTATGTCAGCCAAATAAAAAAAATTATGGTGTTTATACATATTACGTTTGTTATAATAATCAGCTGTTGTATATCTTTCCTATAAAAGCCATATTACAGTTAGGTTTTGTTTGGTTTTAGGTTGGATTAGAAAAATTGTGAATCAATCCACTCAGATTTATTTGTTTTGTAGGAATGTTATTATTATGTCTTATAGTTTCAGTATTGTTATTAACTATGCCACGACCCAGAATATCTAATTTTTCACAACGAAGTCGTAATGCTATTTGACTTTAGAACATCTGAACAATCTGAAAGTTAACACGTATTTACTGTTAGGCGTTACGAAGTTTGCCGGGTCAGCTAGTAAATAATAAGAGGTAAAACATAATAACAGCAACATCAACAATGAGGCAAAAAGCAAAAAGCGAACTAAACAAGCAAAGGAAAGGAATAAATATTTAGCTACAACTGAGGCATGTTCAAAAGGTTCAGGAGTGAAGAGCATTGCTAACATCTTCCTCTTGATAATAGGAATGTTAGTACAGAATAGGTCGACATCAGGTGGAAGCATGTTAGCCTGGCGTTGGACACCATTTTACTACTCATTTCGTACAGTGTACCATGGTGAAGTCTGGCGAACATCTCTCTTGTGTTCGCTGGTATACGAAGGTTGACTCGCTTCAGAAGGCCAGGACAGTCAATGTGAGCATTCAAGATCTTAAAATTAAACAAAATATCTTGCCTATCTCTCCTGATCAGGGGCAGCAAGCGAAGATCCTGGGAGAGATCCTGAACAGGAACCTCTGGGTAGCCATAACCGATGCGGGTACCCGCAAGACGGAGAAAACGAGTTTGGGGTGAGGTGACTAGACCACAGAACAATACTTAAGATGAGGTCTAACAAATGCAATGTAGAGAGATTTCAACGTCTCTGGCTGGTGAAGGTGTTGTGACTTGCGGGAGATGAAACCCAGGCTCCTGTTCGCCCTAGAGCAGGCCATGTTAATGTGTGACTCTGAAGAGAGGAAAGAAGACATTATGACACCAAGATCCTTCACTTCATTAACTCTATTCAAAGTCGTGTCATTCAGCTGGTAGTCGTCAAGACTGGAGATGTCTTCCTGTGAAAGGTTATACTGGTGCATTTATTGATGTGCATTTGTTGATGGCCAGAAAATCATGTTGAAGCAATATGTTCTTGGGGTGATGAAATAGCAGCATATACTTTCATATCATCAGTAAATAAAAGGTGGTGAGAATTTAATGAGTTTATCAGATAGTTAACGAAAAAATTGAAGAGGATGGGTCCCAGATGTGATTCTTGCGGTACACCAGACGTAGCGGTAAAAATTCTTGAAGTCTCAGTGCCAAGCCTTACGATGAGTCAATGATCCTGGAGATAACCTGTGAGCCACAACAGCAACTGACCGTGAATTCCACAAGATTACAACTTCCTGATAAAGAGGCAATGATAAACCTGATCGAAGGTTTTAGAGAAACCCAAGTACAGCACATTGACTTGCTTTCCTTCCCTCATTATGTCCAAAAGTCAGACTGAAGTTGATCTACCATACATGAAACCATGCTTAAAGGGTGACAACAAGTTCACCCTTTCAGGGGAGCTTGTTGTCACCTGGTAGAACAGAACCAGTGAGGAAGAACCTGGTAAGGATGAGTTTTTCAAAGACCTTGGCTATGGTTGTTTGAAGAGCTATAGGTCGATAGTTTTGCACGTTAAAAGGAGGACCAGATTTGTATATCTGGACAATATAACTCGTTTTTGAGGTTGTCTGGAAGTATCCCACAGTTCACCGACTCATGAAATAGGCTCTAGAGAGGGCCAGCAAAGAGTTTTCTACAGTCCTCAAAAACAGCGTTATGAGATGATGGCACAAATTGGCTAACAAGATTTCTTATTACGCCAAAAGACGATAATTGAATTCTTATGTTTGGAAAAGCAAGTTTTTTACATTATTAAGGTTGTGTACGCGGTAATGTACAATTACTGTAACCGAGCTGTAGATTTAAAATGTTATAATTCAAATTACATTGCTTCATTTTTAATTTAAACTCAGTAACCTTTTTCCCCATCAGGATGTACGGTTCGGATTATCAGGACTCTAGAATATTCCATAATCACCTTTTCTTAGTATAATGATAAAAATGTTATTACCAACGCTGCTGTATTACCTTGCTCAGATGCCAGTCGAATTCATCAAATTTCTCGCCTCTGGGAACATGCGTCTCTCTAGCCTTGTGGTCATCTCTCAGTCTTTGCATGTGTTCACAGTTTAACGGTTTGGGCTGCGGCTGAGTCTTATCGGCTGGCTTTTGCACAGAGATGGTTTCTGTATGGCTCCATGGCACAACTGTAAAATGAATAATTAAGTTTAAGTTTTCAGTAATCTGATTTGCTAACTCATTGGCTTGATAACCTTCATATCGTTATTTGACATCTCAACAAAAATAAAATACCCCCATCGCAGCAGACCTGCGTACTCAGCAAATTTCCAAATCAACAATACAGTATAATAATAATAATATTTGACAAGTTTTATAAAAATCTGTCCATAAACATGAGATTTATTAGCCTATTCTCCATAAGATTAACATGGGAAAGATTTCCATTTTTAAATAATGTATCCTTTTGGAACACTAGAAGTAGTAATTTGTAGTTAGAATGTGTTTAAAAGTATTTGATTATACAGTATTTTATATTAGACCATAATATTTACACTTCGACCACTGGTTCCGAACCTGGTACTTGTGACTTATTAGGACAGAACGTCTATCACCCTGAGCCACCGAGTGGGTTAAATGAACTGTGTTTATGTTTAGACCAAAGTATGATGGCCATGTAAGTCAATAGGAAGAATTATTTCTTATATTATTCTATATTTTTTATAAATCTGCATCTCTTGGATTCAATTCAAAACCTCCTTTATTTTCAGAATGCACAGTGTGTATTTAAAAATACCCCCGTCGCAGCAGACCTGCGTACTCAGCGAATATCCAAATCAATAATATAAAAATAATATTTGACAAGTTTTATAAAAATCTGTCCATAAACATGAGATTTATTAGCCTATTCTCCATAAGATTAACATGGGAAAGAGTGTGCAGGATTGCTGCTGTGAGGAACACTGAAAGTAGGCATTTCTACCATAAACAATTTTTATTTTTAACAATTACACCAACTTTCATCAACATCTGTCCATAAATAAAGGAGTTTGCCTATTCCCCATATGATTAACACGGGAAAAGAGTATGCAGGTTTGCTGCCATGATATGGGAAATTCGGTAAAATGTAATGAAATAACTAGCATTATATTGAAAAGTACTATTTCATTTGTTGGCATGGAAAGATTTAATATTAATGTAGTTAATGATCACTAACCAATTATTAGTTCAATTTTTAATCCATTTGGTTCTTAGCTCAGTACCAGTTCATACCAGTTGTCATTTCAGTATAAAGTATAAAAAAGTATGTTCAAATTATTTTTTTTTTAAATTTAATCACAAGTATATTATTTATCAGTGATGTAGATGTATTATTTTTTTATGATTTTTAACAATTAGTATTGTTCAGTGTTTTAATCATAACATCCCGTTTAATGCGATTTATAATCATTAAAATTTAGGTCAGCTTATTTGACCTTTGATTCAAACGGTTATTTTTACATAGCTATCTTGTGATAATTCTACACTAAACTTATCTCTTTGTGATTGAGTCAAAACGTAATATAATGTTACGGCCCTAACCACTGACAACAAATTGCTTATTTTTTAGTGGAATGAATGAGATGAATTCAATATTATAGTAACTTTTCAGTTTGGTACAGTATTATTAGCAAATTTCCTATGGAAAAGTGAGCTATTCACATGACCCGCATGGTGACAGTTAAGCCTGGGACCATGATAGAAGCTCATCACTCAACCCCCTGAACACGTTTTGGGGATCATTAAAATGTTAAATATAAAAGCATATTAGTAATACCTATCACACATTGCAGCGATGTACACAACAGATTTATTAGGTTTAGGTTTGTTTGCAAATATAAAACATATTATAATTATTATTACCTTTATGCATTTGTGGTCTATCAAGGTATTTTATGCCAAAAATTTGTAAGAAATTAGTGTATTCATATGGACTTGAAACATTAAAACATATATGAAAAATTGAGACAGACTGTATCATCTTACACCAAAGTACATTTGATCATATTATAGCCCGGTATATACACACTCTTGCACGTACAATAGACAATATTAATTAGTCATTAAATAATTACACTGTAATTACAATAGACCTCGTCCTTAATCTAAGTAAATAACAAATCAAAAATGGCAAATCACAATCAGTTAGAAAAAAATAAAAGCTCTCAATTGGGATAAACATCACTATGCCTAATAACAACAAGACGCTTTTTAAACTTATATAAAAAGAATAACATTTTAAAATTTAAACTCTACCATAAAAACAACAATAGGCTCAGGTCCACATATAAAATACCAAAAACATTTAAATAAACTTTTACACACATACACACTCACACAAAATCAAATATTCGATATAATATTCAAAGTCAATCTTTTTTACATTTCTCTTGCACATACACACACAAAATCAAATATTGGATAATAATAAACAAAGTCAACCTTTTTTACATTTCAGATAGCAAAAGGAAAATATAAAAAATATACAACAGCTGATTATTATTATAATAAACATAATATGTATAAACATTGTAATTATTTCTAATTTTTATACAAATACAGTATACATTTGATTTTTAATCATAAAGTCATAATCCCCAAATTCTGTACTGAGAAAAATTCTATTTTATACAGTATTTAGATACCATTAAGTACTATTTTATGCTTGCTTCTTTGGCTTGCTCAATGGTTAAAATAAAAACAACTGCTCATTTTCTCATAAGATTAACATGGGAACTTTGAAGGCGTATAGGGTAGACGAGTGAGTGAGGGGGGCTTTGACGTTTATATACGAGTATATACAGAGTTATAAGTACTAGCGCTATACAAGTTAGTTAGCTAATTTTTTCCATTTTTAAATAATGTATCCTCTTGGAACACTAGAAGTAGTAATTTGTAGTTAGAATGTGTTTAAAAGTATTTGATTATACAGTATTTTATATTAGACCATAATATTTACACTTCGACCACTGGTTCCGAACCTGGTACGTTTGACTTATTGGGACAGAATCTCTATCACCCTGAGCCACCGAGTGGGTTAAATGAACTGTGTTTATGTTTAGACCAAAGTATGATGGCCATGTAAGTCAATAGGAAGAATTATTTCTTTAATTATTCTATATTTTTTATAAATCTGCATCTCTTGGATTCAATTCAAAACCTCCTTTATTTTCAGAATGCACAGTGTGTATTTAAAAATTATGTGAATATAAATAACTATAATAATGTGCGCCTAAAACCTTTTTAACTACAGTAATAATATGTTCTTTTTTTAGTGATGTTGGTTGGCGAATAACATTATAACTCATATAAGTGGTTATTATAAAGCTAGGCGTATAGTTTTTTTAACATATGATATAATCTGGTAAATGTGAAGATATTTTCAAAATATCAACTTTAAATTTTAAAAATCAATTTAAAACATCATTGAAAGACCTAAACCTGGAATCACTAACATTAGAAGTACACTAATCTATCATCTGTATACAATTTGAAGACTGATAATTCCTACTGAAGGGGTCAAAGATCAAAGAAGAAATGTGACCGTCTGTCTTTGTACAAAAAGTATCATGATTAAGGATATCTGTTCATTGGCATCATTAGCATTATTGCACTGGAATTTTCTAATGATGTAGCACAGTTATTATTCAGTTAGTATAATCTAAAATGTTATCAAAACTTCTTGTCCCAAATCTGGCCCCCGGTGTGGTAAAAAAATAATACTTGTTTATTATGAATATTGATGTGCATTTCAATGTTTTTAGCGAATTTCCCATAGGGAAGAAGCTATTATGATAGGTCTCATGGCAAGACTAAAGCCCGGACCATGTTATTTTTTCGCTATTTCCAACGGTTACTGAGGTATTAAAAAATCTGTACTGTGTTTAGATTTTTTACCAGACATATCGGTCAATGGGAACGGGTAGTTTGGGGGGGTTTTGTACCCCAAAATTGGGTTTTTTGCGTTTTTCATATGTAATTTAAAAATTTTTAGATTTTATCTTTCACCATTAGAATCAGCTTAAAAAACTACACAATTTATTTCCTTAAAGTTTTTCTCTATCTCCAACGGTTACTGAGATATAAAAAAATCTAAACACAGTACGTTATATTTTGGAGCTCCAGTATTAATCTTATGAAGGATATGGAAAAATTAATATTTCACTTACCAATCAATATTTTTGGATGAAACTTAGTATTTAGCTTCATGGGGTTGAGTTCCATCTGTTTATGCTTAGAAATCATATTTTATTTTTTTATAATCGCAGCTAACCTGCATACTCTTTTCCCATGTTAATCATATAGAGAATAGGCAAACTCTATTATTTATGGACAGATGTTGATGAAACTTTGTATAAAAGGTAAAAATAAAAATGGTTTATGCTAGAAATACCTACTTTCAGTGTTCCTTACAGCAGGAAACCTGCATACTCTTTCCCATGTTTATCTCATCAAGAATTGAGAAATAGTTTTGTCACATTTATGGATAGAAATTGATAAAAGTCCTCATATATTATTATTATATTATTGATTTGGAAATTCCCTGAGTACGCAGGTCTGCTGCAATGGGGGCATTTTGTTTTGCCATTATTCGTTATTCTTAAAACATTTATTCGCACAGGATTTCTTACACACTCTGTTTATCCAGTTGATAGCAATAAATATTTTCACTCATGGCATCAGCAAATTTCAACCAAGACCTTTCAATCTCAAGGAGATCCAGTTCAATGTATGTATGTATGTATTGAAATACTTGAAAATCAAATGATTTTTGGGTGGCATATTTTGAGGCACGTACAAGTTGTGTTAAATCGTATTAAAATATTTACATATACTAACATGTCACAATTAAACACTGTTTTGTATAGTCTTTAATATCTATAAATCTTTTATTTAACCTACAGTTAATTAATAAAACTAAATTGCTTGGAACTATGATAATTTAGGATACTTTTACGGTTGTATACCTCAAAAATGCAGAGATGGGTCTTATTTCAATTTCTATCTGTTTTTCTGTAATGCTAAACAAGACAAATTTTAATGCTTCTCTGTGAATATAAGAGCACCCACTTTGATGTAACTTATTTTCACTTTTTGTTTTGGAGAACTTTTTTCCTCATTGCTTAAACTGATCCACGACCTAGTATTATAATACAGTATTGAGCTCTAAAACCCCAGACTTAAGTGATCAAAATCTTAAAAATGTGTGATCTTAAAAATGTTTGTATTTACTTCCCTGTGGGAAATAGGTTAGGTAATGGATATGTCTAAAAAGAATGTTTTCAGTTCATCCAAACAGCTGTTCCTATGTTTCAAATTTTGGTTGTTCAAATTGCTAACACTTCTTCCCCAGAGATAAGACATATCCATGTCAAAAATATAATAACAAAAATTAAGTGTGTGAACTATGACAAACAAGCAACGGACTGGTCATCATCCACAATCAGCTGATCCAGAACTATTCATTATTTGTATCAGCTGATGAGTTACCTTCCCAATTTGTCATTAATTCTACAAGATTGTTAAAAACAGACGAATCCTTAATGTTCTTAAACAATTTGCCTTTGGGTTAAGACAACATATGATTGATATCTGTAGTCTGTGATTGTAAATACGATCCAAGCAATTAATTTTACCTAAATATATTTATGTTTGTTTTAAAGACCTGATTATTCACTACTGTTAAAAAAAACATTAAATGTTAATTTAGAAATGAATTAAACTTATTTTTTGTCAGAAAACCATTTATTTTATGTAACATAATGCTTTTTTGATGGATTTTAAATAATAATAGAAACATAAAATAACTTTTATCGCTCTGAAATAGATTAATTTGATTTTTTTGGCGTGTCCGTGTCCGGTAACCTAGTATTCGGGCAAACACCGGGTCCTGATTGGGCTAAGAGTGTATCTCTCTCTCCCTGTGACCCATAATGTCCCCTCCTGCATTTCCGGTTCAAAACTTTTCCTTCCGGAGAGTCCAAATCCCCGTTCACATTTTCCAAAGCTTCCTATGTCATCCTAGGTCTATATCGGATGACAAGTAACGCAACTTAACACTGAACATTTGCCTATTCTCCCCCGCATCATTCGCCAAGCCGATCCTGTGACATAAACACGAACCAGAATCGGAGAAAGATTTTCGTTCGTTGTTTTCCTCAAGCGTGATCAACCGGTTTAAGAGGAACGAACGCAAATGACCTTAGTACTGAGTCGTTGTTTGTTTACAAATACATCTAATGACCTTAAAATTGTTTAAAAATATAGATGAAAAGTTGGTGCAGCCAAAAATCTTTAAACGAATTCTTTATGTGCTTTGCAATTTTATTAAATACAGTCTAAAGGTACATTCACACGTTACTGTTTATATTTTACAATTTAGTTCGTAGTTATCGGATGTGATTTTTGAGATATGACCATTAAGATGTACAACTGAACACATTTTGAGAGCTATTAATTTACTAAGTGTGGTTCTATTTTTCTTTGTGCATTTTTTACTCCAGGTATAACTGAACGTGTACAAGCTACCGGTCTTGTGTTCGTGCCAAATACGACTACTTGTAGACCTAGTTTAGAGTTTAAACCAGCTTTCACGGTCGGTACTCACATGATAAACAGAGCAGTAGACACAGCAGCATGTCGATCACAACACGGACACTGGCGGCAACTGGTGAACTGGTCGTGGATGTGGGATAGCCTCTCTGAGACCACGGTGTGGGGGGAGGGGGGCCATCACGACGATAGGGAAAACCCGCGACCTTCGGTCAGGTTTGTGTCGGTCTGAACCGCTATGGCGATACGGCGGTCGCCGGTGAGGGATTTTATCCCAGAAATGGGATAAAATCCCTTGGTGGAAACTATTTCGTCGGTTCTTGCAAATTATGAATTGTAACTCTAATGCACTCCAGGAAAAAAGTACTTTACTATTTATATGAGCGCGATTGCCGTAGTACCATGCTCCTCCATGTTGAACCTAAACTTAACATCTAAAGCTTTTTTATGCTAGTGCCTACTTTTAATGTTCCTCACAGCAGCAAACCTGCATACTCTTTCCTATGTTAATCTTATGGAGAATTGGCAAAAACCTCTCATATTTATTGACGGATATTTATAAACCTTTTCATATATTATTATTATTATATTATTATTTTGGAAATTCGCTGAGTACGCAGTTCTACTGCGACGGGTATATTTCTTTTACTATAATTCTCACGATTCAAAAACTAAATAAAATTCTTAAAACTTAAAGCGGTTAAGGACATGAGTTTTCTCTTCTTCCAAAAGTTTGGCGGAAATTTCCTTAATCAAAATATTACTGTAGGGCCTAATCACTATTTCGAAATTGAATTTTTCAGACTTTTTCTTTGTTTTGTGCTGAAAAGACAACAAACTACAAGTTGCTGATTAACTGTAGAGTTGTATATTAAATAACTGAATTATATTTTCAGCAGTGTAATGTTGCAAATGAAGGACGTAAGAGAATTTTCAGTAGTCATTTATCATCAGAAATATTGCAAAAAGAGATTTTTTAGTACCAATATCAGGAATTTTCTCGCCCTCTAAAGTACGTACATCGGTCAATAAACTGAGATTATTGAAATAGTATTCAGCGTCAATCGAAATTAATCAATTGTCAGATTTAGTTAACGAACTGTTATTAAATATTTAGCTATAGTGCGCTAATTCGTAGAGGAAACTGAACGTCTGTGTAAACTGTTATTAGCCGGCGTGGTTTCCGCTTCCGGTATCTTGGTAATTGTTGACACTTGGATGAGTAATGTCTAATCCCAATATGTCAGATTATTCTGATTTATTTTTCCAGCTATTTGTGGAGACTGACCTTTCAGCGCGATAAGTTATGAGTGTAAGAAGTGTTTTTATTATCTTACTCGTAGATTATTGTTTTTTTTCGATTATTTATCGGGTTTTCTGATATCGCATGAAGTCGTAACATTTAGGTTTTCACGTTTAGTTTGATTTTTAGCGAATTTCCCATAGGGAAGAAGCTATTACCAGGTCTCATGGCCAGACTTAAGCCCGGGACAACGTTATTTCTTCGTGTTCAGGTGCCCAGAGGCTAAAATCAATAGTCGTTAAAATATATATATATATATATATTATATATAACTGTCTGTGAACACAATAACTCTTGTAAAAATAGGTAGAGACCAAGGTAGGTATTTTAAGCCAAGTATGAATAAGAGATGAGTGTAAGATGATTGTGGCGCGGTCTTGTAGTCTTGTTACTGACTAAGGCTGACATGTTCCTTAGACAGGACTGTTAATTAATAGCCCAACAGTCGACATCATTATCTACTAAGGCATCCATAGGTATCAGTTTATTCACACTTCTCTTTTCAATTTATTTATTCTAAATTTCTTATTGTTTAATTCAAATTAAAACATTAATCCGCAAAGCCTATCCTCATAATTAGACCAATTCGTAATTCAGAGGCCGTGGTTCGGATTCCACGTTAAATAGTAGGTCCATTAGTTGCCATCGGCTTTTGGGCTATTAATTTACAGTCCTGTCTAAGGAACATGTCAGCCTTAGTCAGTAACAAGACTACAAGATCGCGCCTCAATCATCCTACACTCAATCCTCATTCATACTTGGCTTAAAATACCTACGTCATAGTATGGTTGTCATTTCAATGATCTAATCTAAAATTCAAACAAGCCATAAAAATTGTCAGGAAAACATTGCAGCCAAAGGTATACTTACTTATGTTTGTTTTGTTTTAGTTCGTTATTAAGTATTAATTCATTATCTATTGTGTTCGAATTGGCTGTAATATTACTGGAATAAACACATTAATTAATTCATTCATTTATCTACTAAGGGACCTATAGTTTAACGTGGAATCCGAACCAACTTTGCCTCTTAATGACGAACTGGTTTAATTATTAGGATGGTCTTAGCGGATGAATATCGCATTAAATAGTGCCTTAATCCACACCAGAGAATATCACACAGAGAATATGTCTAGCTAAGGGAGAATCCCCTTAACCGATGAAGAACATTCAGGGAAATGCCAATGACTGAGAGGTTCCTCAGTCTTATCGCTGTGACTTGTTTGTGTACTTGGAGTGGAACAAAAGGACAAAAACCCCAGACAGCTGCACGTACTCCCAACAGCTGTAGGCCTATTGGGGCTTTCCCCTTGACTAGTTTGTCGCTTATATGTAAGTGACTTTGCCCTTTTTCAAACAGGAAAGCCATTTATCAAAGTACATACGCGTCAGGTGATAGAAAATTGGTAAGTGTTGGAAAAATTTTAGTTCGAGGTAAACACTTACTATTCATACACTTTTTGAATATTAACCCATTAAAAAATATGTGTCTTATTCATTTTTTGAGAAAATTCCAAGTGGAAGGATAACCATATTTCTGATGTTGTTAATTTCTAAAATATGATGCTATTTTCTGAATATATTTAAATTAATCTATATAAATAAAATTAGAGTTTTGTCTGTACATTGCTCAGAATTGTCTATTTTTTAGGTGTTTTTACGTTTCATGCGTTAGAGAAGCCGAAACAAGTCTTATCTGAATTTGTCTGTGACGCTTCAAGAGGCATTTTACGACGACTTCTAAAAAACGGGATAACTGATAACAATGAAACCTTTTTCGCGCATTGATCATTGATTTTGAAAATATGTGATGTACAATGATGTGCTATGATTTAACAGAAAGAAAAACAGACAGCCGTCAAATTAAATTCAATATCAGTTTGTTTACATTGATCATTGATTTTAAACTCGAAATAATACTATATTAAAATGTCATCTTGACGTATAATGAATTATAATTATTTTCCTTTTTTCTGATATGTAACACAGAATCCTACAACCTGTAGAAAGTATGAGCGTACTGCTAGTTATAACTAAAATGTATAAGAAATCAAACCTTTACTTTACTTTATACTTTTATACTTTTAACTGAAATGGCGACCTACCCAGGCAGGAACCACAATGAAATAAAAAAAATATATGAACGTGGAGTGTAATGTAATGAACATACTTTCATAATTTGAGAATTACATAAAATCTATTAAAATTTTCATGCAAACTTACTTTTTTTACATCCCAACACATATTATTTGTCAATTTTTACAGCCTAAATATTTTAATTCGCATTTTCAAAACAACACAATTCTAAATTTCAATTTTAAAAGCTATTCGTAATAAATGCACCCATATGTAAGTTCTAAATATCAAATTTAAATAGTTTGTTTCTTCGTACCATTGATCAAGTCTAGAACTGTAATCAATTAATGGTTCGTAAGAGATTGTGTAGATTTAAAAAAATGATTGAAATGTTTTTTTACAACTGAAATCTGATCATAAATATATAAAATTATTAAATAATACTAATTTATAAATCTATTCGACTCATTTTCTATCAGAGTAGAGATCACTTTCAGCAATTCAGTAGCGATAATTTATCGTCGATACGAATATTTTCCATCAGAGTCCGCGTTTGAGTGCTGCTATAGTTTGATATTTACAATGAGTATGGCGTAATACTCTTGGAATGCATGGGTTGAAAATTTGTTTATTTTCACTAAATTGCTAATAGATAGATGTTACAGATAAATGTCGTCTAACAGACGACGAATTTCCGTATGATACGTATTTCCGATGGCGTCCACCAGTCTTGGTACGACATCGGTCAACGACCGTAGCGCTATCTGCCGTGACTCCGGGATATCATAAATTGCTTCCCGTATCATTTATCCCGGTGTTTTTCGATGGAGAATCTGTTTGCTATCTATCTAATCCTATCAAAATTAAACAAATTTTTGCTCATATTTTCTGGAAAACAACATATTTAGTAAATAGTTTTACTGTCACAATAAATAGCCAGCTCACAAATGTTGATATTTACTTTCCTGTGGGAAATAGGTTAGATCATGGATACGTCTAAAAAACTAGACAAGTTAATAGCGTTTTAATCATTAGTCTTCAAATAACAGTTCCAGATAAATGTTAAATGTAGGCCTACTGCCCTTTAAAATGTTTGTATTTACTTCACTGTGGGAAGTAGGATTGATCATGGATATGTCTAAAGGGAATATTTTCATCTAAACAGCTGTTCTTATGTTTCAAATTTTGGTCTTACAAATCGCCAACACCCCCTCCCCCCAGTACGTTGTATTTTATGGATTCCAGTGTTAATCTTATGGAGGATAAGGAAAAATTAATATTTCACTTACCAATCAATATTTTTGGATAAAACTTGATATATAGCTTCATGTGGTTGAGATCCATCCATTTATGTTTAAAAATCATAGTTTATGTATTTAACATGGCAGTTAAACTGCATACTCTTTTCCCATTTTAATCATATAGGGAATAGGTAAACTCCTTTATTTATGGACAGATGTTGATGAAACTTGGTATAATTGGTCAAAATGAAAATTGATAATGCTAGAAATTCATACTTTCAGTGTTCCTCACAGCAGCTAACCTGCATACTCTTTCCCCATGTTAATCATGTGGAAAATAGGCAAACTCCTTTATTTGTGGACATATGTTTTAAAAAATTTGTAGAAATTGTCAAGATAAAAATTGTTTATGCTATAAATGCCTACTTTCAGTGTTCCTCACAGCGGAAAACCTACATATTCTTTCCCATTTTAATCTTATGAAGAATAGGTAAATGACTAACTCATATATTTATCGACAGATTGATAAAACTTGACATACAATATTATTATTACATTATTGATTTGGAAATTCGCTGAGTACGCAGGTCTGCTGCTACGGGGGTATATATATATATATATATATGTGTGTGTGTGTGTGTGTGTGTGTGTGTCTGTAAACACGATAACTCTTGTAAAAATGGTCCGATCGAGACCAAATTTGGTAGAGACGTGTATTCCTACATTTGCTCAGACGAGTTTGTAAACCAGACATATCGGTCAATGGGAACGGGTAGTTTGGGGGGATTTTGTACTCAAAAATTGGTTTTTTTGCGTTTTTCATATGTAATTTAAAACATTTTTTAAATTTTATCTTTCACCATTAGAATCATCTTAAAAATCTACACAATTTAGTTCCCTAAAGTTTTTCTCTATCTCTAACGGTTACAGAGATATTAAAAAATCTAAACACAGTACGTTGTATTTTGGGGATCCAATGTTAATCTTATGGAGGATAAAGAAAAAGTAATATTTCACTTATCAATCAATATTTTTGGATTAAACTTAATATTTAGCTTCACGTACTTGAGACCTATCCATTTCTCCATCTATCCATATCATGGTAGCAAACCTGTATACTCTTTTCCCATGTTAATCATATGGAGAATAGGCAAACTCCTTTATTTATGGACAGATGTTGATAAAAGTTGGTATAAATGCCTACCCTCAGTGTTCCTCACAGCAGCAAACCTACACACTCTTTCCCATACTAATACATATTATGGAGAATAGGCAAATAATTCTCATGTTTATCAACAGATTTTGACCAAACTTGTGATATATTATTTTTGATTTGGAAATTCGCTGAGTATGCAGGTCTGCTGTGACGGGGGTATTTACTTTCCCGAGGGAAATAGGTTGTATCATGAATATGTCTAAAGGAATTTTTTTCAGTTCATCTGTTGTTTACAGCTGTTCTTATTCTTTTATATTAAAATTCAGCCAATAGCTCTGGTAGTTTCTGTGGAAACCTGTTACACATTTTCCATCCTAAAAATCACCAACACCCCCCCAGAGCTAAGACATATCCATGTCAAAAAGAGGTCTAAGGAGGAAAAGATACTTAGAGATATTTCTCGATTAGGCCTAGTTGTAATATTTTTTATTTGTTGGTTAACCGTTTGTTTACATCCCACATGTTAATATTCATAAAACTCCAAATAATTTATTAATTCTTTAGGAAAACTTTACTTATTTTTATATGAAAAGAAAATTGTTTTACTTGAAAAAAATGTAGTGTAGATCACTTATTAAGATTGGCACATAGAAACATAGATATTTATAAAAACTCTGAAAATCTGCCAAACAATTCTTAATGTGTCGTGAAAATTTCATATGTTAAATTAATTTAAACTGTTTACTGATCACAAGCGTTTTAAATTTGGAACATTTTGTATTATATTCGAGTTTTGATCATATTTCCCTGTTAGCCGATATATCTATATAATATTATAAAGAAGAGGTGGTTTCTGTATGTTTGTTTGTGGGTTTGTTGTGACAAGTGAACGCAAAAAATACTGAACCAAACAGTTTGAAATTTTACACAAAGACAGATCTTAAACTCATGCAACACATAGGCATACTCATTTCCTTAAAATCCTCTCGGGCTACGCCCTGTGAACGTCCTAGTTTCAATGTTTACATTTTTAGAAAATGAAAACATAAAATTACTTGAATGTCAACAGCTGTGAACACTAAAATTTGACAGTTCGAGAAGCAGAAGACATGGTTGCTGTAAATACCCTATTCAATGTTTACAGTTTTTAATGTCAACATCGTTTACTTTACATTTTGACAGTTTTAAGAAAAAGAAATAAAGTTAATTTTTACACATAAACTGCTGGATCGAAATTAGTGAATTATTAGTTCGAAATAGTGGAATGGTAGATTTTTAATTTTCACCCGATGCCTGCCTCTATTACGTTAATGCTTATCCTCTCCCAATATTTGACATATGTTACTTTGTCATGTTTAGATATATACTTAGACACGTGTTTTGTCATTTTGTAAACAATAAAGAATTAATTATCAATAACCTAAATGTATCTGTAGAGCCTACACCTCTCAGCCTTTTTTACCCGTGCGAAGAACGGGTACTTTGGCTAGTTACCAATAATGAAGAGGATTGATGTACCATCAGCTGAACCAGTCAAGCTTTACCATCACCATGTTAAATGTTATTTCCTCTTCGCCGTTGGGATTCCCTTTATGAATAATGCAGTGAGACTACGGCCATCGGCATCTTCTTTAAACTATTCAAAGTGCTCACTTAGGCAATGACAGTTGTTCATTCCTCGGATAATAAATTGAAGAAGAAAACACAAGTATTTATGAACATCACACGGTCTCAAAATATATCTAGTTTTCATGCTACATCATAACAGATTGTTAACTCTATTATATGAACGATTTCATTGGACTGACACATTCTTTCTTTTTAGTCAAATGAATCGTTTATTGTAATAACATTTTTTTTTAAATTTTAAATCAATTAAATACCCCCGTCGCAGCAGACCTGCGTAATCAGCGAATTTCCAAATAAATAACATAATTTTAATTATATTTGACAAGTTTTATCATTATCTGTCGATAAATATTAGAGTTATTTGCCTTTTCTCTATAAGATTAACATGGGAAAGAGTATGCAGGTTTGCTGCTGTGAGGAATGCTGAAAGTAGGTGTTTCTAGCGTAACAAAACCCCCCCAAACTACCCGTTCCCATTGACCGATATGTCTGGTTTACGAACTCTTTCGAGCATTTGTAGGAATACACGTCTCTACCAAATTTGGTCTCGATCGGACCATTTTTACGAGAGTTTTCGTGTTCACAGACATATATATATATAAATTTTAACGACTATTGTTTTTGGACTCTGGTCACCTAAAGACGAAAAAATAACATGGTCCCGGGGTTAAGTCTTACCATGAGACCTACGGTAATAGCTTCTTCCCTATGGGAAATTCGCTAAAAAGAATTCTTCAAGATTAACGTACATTCTAATTTGTTAAATCTTTTTTATGTACCAAGGTATTTAAAGTCCTGGGTAATATTCTAAATCATAAATATTAATATACAGTATTACTGTAAAAATACTTTAAACTTATTGTGTTTCGCCAATAACGCTTTTTTAAACATATCATTATGGTAAACTAATTTCCTGATAAATTTTCAGGTGTGGTTTGATTATAGTAATTCATGCAACGGTTGTATTATAAATGCCTTAAACTCACGAGTGCTCGCTCGTGTTCTAAATATCTCACGAGTGGCTTTAAGGTATAGTACAATCGTTGCATACACTATTTTATCTTCAAACAACAATATTCATACGTTTAAAAAAAAGAGTTGTATATTTCATTTGTCTACGACTATTGCAATGTTCAGGGTATCAAAAAATAATTGGTGTGTATTTCATTCTTGGAGTAATCAGCTGATGTGAGAATTACATTGTGATTATTGGTTCAAAACTCACATTTGAGTTTAGCCACTAAAAAACACTATCTTTATGGATAAATCAGCTGATTTTGCATTTCATTATATCCATAATGACATTAATTTCGTCAAATGCTGAGCTCTGATCTGGTCTAGAACCTATATTGTTAAGAAAAATCTGTATCATTATTGACTCATAATGCAACGGTTTTCAATTTCCGTTTAGTAATGAGTATGATGTTACTTTCAGTATTTTTGTTGGTACTTTTTGTAATGGTCGTAGATAAAAAATAAAAAGTATTTTATTTTACTTTTATCGATTGGCAAAAAACAGCCACAATTTCCAAAATCACTCTTTAAAAAAATTAATCACCCTCGTGTTTGTTGCAAAAACCACATAACTGCAGTCACTTTGGGGGATCCTGCAACTAAAAAAAATAATTTGATGCACTGTTTAAAGCTGTTAGCATAATTGTAGATGTGTGCTTTCTGCACCGAATGATCTATTTCAAGCTGTAAATAATAATTTACCAAACAGTCATAGTAAAAAAGTTGGTTATGGGGTTTGTGCAATAAACGATTCAAATATAAAACAATAAAACATTTAATACAACTACATATAGTCCGTTTAAATATCCTTTATAACTTAATTTTTTTTCAAAAATAATTATCCAATTTCTTAAATTAACAACAAACTAAAATAATTTTTAGAATTTTTTTGGGGATGTAAACTCCCTCATCGAAACTTTTTGGAGTAGCTTTTGTTGTTTTTTTTCTTATGCAAAATTTAAACATTGTGTTTTCTGTTTTCAGAGCCTCACCCAGGGCTGTTTGCGTTGTGGGCCCGCAACCGCCCCAACTTAGCAGGAGTGAGGTGGCGTCTCTTTGTACACAGCGTGAGTCCAAATTTGGACGTGGACAAGGTGCAGAAACTTCCGAAACGGCTGGTTGTGCCCACCCTGGTTTTGGCCCTGATCAATGTTAGTATTGCACTCCAAAAACGTTGTGTATAGTATTTAATATTTGGACTTTTAAAAAATTAGGTCTCACTTTTTACTTTCTCCCCTTATACGTAGTATATGGAGAAAGTATTGTTTTCGTCAAAATTTTCGAATTTGAGTTGAGGGTGGATATATCCGTTTTGGGGTCCCCTGAATCCAAAAAAGTGGGTTTTGACGTGATGTCTGTCCGTCCGTGTGTGTGTGTGTGTGTGTGTGTGTGTGTGTGTGTGTGTGTGTGTCTGGATGTGTACAGTGCCACAGCCTACCCCGTTGGTCCGATTTAGATGAAATTTGGCATGTATGTATATATTCACGGTATCTCCAGGCGTTTTTTTCATTTTTTTGAATTTTTGATTTTTAAGGGTAGTTCACCCCTAAAAACCCTTAAAAAACGTGAAAAATCCAAATTTCTCAAAAACGGCTCTAACGATTTTTATTAAAATTTGACAGTTTATAGTGTACAGAGTACTAAATAATTTGACACCACCCGCATATCTGTAAAAATGACGGTTCAAAAGTTATGGGCTTTTAAATGTCAAAAAAATCAAATTTTTATATTTCAGCGAAAACAATAAAAGTAAAGTATAACTTGACTGGTACCATTGAAACCAGCTTAAAAAACTAAACAAATTAGTATTTTGAATTATTTGTCTACGACTAACGGTTCCAGAGAAAAGTTAAATTTAGTGTCCAAGATAAACGCAGTACGTTGTCTGAAAGCGCCCAATGTTATTCTTATGGAAAATATAAAAAAATCAATTTCTTCCTTACTTTCCAACCGTTTTCCATGAAACTTGGTAGGAAGTGTAAGGTCAAATCACCGAACAAAACCAGCTCAAAAAAGCTTTGTATTACCGGGGGGGTTTCCCCCATGCCATTCGAACAATAAATTATTAAAAGATATTTAGAATAACTTTGTAGAACATGATAGTTTTATTACAGATTGTCTCTTTTAAATTTACTTAAGGGAGAAAGTTTGTGTCAGTCCACTGGTACCGTTTATTCATAAATAAAAATTACTTCTAGACCCATATTTGGCTTTGTGCAAAAGGAATAAATGTTGTAATGGGTAACAGAATTTCATGAAAAAATTATTTTTTCATGATCACACTTAAATATAAGATAAACTTTCCAAAATTTAGACGATAGTGGTGAAATGTTTCTCAATTACACTTTACATAGTCCAGGTATAACAAAGTGTAATGTGAGAGTATGGTAGAATCCTTAGTTTAACAAAATTCTCAATCATATTTTAGGAAGTTAATTGAATTTATACCAGTCATTGATTTATATTTAGTTGTTTGAATTTTTACCTCAGCCTTTTGTAGAATGAGCAATCTATGATATATTGAAGCATTATCAGCCTATAGCTTAAATTAAGTAATTTATTCCTGTCAAGTTTTCCTGAACAAGTAAATAACCCTTGATAATATTCTCTCTATTGTGTCATTATGGCACTCCAAAACAGTCTTCCTTCCAGAATAAACCCAAGAAGCCTAACAAGGCCGGGTGAGTATTGCTATGGATTTAGTCAAGAGAGACTTTAGAGAAGAAACTGTTTCTTCGCCTCATTTATCTGTAATTTATTTAATTAAAATCGATGCTTAGCCAAATCAAAAGCCAGTAACTAACCACCAATTATGTCAGAATGTTTTAAATGTTATCTTTTGTTTTTAGCGAATTTCCCATAGGGAAGAAGCTATTACCGTAGGTCTCATGGCAAGAGTTAAGCCCGAGACCATGTTATTTTTTCTTCTTTAGGTGCCCAGAGACCAAAAACAATAGTCGTTAAAATTTTTAAAAATATATATATATATGTGTGTCTGTGAACACGATAACTCTCGTAAAAATGGTCCGATCGAGACAAAATTTGGTAGAGACGTGTATTCCTACAAATGCTCGGACGAGTTCGTAAACCAGACATATCGGTCAATGGGAACGGGTAGTTTGGTAGTTTTCACCATATTTCACCATTGGAATCAGCTTAAAAAACTACACAATTAAGCTCCTTAAAGTTTTTCTCTATCTCCAACGGTTACCGAGATATTAAAAAATCTAAACACAGTACGTTGTATTTTGAGGCTCCAATGTTAATCTTATGGAGGATTAGAAAAAATTAATTTTTCACTTATTGTCTAATATTTTT
The DNA here is from genome assembly GCA_023375725.1 of Nephotettix cincticeps. Classification (NCBI taxonomy): domain Eukaryota; kingdom Metazoa; phylum Arthropoda; class Insecta; order Hemiptera; family Cicadellidae; genus Nephotettix; species Nephotettix cincticeps. The sequence goes on from CM041788.1 coordinate 56,770,985, forward strand.
TTATGAAACTTGATATTTAGCTTCATGTGGTTGAGATCCATACATTTGTGCTAAAAAATCATAGTTTATGTGTTTATCATGGCAGCAAACCTGCATACTCTTTTCCCATGTTAATCATATGGAGATTAGGCAAACTCCTTTATTTATGGACAGATGTTGATAAAAGTTGGTATAAATGTTAAAAATAAAATTTTTGATGGTATACTTTCAGTGTTCCTCACAGCAGCAAACCTAATCACTCTTTCCCATTTTAATCTTATGGAGAATAGGCAAATAATTCTCATGTTTATGGACAGATTTTTATAAAACTTGTCATATTATTTTTATTATTATTATATTATTGATTTGGAAATTCGCTGAGTACGCAGGTCTGCTGCGACGGGGGTATTGTTTTTTTTGTAATCGATAGCTTCTCAGAACAGTCTATTATGCTTTAGTAAATTATAAACTCAAATACGCATTAGTAACATGGGAAGGGGCATACACTACAAATTTAATACCATTGTTAAATATCCAAAAACATCCTTTATTAGAATCATTATATTAGTTCTGCATATCCTGCAATCCTTTATTAGTTCTGCATAAGAGCAGAACTGAACGTTCTTGGCCCTTATTTAGAACATTACAGATTTTGCCATTAAAAAACAAGTAACGCTTTAAGGAGTATGGACGTCATATGACATAAAACGGTGTACTTTTATAACACTTGTGAAAGGGTCAAAATTAGACTGTTGAAATATAAATAAGTCACCTCATAGTTATCAAAATATTGAGGATCTGTTTGGTGGATGGTTTTAAACAGCTGTCTGTCTGTATACAAAGTTTGGGCTAATTTTATTTCAGAGGGGGGCAATTTATCTTCAGAAAGACTTCCAGCAAAAAAATAGAAGAACCAGATAATTTCTGTGGTTATCTTGACCAAATTTACTCGTCTTGATAATTGTGTTAACTGTGATAATCTGATTTATGTGGACCATGTGATCCATTTAGGTAGTGACTTTAACATGAGATTAAATGCTGGATCAACTGTTTTCACCAAATTGCGTATCTCATAAATTATCAGCTGACTGGAGGTGTTTGGTACGTTTGTACAGCATGCCACCATATTGTAAAGTTGTTTATTATCCACTATAATGAATAACATTCCTTCATTCAATGCTAATCCAGGAGCCAGAAGAAAAGGACTCTCAAAGGACCTGGATAGTTTGTGAATGTGAATGTCAACTTGGGATGGATGCTGTTGATGTTATTGCTCAGATATGTTATCAATAGATATTTTTTATAGTGCTTTTGTGTTTTGGAGAAGATTATTGTGACTAAACTAATTAATTTTTTGAATGAGATTTCCAACTGGAAGCGTAAGTTTAGAACAAGAAAGTAGACCACGTCTACAGTCATGAACCCAGGTTACTGATGTCTTTGAACACAAAGCTTCTAGCACACCAACACTTCTGTTGGCTAAACCACATTGCTGTGGGTTGTGAGTCACTCCAATTGATATGTTAAGATCCTATTTGCATGTGAGAAGGCAATGTAGATCAACGAATGGCTTGCTATTGAGGACTCAACATGTTCAGTACAGGGTACCTCATGGATCAGTGTTGGGTCCCCTATTGTTCCTTGTGCACGAAAATCAGTGTGGAAGAAGACACCTAATATTTCTTGATGACAACCCACCTTCATATAGTCCAATTGATAATTTTTTTTAAATCTTAATTGTTTCAATATACATTACAAATATTAAATATTTGAATACAATTCTCTACAACTGTTGAAATAATAACCACCAGACATAATCACAGATCACAACACTCAAAGAGAAACAGTTGGCAGCAAACCAGTCAAAAAACATTTATGTATTAAATAAAATAAGACAGTGGAAAGTATCTGGATCACTCCTGAATCTTAAAAATACCCCCGTCGTAGCAGACCTGCATACTCAACGAATTTCCAAATCAATAATATAATAATAATAATATATGACAAGTTTTATAAAAATCTATCCATAAACATGAGAACTATTAGTCTATTCTCCATAAGATTGACATGGGTAAGAGTGTGCAGGTTTGCTGCTGTGAGGAACACTGAAAGTAGTCATTTCTACCATAAAAAATTTTTATTTTTAACATTTATACCAACTTTCATCGACATCTGTCCATAAATAAAGGTGTTTGCCTATTCCTTATATGATTAACATGGGAAAAGAGTATGCAGGTTTGCTGCATGATAAACACATAAACTATGATTTTTTAACATAAATGGATAGATCTCAACCACATGAAGCTAAATATAAAGTTTTATCCAAGAGTATTGATTAATATGGGAGATATTAATTTTTCCCCGTCCTCCATAAGATTAACATTGGAGCCCCACAATACAACGTACTGTGTTTAGATTTTTTAATATCTTGGTAACCGTTGAAGATAGAGAAAAACTTTAAGGAACCTAACTGTGCAGTTTTTAATCTGATTCTAATAGTGAAAGATAAAATTTGAAATTTTTAAAATTTACATGGAAAAAACTCAAAAAACCCCTTTTTGGGGTACAAAAACCCCCCTAACTACCCCTTCCGATTGACCGATATGTCTGGATTACGAACTCGTCCGAGGTATTGCAGGAATACACGTTTCTACCAAATTTCGTCTCGATCGGACCACTTTTACGAGAGTTATTGTGTTCACAGACATATATATATATAAATTTTAACGACTATTGTTTTTGGTCTCTGGGCACCTAAAGAAGAAAAAACAACTTGGTCCCGGGCTTAAGTCTCGCCATGAGACCTACGGTAATAGCTTCTTCCCTATGGGATATTCGCTAAAAGTTACCTTATGTATGAAAAATGTAATAAAATACAAAAATTTTAACCAAAACTTAAACCCTAAATAACAATAGAAAAAAAGTTATCGACATTATCTCTTTTGATAAAAAATTTGCAAAGTGAGAGCTATAGCAAATCTATTTCTTAATGTATCAATTCTACACAACCTATGAGGACCACCCATAGGACACAAAATAAACATAACACTATAAAAATAGAATTGCTATAAACAATAACTGGATATTTTAGTTTGATCTACCTCCTTTGTGGTTCTAAGTTTTTTGACAAGTGGTTTTAAAGAAAATGACAATAAAAGCTTTCCTATTCTCTAATTTTTATCATCTTCATCTCCTTATGCACACTTCAGCGCTCTTAAGGACTGCTGTCCTTAAATTGTCAATCCCTGCAATCCACTGGTGGTTGGTCACAGTATGTATCAACCATCTTGTGCTTTTACCTGAACAATTCAAATTTAGCGTTAAATTTCTTGGAATGTAGCTATTTATATAGTAAACTGAATTGGAATCACCATATTACATGTCTGCTAGGCTGTCTAGATTTAACTGCTGATTAGATCAACATACTTAGCCTTTTTCAGAATATTATTTCTTATGGTTTACTACTATGGAGAAATAGTAGCCATGTACGTGATATTCTTCTGCTGCAAAAAAGTTGTAAGAATTATCACTGATTCTGGTAGACTAGCACTATACGCCATTGTTTGTGAAGCTTAATTGTAACTGTTATTAATCTCTATATATATACACTGTTGCTCTACATATCATGAATAATTTACTAAATCAGCAATTATGAGAAAATATACATTCGTTCAACATGAGAAACAGAAAACACATTGATGTCCTTTTTCAACGATTGACAAAGTATTTTTAAAAGTATAAAGTTATTAATTTAAGTATTTTAAGTATAAAAGTATTAAAGTTTTGATGTAATTGGATCCAAACGTGAGTGATTGGTCTATTAACCCCCTTTTTTACTCCCTCGATGAATTCTTTGAATTTATTCCAAAACCAATAGTTTTTGTACAATTTTCTGTATGATACCTAGTTATGGTTTAGTTAGTATTAATAGTTTAGGAACTATTGATGTAATAGTAATTAAAACTTTTGTAAATACTTTTTGTACATAATTTATACTCTGACTATTTTATTATATTGCTTTTTGTAAGCCTAACAACAGTAAAATCTTGTACAAACATAAAAATTTGTTTTTGTGTTTCAGTGGTTATTTAGATTTTTGTGACCACCAAATTTAGTAAGACATTCTAATATTCACTACACCATCGTTTCCAGGAATTAAATTGTTTGGAAGAGTGGGAGATTGGCGCAGTGTTGGCAACCGCTGTGTGTCTTCCTGAATACAGTACAGAAGAATTGGCAGGCTTGCCAGCTGACCCCATGACGACAAGAGGAATCAGGATAGCCAACCTTGTCATGCGAACGACATTTGTGATCTACTTACTACAGGCTGCATGTGGATATCCATTATCAGTCCAAGAGGTAACTAAGTTTCTACTTCTAACTAATCTACAGTAGATCCTCCCATATCCGACCATGATGGGATCAGGCAATGGTCAGAACAGTCAAAGAATTGAATATTGGGAGGAGCAAATAACATCAATTTATTTTTTTTACCGTTTTGTAGCCTTTTTTCTAGCTACAAAAAGGTTACTATATCTATATAAATAATAAAATAAGAGTTTTGTCTATACATTGATATTGATACTGATAATACCTGGGGGAAAATATTGCACTGCAACCTATGAAATTTATTGTGTCCCCCAAACTAGTCTCTATTTCTTGCCTAGCGAACCCCCAAGAGAATATCCTCTGCTTAGGTTGAAGTGAACACACCTTTCAATGGCCTTGACCTCAGCCTGAAAAATACTGGGAGAATGCCGCAGCGGCTCATGGTATATGATCCTTGACCCAAATACTCCCACACCAGTCCCCTCCTCAGTATTGGAGCCATCAGTGTACAACCTATTGAGCTGATTCCCGAGGGAATTTAGGGTTTTCCTATACCAGCCAAGTTTATTCCCTAGCTCCACATGAAGTTTCTTTTCAAAGTTGTACTTTCTTACCATTGAATCCCTTGGAAGATCCATCAGATCCCTTAGACCTGGCAGAAATAACTTTCCGCTAATTGTGGAGGAAATGTTGAAGCCAGTCTTCTGCATTCCAAACAAAATCTCCCTTGCTGTTCTCTCTACCACAATGTGTAGGGGTGTCAGATTCAAGATCACCTCCAGGGCATCAGTTGGACAGGATCTCATGGCTCCTGTGATGATGATGCAGGTCAGCCTCTGTACTTTCTCCAGGGCTTCTACCTTGGTTCTGCCAACCTAGGCTACACACCCATATGTGATGATTGGTCTCACCAAAATGGTGTACATACTTCTTAGTACACATGGGTAACAACCTCACATCTTCCCCGCATATCTTCTTCATGTCATCAAGTTGTTACTAGCCCTGTTGGTCACCTCCTCCATGTGTCTATTCCACATAAGTTTCTTATCCAGTATTAGCCCTTTACTTCTGAACTTCACTTCTGATATCCATTAAAGAAGCTCCCCCTCAAGTCTGATGGTCCTCAGGTGTTCAAGTCTCCTCTTCCTTGTGAAAGGCAAAAGCGAGGTCTTGTTGGGGTTGACCGACAGCCCAACAGATTCACACCAATCCTTTGTGTGCTTAAGCCCTCCCTGGACTAGATCACAGAGAGTATTTTCAAACCTCCCAATAGTAATGATGACTATATCACCTTATATCCGATACATCGCAAGCCCTTCCTAGGTAGTCTCCCAAGAAGCTCATCGACTATCAGGCTCAAAAGTAGAGGGGATAATACCCCACCTTAGGACACCCCCTTACTATGCCCATTTGAATAATTCTCTCTCCCATGTGTGTTTCGACCGTTCTTGTGGTCAACATATGCTGATCCAACTGGTTGTAGTCTTATCAATCCCTCTATCATGCAATTCCCCCTTTATTGCCAAATGAGAGGTATTGTCAAAAGCAGTCTCTTTCCCATTCAGTGTTTGCCTGATCACTTTTGTCAGCTCATATAGAGCAGTTTCTGTTGATCTTCCTGCCCAATACGCATGTTGCTGATGATTCGGAGGGGATATCCTCAGCACTTCTGACCTTATATGGTTGTCCACCATTTTTTCCATTGTTTTTAGCAGAAAAGAGGTTAGACTTATAGGACAGTCGGACTTAGGTTGACTATTGTTCTTTTTGCCTACTTTTGGAATGAAGGTCATCCTAGCCCTTCTCCATTTCAAAGGTATGTACCCTGTTGCTAAAATATATCGCATCACTCAAGAGATAGGGCATGATCTTCCTATTTCCCTTTTGGAGTAGTGCCGGAAGAATGTTATCTATTCCAGGCGACTTGAAGGGCTCGAATAAGTTGATTGCCCACTCTAATCTTCCCAGTCCTCTTTCTGAGATCTAGCTACTCTTTGTTCTATCGTCACACCACCCAACGGTCTGTACCCTGAAAAGTGTGTCTCCAGGAAAAGGAGAGTGTGTTGTTCCTCATCCTCTGTGTAGCCATCCGCCGGGATTTGTAGTGACACTGTCCCGTGACTCGTGAGTACAGTCCTTAGCCAAGGCTTTGTGCAGTCTAGCACCCTCGGGAGATAATTTCCCCACAAAATTTTCTGAAACTATCCCTTTTTGCTTGCTTTACCTAAAGAAGTTTAGCAAGGTTGGCCTCCAGCTTTGGATCTTAGTGGCCCCATGACAAATCACTGTTCAGTCAAACTCCAAAAAATTGCCTCATTTTTGTCTAGACATGTATTGTACAGAGTCCCTTAAGTATCAGTGTTGGGTCCCCTATCGTTGCTTGTGTATATAAATGACTAGTTCAGAACCATTTGTGTGGACTGAGGTATTTTTTCAACTGGATTTAAATTAAATGTTTCCAGACTTTGATGGATTCATTTTAAGATTGTTTACATTAAAGTATTGGAACATTGTACTTAATTTTTCTCCTGCAGAACAAAACACCTATGATAACCAAATGTTGTCATCAGCGAAAAAACTAAATGTAAAAAAAATGTAAATTATGAAAAAACTCTGATGAAAATAATTAACCTTTTGCAGACTGCACCCTGGCTGTTCTTCGATGGCAAGCTGTTCCAAGCAAAGTACAATGAAGCGAAAAATGGTTTATCTGAGGAGATCCTTTATGAAGATTCGGTTAGTTTACCTCATCCTAAAATACTCAAATAATTTTATTTAGCCTTTAAGTACCAAAAAGGTTAAGTTCAAAAAGGTGACAATAGAGACCTTCAATATATTGACTAAAAATACAAATACATAAGACATATCCTTTAAAACTCTATACAAAGAGCATGATTATGCTATGTACAGGGTTCTGCATTGTCATTCAAAATTTACACAGTTATCTATATAAATAAAATTAGATTTTTGTCTGTACATTGCTCAGAATTGTTATTTTTTTGTTATTTTTACTTTTTGTGCGTTAGAGAAGCCGAAACCGGTCTTATCTCAATTTTTGTCTGTTTGTCTGTGACGCTCCAGGAGGCATTTTACGCCGTCTTCTCCGAAAAAACGGGAGAACTGATTACAATGAAAACTATTTCATGTATTCTCTACATTCCAGAGAAGGTTTATAAATGCTTTAAATCGCCCGCCGCCCCTTGAAAAGTAAATAACGAGCATTTAAAAACCCACTTTTACGCGATATTACACACATTTTGATCAAGTTTTCAATGAATAACCTACTGGTAATAATCAGCTGGTCTTTTTAGTTTAAAGATTTAATAGAAATCAAAACAAACAGCTGTCAAATCAATACTAGTTAGTATATATTTGTCATTGATTTTAAACGCATTTGGAAATCATACTATATTAAAAAGTTATGTTAATGTATAACTAATTATAATAGTGGTATAAATGTTCTAATCTATTTAATTGTAAAGTAATGCTAAATAATAAAGCTGGGTATTGATTTATTTTATTTGTATTGATATGTTTAGGATTTCAGGTTTACATTTTGGTATGATAATCTTTCTTCTTTAAACTGAATCCTACAACCCGTACAAAGGACGGGCTTACTGCTAGTTAAAAATATAATCATAAATGTCCTATATGTATTTGTTTCTCTTTTATTTGGTTATTTTACCACATGTAATTTTTCCATTAATTTTTAAAATCTCTACAATAGTATAAAATGGAAAGCCATGGGAAACTCATGTTTATCTAAAATTACTATTTAAATATGAATGTGTCTTAGCTCTGGGGGGTCTGATTAACAGACCAAAATTTGAAACGGAAATGAAAAAAAATCCCATTAGACCTATCCATAATAAGCTATTTCCCAAAGGAAGATTTGTTGGACATTTTCAATTATCACAAATGTAATTTGAATGTTACAGGAAGACAACAGGATATATTTCAATATGGCTCGAGATGTTGTTCTGAAGAAGTAATGTGATAGAAGTCTTTGAAGCCATTCATCACAGTTTATAACATTAATATTTTTAAATTTTCCTTTCTAAGTTACTAACACTTTATTATGAGACTATTATTTTAACAATTATGAGTAATTTTAATACTTATTACTAATGTTATGTTTAGTGTATCAATTGTTAATCAAATGTGATCATTTCAACTAACTTTTAGTCTTAATCATGACATTTTGAATATGAAGGCCTTAGTTTATGACTTTGATGTTGATAGCTTGATCAACCCTTCGTGAGCTGGCCTTAATATTATCGGATGCCTAATTATTTTAGTATAGGGGAAAACCATTTTTTTAGTTTTACATAGATTATGTTCAGAAATGGTGTAGTTACACTATAAATCCTCACATTTTCGTTCAAATAATTTTTTTATTGAGAATTTTTTTTTATTTTGGTGGAAGGGGAGTACCAAATTTTAGTTAGCAATTATACGTTAGTACCTGGGAAACTGAATTTACCTGAATTATTTTTATTTTGTTATAGTTGTATTAATAAAACATAAATAAATGAAGATTTGTTATTTTTGTGTTGTTTGGAAAAACTTAGGATGACCCTGAAATCAGCCCTTAACCATTTCTCCCGAATATAATACTTTGTACTTACTGGTAGTTTTGGTTCCAAGATTATAAGCCAAGTTCTTCTGTAATTATATTGATTCAAAAGTTTGAAATAAAATAGATTTCTACGATATAATTTCTATAAAATAAACCATACTTTTAGGTCCTTAAAGAACACTAAAACCTCGTTTATCCGGTTTTGATGGGACCAGGGACATTTCGGATAAGCAAATTTTTAGATAAACCATTTTACCGAATTTTGGGAAGGAAAAGCTAAACAAACGCCCTCACTTTCTTCTATACTGTACCCGTAATACAGTTGCGTTTCTTAGATTACAGTGTTTATACACAGTAGACTGTTTTTGACCGACAGTATCGTGAACGGTCGGCCGAAAATGCCGCGCAGAGCTGATACAGTCCGCACCGTTTAGGTTGTCGCAAATTGTGCTGTACTTTTCCAGCAACATTTTATATTTTTCTCTTGGAACCATTTTGGATAAACTGAAATTTCGGATAAGTGAGTTTTTAGTGTACAAAATTTGAAACTTTCATTGCAAATGAAATTTTTATGGATGAAAATGGACATATGTGAAAAGTAAGGAAAATATTTTTGAATGATCTTTATTAACGTTATATGGTCAGTTAGGTTTGTTATGCTAAGAACTTAAAAAAAAACTATCAATTTTTGGTCGGAATGTACAGTTTTTTAATTCATATTTCACCTTAACCTGTTAACCCAGTACGACACACTCACGGTCTTTTTGACCGGGATTAAAACAGGTATTTTTGGTTATAACGTTGGTGTATTTTGATAAATATTGATCAATACAAGGATAAACTATATTATAGTTGAAATACATAAAATTATAGCAATAAAATAAAATATTCTAAAATTTGTATACTAAACAATGTAAGAAAAAACTTTATACTTTATAAATGTATATGTTACTGCACAAAAGTACAAAAATGTTTATATATAAAAAAAATTTAAAAAGTCAATTACCACAAAATACAAAAAAGTAGCACAATAAGTAATAAGAGTGTTCATGTTTTACTTGCAAAATTGCAACTTATGTCATCGAGAATCAAAAACCACTAGTAAAGAAATAATTTCGAAAAAAATTATTGTTCTTTATTACATAGTTTATATAATATTAGTAACCCCTGAGAACAAATAAAATATATTTAAAACAGTTTCATAAAAACTACATTTGACTAGAGGTCACTCACACACAGTCGAACTGACCAGTGCTTTTCAAGAAAGCAAATAACACTGAATCTATCAAAGGAGGGAGGACTGGAAGTGATTCAGGCCATTCATAGAAAGAGGTGCATGAGGTATGGTAGCGACGAATACTGCCGACACCCACAAGTACTAATTTTTTTGAAAATAGTATTAAAACGGTCGAGTCCTCCCGCGTTAAATACACAGGCTCACAAGAGACCCAAAGTATAGTTTTAATTTTTACCTTAAATTTTTAATTTTTGGGTCAAGATCAAAAAGTATGTACTAAATCATAGCTTATTGATTAGTTGTAGACTATATAAAACACTGTAATACTTAATTAATTTAAGTTTCATCCTACCAAGGTAGGTATTTTAAGCCAAGAATGATTGAGAAATGAGTGTAAGTTGATTGTGTTGCAACCTTGTAGTATTGTTACTGGCTAAGACTTAGACAGGACTTTTAATTAACCCTTTCCACAAAATAGCGTCTTAACCTGTATTATGATTCGAATAGTTCAAATAGTATGTTGTCTTCTTTTGATATCAATTGAATATAAAATTATCTCCAAATAATGCTACTGACATTATTCAACGGTTTAAAGAATCCATCCATTAAGAATCCATTAATAGCAGTTGTAGACATCTAACTCAGTCAGCTGTTCTGTCATGAATATCAGATGTTCTGTGTGTTTGTGTTGACTGTTTAGGTTATACTTCAGCGAAAATGTTGTTTTGGTTATTGTTACAGAAACATTTTTAGAATTGTATTTTACAGTTTTATTTACTGCTCAGTAATTCTTTCTATGTTGTTTTAGCGTAATCTTCATCAGAATGACAATCCCGGGCGATCCTAATTTCGATCGCTTTATTAGTGCAGTTTTGAACTGTTCATTTTCAAGTAATGTAGGACTTGATATCAGTGATGATAAATAAACAAAAAAATTGATTTAGAACAAAGTACTAAATCTAATTTTGACTGTTAACCCTCCATCAGGTGCATAGCGGAGGATACCTCAGCAGTTGTTAATATTTTGCTTAAAAATATGGAAAGCATTTTGTTTTGTAATATGTAGTTGTATTGCTATTGCATTCAGTAATTCAGGGTCCAAACATGTTTTATCTAGCAAAAATAAATATTATTTCACATTTTATGGTATAAAACTTTGATTAATACACGATATAGTTACCAGTATTAAATGGTGAGGAAATCTACCAAAGTAGGTGATTTTCTGAAAGAGAATTAAATTTCCTACAAATTTACTATTCAGCATTTTTTGAAAAACCTCAAAAATTCAACCAAAACATACCTTCAAATAAGAAATTCGTAAAAAACTGTTTTCAATGTATTTCTTATGGAAAACATTACTTTTTCACCTTAATACTGAAAACCATCAAACTTTCATATTTTTGTAATTCTACAGAATGAAAGCTTTCTAACAATACATTAATTAATCGGTCCAGTCGATCTTTAGATATTTTTGTACAAAGATTTTTAAGACTGATTTATTATAAGATATATAGATACATATATGCAAATTGTCTATATCTGCCTTGTGAAATGCTTGTACTAATTTGACTCTTCAGGGGCTAAACGACCCAGCATAGTCATTTAGCTGTGGCATCATCATTGCCACAGCCACCATTTGATGTCTCGTATTCACTTCAAACTTTGCTTTCACTATTAAAATTGTTATCATTATGAAATTGTAATCTTCCCAATTCCTTGATGACGAAAACCTTATCACTGAGCAAACCTCAAATGTGGCAGGCTAGTTGATAATCTCAAATATTTTGAAAGCAGAGAACCATGCAGGTAAAGTACAGAGCTGAAATCGAGCACAGTTGTTCCCACAGTATGCTGGTACACGACACCCAAACTACTATGAAGTATGAGAGCCCCTAAATGTAGAACAAGTACTAATATCAGACATGAAAAAAAATTGTTACAAAGATATTGAATATCTGAATCATATTAAAGAGTATCATAAATAGCGTGTATCATATTAGACTCTTCAAAACAAAAAAGTAACATGGTCCCAGGTTTAAGTCTTGCCATGAGATCAACAGTAATACAGTACCTTCTCACCTATGGGAAATTTGCTAAAATATTTTGAAAAAAAAGAAATGAGTTAAACAAAATGACATCATCTGCTTTTCCCAAAACATTGGGGTTTAAAATTTACAGGATTTAAAAGCCAAAAAAATCAATTTTTAAATTTTTCTGCGTAAACAATAAAGGTAAAGTACAATTTGACTACCACCATTAAACCCATCTTAAAAAGTAAACAAATTAGTAAATTTTAATCATTAGTCACAGACTAATGATTAATAAGATTAATGATTAATAAATGAAGAATAAAGAAGAAATAAAGTAATAAATAATGAAGAAATAAAGAATATGATGAGTTTTACTAAAGATTATCGTTTAAATTGACTAAGGGATCAAGTATGTGTCAGTACGCTGAAAACATTTAATATGTTTTTTATTATTATTTAGATTTCAGGTAAATTTTCATTCATATGTATGTCTCATACAACCTGTACAAGGGATAGGATAACTGCTAGGTATATATGATGATACTCATTTAGTCTATATAAATAAAATTGCAGTTTTTAGCGAATTTCCCATAGGGAAGAAGCTATTACCGTAGATCTCATGGCGAGACTTAAGCCCGGGACCATGTTATTTTTTCTTCTTTAGGTGCCCAGAGTCCAAAAACAATAGTCGTTAAAATTAAAGGTTAAAGGCCTTTAAAGGTTAAATAAAATAATGTTTGTCAAGGATACTCAGTTAATTATTTTAACTTTACTTTATATAACAGTAATCCTTAAAGGTGAACTATATAGATCAAATATATGTATATATATATATGTGTGTGTGTGTGTGTGTGTGTCTGTGAACACGATAACTCTCGTTAAAATGGTCCGATCGAGACCAAATTTGGTAGAGACGTGTATTCCTACAAATGCTCGGACGAGTTCGTAAACCAGACATATCGGTCAATGGGAACGGGTAGTTTGGGGGGGTTTTGTACCCCAAAATGGGGTTTTTTGCGTTTTTCACAAGTAGTTTCTAAAAATTTCTAATTTTATATTTCACCATTGCATTCAGCTTAAAAAACTACACAATTAAGTTCCTTAAAGTTTTTCTCTATCTTCAACGGTTACCGAGATATAAAAAAATCTAAACACAGTACGTTGTATTTTTGAGGCTCCAATGTTAATCTTATGGAGGATTAAAAAAAATTAATTTTTCTCTTATTATCTAATATTTTTGGATGAAACTTGATATTTAGCTTCATGTGGTTGAGATCCATACATTTGTGCTAAAAAATCATAGTTTATGTGTTTATCATGGCAGCAAACCTGCATACTCTTTTCCCATGTTAATCATATGGAGATTAGGCAAACTCCTATGTTTATGGACAGATGTTGATGAAAGTTGGTATAAATGTTAAAAATAAAATTTTTGATGGTATAAATGGCTACTTTCAGTGTTCCTCACAGCAGCAAACCTACTCACTCTTTCCCATTTTAATCTTATGGAGAATAGGCAAAAATTCTCATGTTTATCGACAGATTTTGACCAAACTTGTCATATATTATTATTATTATATTATTGATTTGGAAATTCGCTGAGTACGCAGGTCTGCTGCGACGGGGGTATATTAAAGATATTGTGTTTCATAAATAGTATCCTTAACACGTTTTTCTTGTTGCTTATGGTGCAAGGTGTGAGATACCACTAGTTTATTATTAGGTCAGGCCTAGACTAATGTAGTAGAGCCGCCTTAGCGTTAGTATTCCTTAAGTTTGGGCCAACCTGAGGTACGAAAGGGTAATGTAATTATTTTTAATAAAATAATTTCACTCCTAGTCCACAAAAAAAATTTGATTTTAATTTATCGTCATTTAAAATGTGTAACAATACTTTTGATATTTTTAGTTTCCATGGTTTTCTTTACTTTGAATCCAAGTTCACGGATTCGCACCACTCTTCCTGACGAAGTCTCATCAGGTACGTTATACTTTAAATTGTTTCACTTAGAAATGGGATTATAAAGTGGTTTTAAGATTATTATTATACGTGTAAATTTTGTGTCTTGGAATTTTTTTTACTGAACACAAATTATAATATTCTACATATATTTCCAAGGTCCACTCTAGTCTAAAAATTCTCGAACTGAAAACAAACACGCACAATATACAAATGAAAGTCACCGACTATAGAGGACATCAATGAATTTCTCAACTTCTGAGAACCCGCTTCCCAATCTCTCGACTTTCTGCTTAGTTTGATCCTCAAGAATTGAACATTCTGGGATCCTACGAACTGCCCAGAAGGAAAGTGTGTGTTGAAGCTACTACGGCTTACATGAATCACTCAACTCTGCGGTCACAGTATATTTTGATTAGTTTATATGTTCATTATAGTTACCTAACGCATTTGTTCAAAATAATATAATCTAATTACCTTTTCTTTTAGGAACAAACTCTCGACCTCTAGTCTACCACACGGAGGCCAACCAAACCTAAGCAATCGCAGCCCTGCTGTTTTAACTGCCAAGTCAAAAGTCAATCACTCTTTCCAAGGTATTTTACTCATGTGTTTTTTTGTTAAACTCAAATGTTCTCTTATACGATTTCCTAATTTTTGGAAGTTCATTTAGTTTAGATTATTTCTATAACCGTTTTAATTTTTCATTTTCTCAGAATTTTCTATGAACGTTGTATTGCTTATAATCACATGAAGGGTGACATGCACATGATCCTGTTACTTGTACCTGCTACATAACTGTTCTGTTATACGACCTAGTTACCGTATAATATAATGAAGAAAACACTATCGGCAATGACCACGATCATTTCATATGTAATCGTATATAATATAATCTATAATAATTATAATAACGGGGATTGTAGCTGGTTTTTTTGTATTGGAATTTTGTTATTTTTGGGGAGATTTCGATTATTTGTTTTATCTTTAAGGGAATTAGGTTTTTATTCACCAATTTTGGTCAAACTCAATTTACCATAAAATGCCTCAAATGAAGAGCGGTAAGATTAGTAGCATAACCCAAAATGGTCATGATTCATATACTTGGCTTTATTTATTTATTTGTATATAAGAAAAATGACTTTATACGAACATTTTGCTATGCTATTTTCGTCGTCGTCTTCCTTCAAGGGTTAGGCGGTCTGCCTGTTCGACTTCAAAGCCTCTTCACATCCATCTCTTGCGTGGTCTGCCCACACTTCTCCTTCCAGCTGGTTGATACGAAAGAGCCGCCCTGGGAATTCGAATATCTTCCATCCGCTCAACATGGTCTCTCCAGTTCTGCTTGTTGATTTCAATTTTCTGCCATACAGAGAATATGTTGAGTTCCTGCCTTATTTCAACATTCCTAATTCTATCTTCTCTGGTACACCCCTTCACTGCTCTCAAAAATCGCATCTCAGCTGCCTGCAATGTACTACACTCTCTTCTCTTCGGTATCCAGGTTTCAGAGCCATATAGGAGAGCTGGGATGGCCATCACCTTGTAGAATTTTAATTTGGTCTCTTTCCTGGCTTTATTTTTCAGTGTCCTGTTTATTGTCCCACAAATAGTTTGGAATCTATTAACTTTCATTATCAAGTCTTGATCTTCTTCATAGCTAATATCACAACCCAAATATTTGAAATGTGACACTTGTCCTAAGACTTTATTATCCAGAACTATTTTTGTTCTTAGGGGCTCCTTCCCAAGGAATGTCATCACCTTTGTTTTGTTGAGGGAGTACTTCATATTACATTCCTCACTTAACTGGTTTAATTGATATAGTGCTCTCTGTAGGTTGTCCTCTGTTTCCTGCAGTATTACCTGATCATCAGCAAACCACAATGAGCTGATCACAACTTTAGGTGTTATTTGCATGCCTGGCTGTATTCTTTGATTCCATATTCTGCAAAGATCATCTGCATAGATGTTAAACAATGTTGGGGAGAGTGGGCAACCCTGTCTCAATCCCATGTTGGTGTGGATTTCGTCTGTCAACTGACCAGAGCAGTTCAAAATTATGGTCGTTCTGGAGTATAAACTCTTTATGACTTCTATCTGGTGGATTGGAAAGCCTCGTCTTATCAGTATAATATTAATAGCAGCTGTCTATCAACTTTGTCAAACGCTTTGACATAATCGACAAATGCAAGATGAGTTTCTAAGTTAAATTCTACTCTTTTTGAAATGCTCTGCTTTAATGCAAAAACGTCGTCAATACAGGACCTTCCAGCTCTGAGGCCAGCTTGTTCCTCCAATAAAAGTACATCCGAGATTTTTCTGAGTCTATTGTTTAAGATTTTTCAAGAACTTGTAACATCTCAATAAGATTCCCTAAATATATCTTCTTTTTGACCAAAAACAATACTTCAAGTTTTTATATATTTCAATTTTTGTTTATTGATATTGTAGATATTTATGTAATATATTTCTGGTACCATTTTCAAAATTTCACACCATTTGCATTCTCTCTCTCAATTGGTATCCAGGTTTCCATATCATCATTTGTATTTTTTTATCTGTTTTTTTTTAGTTTTTGTTATTTCCATCTTTTGTTTTTCTTTTGATTTCATGTAATTTTTAAAAATTTCAATTTTTCTTTCTTAGAATCCCTTGAATGTATTGTTCTTAAGTTTTTCTCTTCACTTCCGAGTATTTTCAATAGTTGTATTTTTGCTCTGTTTCCTGCAGTGATATTTCATTATTAAACCAATGATCTGATAAAAATTTTATTTATTTTCATGCCTGGCTATTCACTTTCTGCAAAATTATAGTTTATGATGTTTATCATAGCAACCTGAACTCTTTTGTTATCATATGAGGATTTTTTTAAAACTCTTTATTTATTAGATAAATTCTTATAAAGTATAAAATTATTATAAATGCCTGTCTCAGTTGTAATAATCAATTGAGTTATTTATAGTAAAATAATTCTCTTTTTGAAGATTTTTAATGCAAAAACGTCGTCAATATATTTTTATTATTATAAGCTTGTTTTAAAAGTATACGATTTATCTATTTAAGATTTTACTGTACAACTTGTAAACATTGCTCAATAAACTGATTCCTCTATAATTGTTTTGATCTCTTCTACTCCCTTTCTTGAAAAGTGATATCACTACTGCTTTCCTCCAATATTTAGGAATATATTGCGAAGTCCTACACATGGAGTATCCTGAATTTGAGCATTGTACCTCCATATTTCAAAAGTTCTGAATTTATAAGATCCAATCCGGTTGCTTTTCTATTTTTCATATGTGAGAGAGCTTCTTCTAATTCCTCAATATCAATGAGATCAATACTGTCTACTCTATCTTGGGGATCATGATTTTCATCCATGAATGGTAAATCACTTCTATACCATAATTCTTTATAGTGTTTGATCCATTCATGTCGTCCTACACTATCTATTTGAGCCATCTCCTTCACGTCATTATTGAGGTGTTTCATTAATTTATAGGCAACTTCCTGCCTTCCATGTAAATCTTCCTCAATGCCTGAGATGAACCTATCCCAAGAATCTTCATGAGCTTTCCTAACAATGTTCCTAGCTGCATTACGTTTAATCCTATAGTCTTCTCTTGTCTGCTCTGTTGAGGATTGAAGAAGTTCTTTGTATGCTTTTTTCTTATCTCTTATAGCTTCAGATATCGCTATTTTAAAGTAATAAATTTTTATCTAACTATTCAAATTAATAATACCTGTTTTCTTTAGCTTGTGTTATTTATCAACCTGAACTGAGGGGGAATTTTTCACTCCAATCGGTTTATTAGAGATTTTATTTAGGGTTAAACTAGCCAGTTATAACCATTAATTAATTTATTAAATATCGTTTCTGGAAGTTAACCAACATAAAATTATTAAAATATAATTTTAAAATTTTGTAACTCATTTATTATCTGTGTTAATATCCCAACAAAACGCGGATATTTGGAATTTTTGCGAGTTATGGTTTATTTAAGGTTGTATTCTTATATATGTTACAGATACATATTTAAAGACTTAAATAGTATCGTTGACGCCTAAATTCTAAAACAGGATTAAAACAATGAAATAATAGCTGCTAATAGTCTTTAAATTCATCCAATTAATAGAATTTTGGGTTAATATTTAATTAATTACGTAAATCTAACTGGATTTTTTCTCTCAAATTGCAAATCTGCATTCGAGGTTATAATTACCGAAAACAAGAGTTCACGCGGAGCGAAAATATCCAACCGATTCCCGACACTCCATGTTTGAATCGATGACGTAATGCTTTGAATGTCGAAATCATCGTGATGAATTTGATCGATAACTAAAATAAGAATAAAATTATACCGCAACTTCGGACCGGTGCATGCGTTCATTCGTTTTAGAAGGAACAAAGGTTCGTTTCATCAGAATATAAATCAAATAAGTGGTCATATACAAACCAGTTCTTGCAGAGTACGAGAACTTTAACGTATGATTTAATAATTTTATTTAATGTACGGATGCGTAACATTAATCCGGATATGAGACAGTTTACTGTAATAATATATTTATATTTTGGCACAACCTTAGGGTCATATATTAATTGAGAGTATGAGCAAGACGAAGCTAGACCGGAAATTAGAAATTAGACCGGATACGCCTTGAGGTAAAATTGAATTGTGCGATATATCGATACACAGTATGAGCAAACTATAGTATTGACTATAGTTTGCTATAGTATATAGTCATTGGACTGTATACGTTAAATCGTCTGAAGAGCAAAAGGGTATTAAGAGCAATGTAAGAGTAGAATGTCGCGAAGTTAACATAGATCAATGTGGAGTAATATCTTTGACTATACATATTAATATGTATAGTCAAAGGTAATATTTTGTACACGATAATTCATTAACTACTTAGTCTTACATCCACCCATCTTCTTACTCCTGGGGTCATTGGAAACCTAGTTTGTTTTGCCTCGTCAACCATATGCCTCCACTCTCTTCTGTCTTCAGCCAGTTCCAAGTCTACTCTCATCTTCTTAGGTCCTTCATCACCTCATGCACCTATCGTATTCTTGGCCTTCCTAATGGTATCCTGTCCTCTGATCTTAGCACCACCTTCACTATCTCCCTCTCACTTCTACCGTAAATATGGCCCAGCCATCTTAACATTCTACTCTTAATTATTCCTAAACTATCTGCTTCTCTGTATAGTTCTTTTATTCCCTATTTTGTCTAATTCTCCGTGTCTCCTTTTATTAAAAATAAATAAATAACTAAGTCTTTATTTTTCTGCAATCATATAGGTACAATAAACATAAAATAGGTACAAAAATGGTTTTAACTTAAATATTATTGACAAAACGTACAAAAACAAAAAAATACATTACATTGTGAACGATTCCCAAAATGAAGAAGCCAGACTGACCAAAACCATATAGATTTGCAGAAAAATAGGGCCCCTAGGATTTAACTCCGTTTAGGGGTTCCTTCTCAAACATATCGCAAAAAGCTTAGAAATGACATATTTTATACCAGCCCAAAACATAAAATAAATATACATATTAAATATAAAAATATCTTGTACTCCTAATGAACACAACAGTATCTGACAAAAAAAGAGAACAAAAAAGAAATTATTAACACAAAGCAAATGAAACAAAAACAACTCGTTACACCTAACTACTCATATTTCTAAATCTTTACAGTGTTGTCTAAAAATATATTTCTTACAAACTAGACCAAATTAGCCTCCCGAATATCCAAAATATCCTAATTAAATACCAAATTATCCTATTGGACCAAATATCCTCCTAAAAATTTTGTTTTCAAAGTTATTAAGGTTCTTTTAGGATCTTTTGGTAAAAGGCCAAGTTTCATGCATTACATGAAACGAAATAATAATTAGTTTACATCATATAGAAGCAAAAATAATGGGATGCCGTCTTGCAGTGCACGACAAATTTTATTAACACTCGACATAATTATTAACTTTACCTATTAATCTCCTGTTCAACATTATGTTCCATAAGTTACATTTCCCCACAACTGTGTAACAATATTTTATTCCATCATGCGTCTGAAAAATCTTAGGTAGAATACCGGTATTTTCATTCTTATTAATTGATGGGGGAAAATTTTTTTGTCACCTACTGGTTCAGTTTTCAGCGTTCAGTTTTTACAGTAAAAGGTAATACTCTGGGGAGCGCGCTGGTCTAGGGGTTAGAGCGCGGGGCTTTGGTGCCCAAGGTCCCGGGTTCAAATCCCGCCAATCACCAATGGCTTTTCGCTATGTTATAATGCCGCAACCCACACAGGGGTGCGCATAAATCCGCTACGGCTGAAGTGCCTTGGGAGAAATCCGCCCCTTTCAGTAAAAAAAAAAAGTAGAGTAAGGTAGTTTTGTCGAGATGAGGATGTTTTATATTTTTAGACCTAAATAAGGATAAATTAAGTATCACTTGGAAATCGTAATTTATACTGAAACTTGTAGTGACCTGTGCTGACTTGTAGTGTTATAACAGTATATAAAGTGAAGTTATACTTATCATCATAGTTACAAAATTTAATTATGTAAGATACAGAAGTTATTTATATAATTTATACCTAAATATCAATATATTTTATATTTATAACTAAATACGAAGTACCGTAATTTGAAATACATAAATACCTTATTCATTACTGAGGATTTAATCGCTGTGTTTATCGAAAGGGAAAAATATTAATATGTAGCCTCAGGTGTTTTATATAGATTGTTTTAATTTTGATCTGATAAAATTTTGTAGGAGGGATATTTCAGGAAAATATAAAAACTGTTATGACTTAAATTATGGATTTACTTAAGTTTTTATTTTATTTTTCAGAAAAATAATTTTTATGTTTTATTTCAGAAAACTCAAAAATGCCATCTCTTTTAGAAATCGCCACGGGCGTAGTTGTTGGGGGGGCAGCACTGGGCGGGGTGGGATATATATTGTATAACCACTTTTATAACAGGGGGGAGGGGGTAGAGGAGGTGGAACCGGTTCCAGAGGTAGAGGAGGTGGAACCGGAACCCCCACGTAGGGACATGCCAGTCCAGACTGATGAAATAGATAGGCCTTTATGCAGGGATACCGGGACAATAACTGAGAGGGAGAGCATTTTTCGGCAATTATGGTACATAGTTAGGGAACTGAGGACTGGTGACGAGCCGCGGCACTTTGTCTGGGATACGTACATACATCGATTTGACAAAACATCGGGTAAAATGGTTTGCGATATGGGCGTGTCCACCCACGACAATAAGGGCACTCAGACCGAATATATTGTAAAGACAGAATTCCTTATTTAAATTCTACAGTGCCCGCTTTTATGTAAATCCCTTTTATGTATACAAAATTCCGTTTTGTAAATTCTAAATTTTAGCTTACATCGTGGGTGGACCCACATTTTTAAAATTTCACTTTTTCACATAATATTTAGGGCTAGGCGCGAGCTAAATTTGTAGGGAAACAAAAACACAACACCCATTTCGGCCAGATTTTGAAAAAAAAGGGGTTTCCAAGTCCATGGCGATTTCAAAATTTGATGTGTTATGGCGGCGTGGACAGAAAATGGAGGAAGCCCGTACTATTCTCGGCTAGAAAAGGTAAGTTTCTAAAATAAATATTTTTCATTTAAAAATTATTAAGTATACGTAATAATTAGATAAAATCTAATAGATTTGCACATCAAAAATGTAAGGGAAAAAACAAGAACCTGCCATAAATTGCAAATTTAACAGATATAGCAAATATTTATTATTTGTTAATAACGTTGAAGAAAAACTAATGATATTATCTATGAAACCATGAATAAAAGATTACAATTTGAATGATAATGATATGATTTGATGAAGGTGGAAACTGCCAGGGCAGAGGTGTTCGCAGTCCATCTTCTGCCCCCCAACAGCTGCCAGGGACCGTCGCCAGTCATAGTGGCCTTCGTGTCCCAGTCTTCCAAGGTGGAACAGTTGGAGGATGAGAACAGCTGGAGGGTCGCTTTCACTAAAGATTCGATGCCTCGGGTGTCAACTACGCCAGGGCTGAGGTGTTCGCAGTCCATCTTCTGCCCCCCAACAGCCGCCAGGGACCGTCGCCAGTCATAGTCGCCTTCGTGTCCCAGTCTTCCAAGGTGGAACAGTTGGAGGATGAGAACAGCTGGAGGGTCGCTTTCACTAAAGATTCGATGCCTCGGGTGTCAACTACGCCAGGGCTGAGGTGTTCGCAGTCCATCTTCTGCCCCCAACAGCCGCCAGGGACCGTCGCCAGTCATAGTCGCCTTCGTGTCCCAGTCTTCCAAGGTGGAACAGTTGGAGGATGAGAACAGCTGGAGGGTCGCTTTCACTAAAGATTCGATGCCTCGGGTGTCAACTACGCCAGGGCTGAGGTGTTCGCAGTCCATCTTCTGCCCCCCAACAGCTGCCAGGGACCGTCGCCAGTCATAGTGGCCTTCGTGTCCCAGTCTTCCAAGGTGGAACAGTTGGAGGATGAGAACAGCTGGAGGGTCGCTTTCACTAAAGATTCGATGCCTCGGGTGTCAACTACGCCAGGGCTGAGGTGTTCGCAGTCCATCTTCTGCCCCCCAACAGCTGCCAGGGACCGTCGCCAGTCATAGTCGCCTTCGTGTCCCAGTCTTCCAAGGTGGAACAGTTGGAGGATGAGAACAGCTGGAGGGTCGCTTTCACTAAAGATTTGATGCCTCGGGTGTCAACTACGCCAGGGCTGAGGTGTTCTCAGGCCATCGACTGCTCGGGTGAGAGTTAGGTGGCGCTGATCTATGAGCGGGGGTCGTCACTGGACCACAGAGAGGAAGGTGTTGGGAAGATGACTGACTCGGAACCACACCGTATCAAACAATTTACCAAAATAAACTAAAAAAGTTAACACTAGAACTACCATAACATGATGATTGTGTTTTAATGAAACTTATTTTGAGGTCTGGGTAATTCTACTTTATATAATATAGACTTAAATTAAACTGTAATAGACCTAGTTATTTAAAATGCTTCATACTTCATACTTCTCATACTTCATACTTCTTTTTTAACATCAAAATTCAAATTGAGTATTTGTAGGTCTATATGTTGTTCGATTGGTGTATACAATGACAGGCTGGGGAGAAATACACTAGGCTAAATAATTGTACTTTGTCAAATTGTCTGGTTTGGTACAAGTTACTGTACTGTATTGAAAAAAGAAAATATTTTATTTTTAAATAATATGGATGGAAATGATTGTGAATTCTCTAAATTTTAAATTGTATAATGTACCAAACCTATAAAAGTACTGTATCTTTTGTTTGGCCCTTAAAAAGCAATGAAATCTTTATTATTTTATTGTTTCATTCCTAACAATTTTTGTGGAAATTCATTGCAAGATATATAGTTATAATAATGTAGCCATAAAGTCCTTTTAGCGAATTTAGCGAATAGGGAAGAGGCTATTACCGTAGGTCTCATGGCAAGACATAAGCCCGAGACCATGTTTTTTTTGTCTTTAGTTGCCCAGAGACCAAAAGACCAAATACCCCCGTCGCAGCAGACCTGCGTACTCAGCGAATTTCCAAATCAATTATATAATAATA
The DNA here is from genome assembly GCA_023375725.1 of Nephotettix cincticeps. Lineage (NCBI taxonomy): Eukaryota > Metazoa > Arthropoda > Insecta > Hemiptera > Cicadellidae > Nephotettix > Nephotettix cincticeps. Next base: position 56,794,707 of record CM041788.1, read on the forward strand.
ATATTTGACAAGTTTTATAAAAATCTGTCAATAAACGTGAGAATTATTTGCCTATTCTCCATAAGATTAACATGGCAAAGAGTGTGCAGGTTTGCTGCTGTGAGGAACACTGAAATTAGACATTTCTACCATAAATAATTTTTATCTTAACATTTATACCAACTTTCATCAACATCTGTCCATAAATAAAGGAGTTTGCCTATTCCCTATATGATTAATATGGGAAAAGAGTATACAGGTTTGCTGCCATGATAAACACATAAAACTATGATTTTTAAGCATAAATGGATAGACCTCAACTACATGAAGCTAAATATCAAGTTTTATCAAAAAATATTGATTTATATGGGTAGTATTAATTTTTCCTTACTCTCTAAGATTAACTTTGGAGCCCCAAAATGCAACGTACTGTGTTTAGATTTTTTAATATCCGTTAAAGATAGAGAAAAACTTTATGAAACTAAATTGTGTAGTTTTTGAGCTGATTCGAATGGTGAAAGATAAAATTTTAAAATTTTAAAAAATACATGGAAAAAATGCAAAATCCCATTTTGGGGTACAAAACCCTCCCAAACTACGCGTTACCATTGACCGATATGTCTGTTTTACGAATTTGCCCAAGCGTTTGTAGGAATACACGTCTCTACCAAATTTGGTCGCAATCGTACCATTTTTACGAGAGTCATCATGTTCACAGACATATATATATATATATATATATATATATAACTTTTAACGATTATTGTTATTGGTCTCTGGGCACCTAAAGAAGAAAAAATAACATGGTCCCGGGCTTAAGTCTTGCCATGAGACCTACGGTAATAGCTTCTTCCCTATGGGAAATTCGCTAAAAAAGGTTAGACCGACTAATTATTCTCTTAGTTACTATATTACATAAAGTACAGTCCCGGATTAGAAACTATTTACGCCCTAGGCCAGAGTTCTACATTACGCCCCCTCCCGGCAGACGTTCGGGGAGGCTGGCATTTTCGGTATATTAAATCGTGCGCCTTACCTTTCCGGCAAAACTAAAAAAGATTGTGTGGGAGATTACAAATATCTTGGTTATTATATAGGTTATCAGTGATCTTACACATCGATCTTACAATCGATCAGTCAATAACAGCGAAATTCCAAAATGTGTGAAAAGAAAATACTTACAGAAAGGGTTATGGTAAAAAATAAAACACACTACTTATTTAACACAAATAACACTGTATAATTAAGTAAGTACATTTATTAACACAAAACGATATTTACTAACGAAATTACTGTTAAATCATTATTTAAAAACTTTCGGTGCGAGCGGCGTTAGGGACAACTGAAATCCGCTAGGTCAGCGCTAGTCGCTTATTCGTTACGCATATGTGGTGATTCGTGCAAACTTCCTGAGTGACTTGTTTAAGATAACAATTCTGTTTTTTGTATATTTTTAAACATTTTTAGATCTCCAAAATGACATATTTTTTATATTATTATTTTTGTATATTTGTGTATTAGCGAATTTCCCATAGGGAAGAAGCTATTACCGTAGGTCTCATGGTGAGACATAAGCCCGGGACCATGTTATTTTTTCGTCTTTAGGTGCCCAGAGTCCAAAAACAATAGTCGTTAAAATTTTTATATATATATATATACATATGTATATATGTATATAAATATGTGTCTGTTAGCACGATAACTCTCGTAAAAATGGTCCGATCGAGATCAAATTTGGTAGGGACGTGTATTCCTACAACTGCTCGGACGAGTTCGAAAACTAGACATATCGGTCAATGGGAACGGGTAGTTTGGGGGGGTTTTGTACCCCAAAATGGGGTTTTTTTGCGTTTTTCACATGTAATTTTTAAAAATTTCTAATTTTATATTTCACCATTAGAATCAGCTTAAAAAACTACACAATTAAGTTCCTTAAAGTTTTTCTCTATCTTCACCGGTTACCGAGATATTAAAAAATCTAAACACAGTACATTGTATTGTGGGGCTCCAATGTTAATCTTATGGAGGATAGGGTAAAATTAATATTTCCCATATTAATCAATATTTTTCGATAAAACTTGATATTTAGCTTTATGTGGTTGAGATCTATCCATCTATTCTTAAAAATCATAGTATATATGTTTATAATGGCAGCAAACCTGCATACTCTTTTCCCATATTAATCATATAAGGAATAGGCAAACTCTTTTATTTATGGACAGATGTTGATGAAAGTTGGTAAAAATGTTAAGATAAAAATTATTCATGGTAGAAATGACTTCTTTCAGTGTTCCTCACAGCAGCTAACCTGTACACTCTTTGCCATGTCAATCTTATGGAGAATAGGCAAATAATTCTCATGTTTATGGACAGATTTTTTTTAAACTTGTCATATATTTTTTTTACATTGTTGATTTGGAAATTCGCTGAGTACGCAGGTCTGCTGCGACGGGGGTATTATTTCTATTAAAACTTGAAACTACAAAGACAGCTAATTATTACCAGTAGGTTATTCATTGAAAACTGAATCAAATGCGAGTAATATCGCGTAAAAAGTGGGGTTAAAATTTATATATATATATATATATATATATAATATAAAAAATAACATGGTCCCGGGCTTAAGTCTCACCATGAGACCTACGGTAATAGCTTCTTCCCTATGGGAAATTCGCTAAAAGTAATTTTAACATATAACTAATTATAATAATAGTTTAATTATTGTCAAGTAATGCTAAATAATAAAGCCGGGGTATTGATGTATTTTCTTTGTACTGATTTGTTTAGGGTTTCAGGTTTACATTTTGGTATGATAATCTTTCTTATTTAAACTGAATCCTACAACCAGTATAAAGGAAGTAGATCCAATGTAAATTTGTTAAAGAAACAGTTATCTAGAACAACACAAGATAGAAATAAGAGGTAGTATACTGTATTACAGGTTTGGGAGGATAATAAATATCCACCCCTTGGAGGGTGAGTCCCTTCCCTAAGCCCCCCCCCACCCTGACCCCACCTAGGGTTGCTTCAGCTCTTACTAAAACTCTGCATTGCAATGTTTGTATTGCATCTTTCTCATCAGAAAACATTATCTATAAGGAATTTGGCGCCTACTGTAACTCATAGCAACATAATTTATAGGATAATTCCATAGTATTAGAAATCATACACTAAATAAAATATATACTTGTTTTTTGTGAAAACATTCATTGGCCATTGGGCTATTAATTAACAGTCCTGTCTAAGGAACATGTCAGCCTTAGTCAGTAACAAGACTACAAGATCGCGCCACAATCATCTTACACTCATCTCTTATTCATACTTGGCTTAAAATACCTACCTGGGTAGGTCTCCATTTCAAACGGTAATCTAATCTTATATTTTCCTCTTCTATCGTTTTTTTTAATATTATTCCATTTTTGTTGAAGTATTAATCTTGATGTTTAATTAATAAAGTAAGTAATTTAATAAATGAAAATGGTATCAGTGAACTGACTGACCTATATTTTCTCTCTTGTAGTAAACTTTCAAAAATTACATGGATACAAAAAATATCGTAATTAGTAATTATTAAAAATAAGATTAATCAAATTTATTATTTTAAAATACTCATCCATACCTCACTCACACCAGTAAAAACAAATTTTTTGAGTGGGCATTATTGGGTGATGTAATTTTAAAGATGCATACTGTACTAAGTTTCATGTACAATGGGGGAAATTTATTTTTCAAATGCCCCATAACAATAACATTGGGTGGTCTTAGATAAAGTCCTGTGTTTAAAGTGGACAGTAAATTAAATCACAAGAAACCACAAAACTTTAATAAACATAGATTGTGAAGAAATTTCAACTTTTAAACTTTCAGAGGTTTATGGGACTATCCTTAAAAATCTAAAATTAAAAATCATTATTCGTTCTGAAGGTAGATATTCAAATATTGGACTTGGTATCACAAATTATTTAAATATCATCTGACATTTGCCAAATGAGGGGTTTCAAAAAACATTGTACGGAAAAAATTTGATTATTAATTACGTTACATGAATGTATGATTTTATATTATTTGTGTTTACATGCCTTTATACTTAGTTACTGATTAAAGAAATTTTTAGAAATGTTTTAACTAACAATTAATTTCAATTATTTTCTATAGATAACTTACGGTTGGTTTTAACAGGTTTTTATTGTTCATGGGAATATTTTCCTGTGTTTACTTACCACTGTATATTAATGAAAACGCTCAGTCAATAGACGGCCGAGAAGCGAACGCCCTGTTAGTTCTGGTTATGCAACCCGCAACACCTCCCGTTGCTGTTTTCACGCTCAGCGCCGTTGCACTTTTATATCCTTATATTGAAGGTAACGCGCAATACACAAAAGAATAATCGCTAAAATTTTGTTCGGTTTTTTATTTTATGATAAATTTTTTACTCAAACATCGATGATTGACAACTGTAACAGTAAAAAATTCAATTATTCTAAATTTGTTTTGCAACAGTTTTTTATTTTGTATGGAAAGCGTGAAGAGCTATGATTCTAATAGTGGAAAAAGTTAAACGTTAAAGCTGTCTTATTAACAAATAAATAAACAGCACTGACTTTAAAAATTAATTCGTAGTAATTTTAAAAATAAAGTAAAATCAATGTTAATTAGATGATTTTATATAATTAAAAATAACTGGTACAGCAGGTTGTACTAAATACTTTGGATTTTAGAATTTGAGTTTGGATACAAAAGACAAATTTATAGTTCTTATTTTTTAATTTATCATAAATCAAAGATTAACTGGTAACTAATTTTATTGTTTAAACAATTTTTTTTATTTTGTTTTTTTTATAGATTAACGCTCACAAACACACTTACTGTGTTTATTTTTCTTTACTATTCAAATGAAATTCAAATATTTATTTTTTGTTTTTATACTTTAAAATTTATTTATAATTTTGTTTTCTTAAAATTTAATTTTTTTTATTGATTTTTTTTATTTATATTAATAATGTGAATAACACAAAACACAAAATTTTCTAAAAAAATGTAAAAAATCCTGATAGGTATAATACACTATACCAAGAAAATTCTAAAATATTGTATATTTTATTTAAAAGTAATTAAACATAAGTATTTATTTAATTTTATAATTTTCAATGTTTATACAGGCTAAATGACATCATTTTTTTTTATGTTTAATTAATGATATATTAATATATATATTTCTTGTACCATAAAATTTAATTTTTTTTTTAAACATAGCATTTACTAGCAAAGAAATACAATAGTTAGAATTATATAACATACACTACGTAAGTTAGTTTTATTGTGTAATTTGTAGTAGGCTATAACACAATAACATAATTATTCAATTTTTCTACTGAAATTCTTTGTTAACAAAAACAAAGTATAATAAAAAAACAAGGTAAAAGGCATAACTAAACTAACTTTTTATAATATTCGTAATTATAACGTGATTAGATTAGTACTGTATTTGACTCTGATATCTTTCTGTGATGTAATACGGTACAGTATTACTAAACCTCACTCATAAAAATAAAAATTCCATGCTAATTTTTAAGTGTATTTAAAGCAAATGTTTCCAGATGTGACAGTGACAGGGTGAGTTTAAAGAACTATATAATGCAGTCACTGGAGGATACCTAATACGAACCCAAGGTCATTAGCACGCAGGAAATGAACACTGCCTGTTTCCTGTTTCAAGGGGAATTTTCGTCGCGTATAGGTGGCAGCTCTGGGTGGAGCGATAGCGTTGTTCAAGGCTACCAACATACGTGTACGTGCTGACTGCCTCCCTTGCTATGGCGATCATGATACTCCTCCGTTGAAACTGTAAAGGCGTATATTTAGGCATACTTATCTAAAAAAAACTTAACTAAGAATCACTAAATTTTAATTAAAGATAATGTAAATGAAGAGTAATAAATTTTTAGTGATATTTATTGTCATACAAAAATAATTAAACTCGTCATAGGCATGTAATCTAAGATTAGAAACATTTTTATACTTTAAATATCAGTTCTGTAAAAACTATATTTTAAAATATTCCCTTTTAATAAACCCAAACCCTTTTTTATGTTTGTAAAATTAAAGTGATTTGCTGAGGAATATTATCTTTACCATATTTCTTCGACCATTAGATAAATTCTTAGACTAAAGATAAATTTTACAAAGTTTAAAGAGTAGACAAACAGCTATCTTGTTACTCGAGACAATGGCGTAAACATAAACAAATTTAGAAAACAATTTGATACCTATTATTAACACGACGACGTAGTGTTAAATGTTTAATTATACTTTTACAATAATAATTATATTACAAATTTATAGCTTGAGTATTTTTTGTCTCTACACACAAATTATATAAAAACTGAAAACACAACAATAAACTTGTATGTAATTTAAAAACATTAATTCCCTTTGATTTAAAAGATACTTGACTTGGGTTTTTGTTTTTGTTTACGATAGTAAATCAAAAATATAATAAGATTACAATTTTTATATGAACATTTAAATTTTAAAGGGATTTTCACGCTTAAATGTTATCACAATGAATTGGCTTCATTGTTTTCCTGTTGCTTTAATAAATACAATAACTTCATATTCTAAATACAAAATAATATGTACACAATGATAATAATAATAATACACAATAATAATAATAAAATTAATAACAATACATGTACACTTTGCGTAAGACGACTACGCTAAATCTGTTATCTTCATCATCTTGTTTCAATTAAGGTTTTGAAAGACCGTGTGCCAAAAATATTTGAACAATAATCCTTTTCGAATTTATGAGGTATAATCAGATTAGTTGAAAAAAATTAATCATATTTATATATTTTTATTGAAATATAATAATTATTTAGTAATAATTTTTAGTAGTGGAAAATAATTAATTCAAATTAATTATTAATAATTATTTTTGCCAAAAATAATTAATTAATTTGATCAAAAATATTTTTATAGTCAAAATATAAGTACCACATCACTTCTTTGGTGCATAGGCATTTTAATTTTAACTCATATATCAAAGGTAGGAATGAACCAATTAATTGAGAGGAATCCCTCTAAAGTGAACTGCAAATCATGGATGTCGATTTAAAAATTACTGCGGGAATAAATTTTAAATATGGATTGGACCAAGAATATCTGTAATATTCTGTGCCTAATTGACCTTCAGACTATATGAGGTAATATCCAAGTTTTATCTAAGAAAAATATTTCCAGATTTTTTTAAGTAGAGCAATTTATATCAACAATCGAAACAGTCACGAACCGAAAACTTTTACATTTTAGTGAAGCTGTAACATTCCAATTGTGCTCTTGAAAGGTTTTATTAATAACTAGCAGTATACTCGTCCTTTGTACGGGTTGTAGGATTCAGTTTAAAGAAGAAAGATTATCACACCAAAATGTAAACCTGAAATCCTAAACAAATCAGTACAAAGAAAATGAATTAATATTCAGCTTTATTATTTAGCATTACTTATCAATTTAACCATTATTATAATTAGCTATACATAAAAATAACTTTTTAATGTAGTATGATTTTGAAATGGGTTTAAAAGCAATGACCAATATAAAATAATATTGATTTGACAGCTGTTTGTATTTCTTTCTATTAAATCTTTAAACTACAAAGACAGCTTATTATTACCAGTAGGTGGTTCATTGATAATTGAAAACAAAATACGACTAATCTCGCGTAAAAAGTGGGTTTTTAAATGCTCTTGATTTACGTTTTTAATGGGCGGACAATTTCAATCACTGAAAAATCTTCTCTGGTTCTCTGGAATGTAGAGAATGCATGAAATAAGTTTCATTGTTATCAGTTTTCCCGTTTTTTTTGTCGGAGAAGACAGCGTAAAATGCCTCATGGAGCGTCACAGACACGAATTGAGATAAGACTTGTTTCGGTTTATCTAACGCACAAAACGTAAAAATAACTAAAAAATAAATAACTCTGAGCAATGTATAGACAAAACTCAAATTTTATTTATATAGATTTTCAGTGAATAAAACATTCCTATATCGTGTTTAGGGTGAAGTGTAACACGCTATGTCAATCATTGGCACCATTTTTTACACAATAACTACAGTTTTGTATTTATCCTAAGGGTAAGGATAAATACAAAACTGAACATGCCTAAAGCCTGCTCGGACCAGAGACGAATCCATAAATGAAAAATCATTAAAATCGGTCCAGCCGTTCTCGAGTTATAAAATATTGTAACAAACACGACTTTGTTTTATATATTTACATTTGAAATGGGGTCATGTCGTAGATGTTTCACCTATTTAAATTTCAAGGTGATCGACCAACCAATCACAAGCGGTTATCCATGTTTCGTTTCCTATTTTCTCCGTTTCCCTTCTTTCATTTTAGAACGCCATCTTGTTTCCGCCATATTGGATAAGTGTTGTGTTAACATGAATGTAGAGTTGTGACGTATCAAAGGGACTTTTACCCTAAATACAACGCTGCAGACAATTTTAACTACTTATTTATTGTTCAAAGGTTTATAAAGATTCAAAGGCTAAATTTTTTGTATATCGTACTTTTTGTCACGCAGAAATTTTAATTTTTAAAAGTGTTAAAAATTTAAATTTTTTAAGAAGTTGACTAGAACTAAAAAGATAAAACCCATTTTATTTAGATTTCTCCTCAGATTATCTCCTTTAGATTTAGCATTCTCCTCATGAAAGCAAACTTCTACTATCCTGTGTAACTCTTAAATAATTTTCTTTAAAAGAGGAACGATACTGTACGCAGCACGCTAGCGTGAGTAGAGAAAATTTCACAAGACCTATATTATTCCCATCCCAGTAATCGAATGGTAGCCTACTGAGTATGGAGGTTTGCTGCCATAAGGGTTGTTTTACATGGTAGTGTGCTTATATTAAGACTGTTCACTATGTTAAAACACATACAATATTTTTCAAATTATATCTATAACCAAGCGAGTTATACCAATTTATTTATTCTCCGTAAGAATTACATGGGAAATGAATACGTAGGTTAGCTGAAAGAGAAGTATTAATAATATAAAAATTAGTAATCATTATCTATTGCAGTCATAATAATAAAATTACAATCACTAAATGTTTTTTTTTCAATATCCGCCAAACTCAAACGAAATAAAATTGTTATTCAACCGGAAAAAGCTTATGGAAGTAAAACAATTTAAAAATAAACCACACAATATATACATTATTCTGAAGTTATAGAGAATAAATTCTACAAATGAACAATGACATTACTGAACAAAACAATATATAACGGAAAAGGGACTGAAAGGGAAAAGAATGAAGTGGACAGTGAAAAAAGAAGTGAAAGTCTTTTTTTGACGTAAAAAAATATTGTTTAACGCAATTGAAAACTGAGAATAAAAGTAAATTGCTAGCAGAAATACTGGAAGGGATGAGATCTTTTATAACAACTTAATTGTAATTATTTTAAACAATTTTAGATTTACATTTTGGAGTATAACTAATTTACTCTCTACGAGTGTAATTAAGTGAATGTAAAGTTTCAATATGTTACATCTCATGTTTATAAAAACAAAATGGTGGCTTCATTAGTTACTAAGGATATCCGAACGATATAAGTGTGACATAAAATTTGTTGTTAGCCCAGCAACAGTTCCTAAAAAGTTGGTAGAGTCCCGAAAACCTCGTGTATCATTGTTATGATCCAGTTCTTATATCTGTGAAAATATAGACAGGTAAACAAACAAGCAATTAACGGGGTACCAGGTGGAAGATGGAGCGGATATTACCCATCTAATTGTGGCGACCTGAACAGGGTACGAGTACATAGAGGTATCCTGTCAAGAAAACTTTGACATAGAGATAAAAATTTAATTTGTTTACTGATCTTCGAATCTTACCAAATTATAACCATGTACTATGGTATACTACACTTTTCTAATTATGGTTGATTTATTCTATTTCACAAGGTTTTCTAAGGAGACTGAAAATAATTTGACTTTTTAGTGTATTTCTATTATTAAGGCTCGAGATAACGCCATGTCATAACTTACGAACTGAAATAACCTTAAAATGTAATCGAATGTGATAACTTCCATATACCTTAAGTGTCATTTGCAGGAAACAGTATGAAGTGTAATCGAAATGATTAAACAAATAATTGGTGTCTAAGATTATTAATAACACTAATTAATGTTTTATTATGATTTTTATGGGGGAACTCCTTTTTACACCATGGCTGGGAAAACATTTTAGTCCGAGCGGAAATAACGTGGTTGCGATATCTTTAGCCTTTAAATACACGGTTTTATCTGAAATATTACAAAATTTCCCGCGTAGTGGCAACCGTTTCCGGCTAGTGACGTCATGAGTCGGTGACGCTGAACGTGATCGTGTTATTTCAGTGTCAATTTCCCTTCACGTTTCTACGAAAGGATTGGATTTTTTCTAGAACTAATAAAAAAATTAAAACATTTACTAAAACTTTTAAAGCAACATTTTTTTACTTTTTCCATTAAAACCTCCATTATCAGTAAATAGTAATATCTTTGCAGTTGTTTATTTTATTTTACTGTTTTAAGTTCTTTAACGTATACATTTTTTTATATACATAATTGTTTTGGGTGTATGTTTAGTATTAGTATTTATAGTGATTAAAAGGTATACTACAAGTAAATTAATTTTTTAATCTAAATCTTCTAAATTCTAATTTTTCTAAATCTTCATAAAAAACTATTAATTTATCACAAGAGAAATTAATTACTTGTCATCATGTTATTGTAATTTTTATTGTTTCATGGGTTTTGCTGTTAAATTATAAAATCTATTAGTTAGTAATGGAGTTTTCGATTACTATTTGGTAAAAGTTTAGCTAGTGATAGTTTAGTAGTGAGTAAAATGGGTATTGCATTTTTTACGGATACAAAAAAATATATAAACTGACTATTCGCAGATAAGACAGTACAATAACTCAATATAGGGAGTATCAGAGTTGTTTACAAGTAAAATGATAAAATAACATAAAATAACTCCGCAGCAGACACCTACCTGTATATATGCAAATTTTCATAGATTTAAAAATTATTTGTTGCAATAAAAACTCATCTTTATTAAAGGTTAAGCCACATAGGGAAGTTATTGTGTTATAGGGAAGTCATGTAAGTTGTGTGCTTAAACTTCAAAAAAGGCTAAGTTATGAATAGAGCATCGTTAATCAGCTTAAAAAACTATACAATTAAGCTCCTTAAAGTTTTTCTCTACCTCCAACTGTTACCGAGATATTAAAAAATCTAAACACAGTACGTTGTATTGTGGGGCTCCAATGTTAATCTTATGGAGGATAGGGAAAAATTAATATTTCCCATATTAATCAATATTTTTTGATGAAACTTGATATTTAGCTTCATGTGATTGAGATTTATCCTTTTATGCTTAAAAATCATAGTTTATGTGTTTATCATGGCAGCAAACCTGCATACTCTTTTCCCATGTTAATCATATAGGGAATAGGCAAACTCCTTTATTTATGGACAGGTGTTGATGAAACTTGGTATAAATGTTAACAGTAAAAATTGTTGTACCAATGTTGGAAATGCCTACTTTCAGTGTTCCTCCCAGCAGCAAACCTGCACACTCTTTCCCATGTTAATCTTATGGAGAATAGGCAAATAATTCTCATGTTTATGGACAGATTTTAATAAAACTTGTTATGTAATATTATTATTATATTATTGATTTGGAAATTCGCTGAGTACGCAGGTCTGCTGCGACGGGGGTATTTTGACCTTAAATTAGATTTTTTTAATTCTGTAGATTAAATTTATTGGAATTCCAGTGTTAATCTTCAGTATTATTGTTTTCATTTTTAAGCTGAATGTTTATTATAAATTAGCCTATTTAAATCTAGTCACATCTCATGTACCTGTAAATGTATCTTAAATTTAGCCTTAACTGTCGTATTTTGTCGTGGTCTATTAAAATTATGTATCATCCAATGAACAAATAAAGAATCTTGAATCTTGTCATATCAATTTAGAATAATATGATAGATGAGTAAGTAGGCATGCTTCCACGATGAAAAAAGAATTTAGATTTTTCAACAAGCAGTTCAATCTTTACGATCTGACGCTATAAACCAAGTCGAATCACAGTATTTCCAATAATAAGCAATTTTTATCAATTTGTTTGTCCTCCAAAACAATTTCTTGGGGTATGAGGTTTGCTGCTATGAGGAACAATAAATTGAGAATTTTCAGCATACATTATTACATTATCACAGTATTTCCAATAATAAGCAATTTATATCAATTTGCTTGTCCTCCATAACAATTTCTTGGGGTATGCGGTTTGCTGCTATGAGGAACAATGTGGATTAACGTAGTATTCAATAGTGCGGACGTTAATCCACACAAAAGAACACTACATCCACCGACCATCTCTCACAACTATCCATAATTCTTGACCTCCAAGTAGCTGGTTTACAGGACGTCGCCACCGTCCCAGTCAAAAATTTCCTCCCCGGCCGGGAATCGAACCCGGGTCTCCCGCGTGACAGGCGGGGATACTGACCACTATACTACCGAGGACAATACGATTACAAATAAAAACTATGTATGTGTAACTATAAAAAACATATAAACACAAATACTATTAAACGTATAACTAATTATAATTAGTTATACGTTAAAATAACTTTTAACGTATTATTATCGTTATGATTTCGAAATAGGTATAAAAGCAATGACAATCATAAACTAACTAATATTGATTTGACAGCTGTTTCTTTTTATTTCTATTAAATCTTTAAACTACAAAGACAGCTGATTACTACCAGAAGGTTTTTCATCGATAACTGAAGCAAAAAGCGTTATTTACTTTTCAAGTGGCGGTGGACAATTTAAGCATTGATAAACCTTCTCTGGAATGTAGAGAATGCATGAAATAAGTTTCATTGTTATCAGTTCTCTCGTTTTTTTCTGAGAAGACGGCGTAAAATGCCTCTTGGAGCGTTACAGACGCAAATTGAGATAAGACTGGCTCCAGCTTCTCTAACGCACGAAACAAAAATAACTAAATAATTAATATTTCTGAGCAATGTACAGACAAAACTCTAATTTCATTTATAAAGATGAAGCAACTTAAACTATGGAGCAACAAGGGAAATATTTTATTAGGCAACCTTGGTGGAGAGACTCCCATACAAGTTCTTGAAGTTCGTCATAACCTAAAATAACCTAAAAATGAAAAGAATAATTGTTGGCTTTTGTAGTTATTAAATAAAATTTTAGAAAATCCGAACTTTTTACACCCCACATAACTATATTTTATGATTTTAATGGACCTAATTATAATAACATTAGGCTATTAACCGAAAATACTGTTTTAACTCTAAAGAATAGGGAATCTTACGTTCTCCATACAATAAAAGAAATATTTCCAACATTTATTAAATTTATATTTTATTATATGTGAATCCATTTTTTTTAAGTAAATCCATAGCCATTCTGATTGAAATGTGTAGGTTATGGATACTCATAAAATTATCATACAATGGAAGAATACCACTGAAAACGTATACTTGATATGAATGACAGTTCTATTTCTCATGTTATTCCATAGGCTTAATCAGTGCTAACTTATCTAGAATTTTTTTCATTATTAAATATCACAATTTTTGCCGTAGGAAAACTAAAACTATTTATCTTATAATGATTGTGAAATTATACATAAATTAATAAATAAATGTTCTTTTAAAACAGTCATTAAATTTGTTGTAGAATATACATTTACTGCACATAACAAGCTTGTATTTGAAAAGTCCGTCATATTAAAATCAAATATTTGTTGGCTTATCTTATCTTATAAATGAGCTGTTCGCATGGTAGACTTTAAGAGTTGATTATTCTGATCATAGGCCTGTGTACTCAATCGTCAACAGAGTGGAATTCGGTGAAACTTTATTTTTGAGAAAAATAAATTGTAGGTTTTAAACGAGATGTTTTATAGGACAGTAATGGATTTAAACTTGTTTTAATTTAGTTATGAGCATCCTATTAATTTTTAATTTAACAACTTAAAAGAGTTGCTTGTTATTAAATTAAAAATTCCTCACTAATTTCAAACATTAAAAGTAATCTACATAATTGATTTATTTCAAATCACTTATTACATCATGCCAGATGTGATAAGTTATGAAGTTCCGATATAGTTAATTTAACAATATTAGCAGTTTCTTCATGATTATTACGGACCTCTAAAAATCATTTTATATTTTAAACCTGCAGTTTGAATGAGGTGTTAAATAGGTTTTAGCCTTCAATGAGTAAGTGAGAATCATTAAAAAAACGATTGAAATGGTTTATGAAAAAACTATACCTTATGTTAGAATGTGGCTTTTAAATATGTTAACTATTGACATTATATTTGATCCAAATTGAACCTCATAAAAATCAGTAGTTGAAAAATAAAATAGAAATTCTTAGCTAAATTTGCATAGTAGATTATTTTTTGCCTCCCTCTTGTTAAAAAATCTTTATTAATGTCTTTCAGAATACAAACAGACAAACAACAGAACTGTACTATACTGAACTGTCCTTGGTACTGTATTATCAATACACTCTAATATTTTCTGGAGGAAAAGTATTTGAAATTAGCGAGTTTTAACGTGTACTTAGGGGAGAGCGCTAGTCTAGGGGTAGAGCGCATGGCTTTGGTGCCCAAGGTCCCGGGTTCAAATCCTGCCAATCACCAGTGGCTTTTCGATATGTGATGATGCTGCAACCCACACAGGGGTGCGCAAAAAGCCGCTACGGCTGAAGTGCCTTGGGAGTAATCCGCCCCTTTCAATAAAAAAACATGTATGATAGTTGGCTATACTGTATGCTTGTAAGTACTGTAGTTCCCTATACTCTGGCTCAGAGTTTCTCAAAGTGTGGTCCGCGGACCCATAGAGGTTCGCAAGTATTTTTTGGGGTCTGCAAAAACATTATAATCAAATTTAATTTTAACATCACATGTGCATATTTCTGAAAATAGCAGATTTGGTTTGTATTACAAAATGTATAGCTAGCAAGCTAAATATACATGCCTATGAGCAGGAAATATTGTTTTGTAAGCAGGAAATATTATTGTACCCTTGGTATTGTCAAGGGGTCTAGGGGGAAATAGGGTGGGGGGTGAATGTAGTGGACCCCCATTGCACACATAATTACGTGGGTCCTTGAGTATAAGAAGTTTGAGAACTCCTACTCCAGCTTAAACTGACAGCTAAGTTAAACTAAATTTTTGGAAAGCGACACTAAGTGATTGCCGTTCGCCATCTTGGATTAGTGTTGAAGGCGGACTATATTTTTGACATGAGCCAATAAATTAAAAACTGATTAATATTTTTGAAATAGTAAATTATTAAATGATATTTAGATAAAATTTAAAGAATACGATAGTGTTGTTACAGATTGTCGTTTTTAAATTTATAAAAAGAGTGAGTGTGTCACTTAAGATGTTATTTTTTTTTTTAAATAAAAAACAATATCTTAAAATTTTACCATAAATATGAATTATATATATAATATATAAAAAATTTAAGTGTTTATGTGTCTTTTGTTCAAGGTTTTTTTGTTTTTGAGGTCCCAGGACACAGTGTTTTTTTCTTATATATTATTTATATATTTGTTTTTTTGTTGTGTGATTAAGTCTTTTCTGTAACACGATAACTCGTAGAATGGTCCATGACCAAATGTTGTCTTTATACCTACAAATTTACGAGTTGTAAAAAATATCGGTAATATTTGGTGGGTTTTTGTAAAAAAATGTTATGTTTTTCACATGTAATATTTAAAAATTTTAATTTTTTTACCATTTGGAATCAGCTTACTACACAATTAATTTCTTAAAGTTTTTCTCTATCTAGGTAAGTATTATATCAATACAGTATTGTGTATTTGTCTCCATGTTATCTATAGATAAAAAAATAAATATTTAATTAATCAAAATTTTGTTTACTGATTTAGCTTCATGTTGTTTATCTATCCTTACGCATAAAATCATAGTTATGTAAGCAAAATACTCTTTTCCCATGTTATATATAAATAGCAAACTATTTATTGACATTGAAAAAGGTTAAGTGTTAAAAAAAAAATTGTATGGAAAAGAAATCTATTTATTCCTGAAAAAACTATTTTTTATGTAAATTAAAATAGCAAAATATTTATGTTATACAGATTTTTTAAAACTTGTCATAAATATTATTATATATTATTGATGGAAATTCGCTATCATTGCTGCGACGTATTTAAACTACTTAAGGAGAGTTGTGTGTCAATAATATAACCAAATTTACTATAAATAGTGAAATAGGAAATATTTACCGTGGTCGTCATGACAAAATCTTTTCGTTTTGAGGTCCCCAGATGCCAAAAACACAGTACGTTTGATAAAAAAATAAATTCTTCCTCACAAAAAAACAAATATTTTAGTATTTATAATATTTGCTCTGTGTGAATCTACTGTAATGATAAACTGGTAAACACAGTACATTGTCTTTAGAGCTCCAAAAATACCTGGACTTTGATTCTTATGAGATAAAGGTTGAAATTGATATACCACTTAAATTTAAAATATTTTTTTAAAAGCATTAAATCTTATAATTTTTATAATGAAAAGACTCAATTTTTGTACCTAGAGGCAGCGAACTTATTAATTTCCTATGTTAATCTAGGGGTTAAGCAAATATTATAAAATATGTTCGGCTATACAACAATTAGTTTAAGGTATATTAATGTGTACAAAAAACCTAGTTGTAATATTTCTTACGACACGAAACGTTGTCACTGATTTACCATGTTGTTCTTATCAGTTCTTTTCCTCTGGAAAAATAAGTTATTTATATGACATTCTCGGTCACAGTTAACATAAAAAACACATAAAAACATAGAACATAAAACGGGAACAAAAAATTCATATTTTGATGTACGTAAATCTATATAAATTCCTTTCCAAAATATTTTGTCGTATCATTTAACATTTTGCTTAACCTACAAACTAGCTTAGTTATTATTTTCTCAAATAATTCATACTTTAATGGAGTGAGGAGGTCTGCTGCAAAGAGGGTATTTGTGTCAAAACAATGGACCATGAATAGTTTTCAATTCTTACACTTTAGATTTAGAAATTTCACCCACATTGTACGAAAATGTTAAGTATATATAAACAGGTTTCGTGTTGATGTCTGTCGTAATTATTGTGATGAACCCCTCTATGTTATAAACAGGCAGGCAGAGTCAAGAGACATGCAGCTTTCTCTTCTGCGAGCGGCTGGCCGGGTATCCGTCCATTTTAGCCTGAATGCTCGTTATTCTCCGTTCGACGTAAGAAAGTTTTATTTCGCACAGTAAGTGAAGCGTGAATGAGGTGTCAGCATTTTAGAAAATGTGTAAAAGTTAAAATTATAAATTAATAATGAACTATGAGCTAGTATTTACTAAACAGTTTATTTAGTGTAACTAATTAATAATAAATAGGTCTACTATGTATAATGGTTTAAGCTGCAAAAAAACTTTTACTTCAATACGTAACGTATTTTTAATATTTTGTTAGTGAAATGGTGACCTACCTAGGTAGGTATTTTAATATGTCAAGTATAAATGAGAAATAAGTGTAAGATGATTGTGGTGCTTGTAGTCTTGTTACTGACTCTTGTACTCGATTCTTCTAAAGATTTCAGTCACCATGAACTTGTCATAGGCTTAAATGCTGTTCCTTGATAGAGGACTTCGGGTGTGTTCTAAAAGTTCTTTGCACTGCAACATCAAACTTTGAATGTACAACTCAACACATTGCACTTTCGTGCGTTCTTAGCGCCTGGTTAATGGCAAGGCTATGTTTTTAAATGTTAAACTTCAGACAACAACAATGAATCAGCTGATCGTTACAAATGTTATTGAATAAAACTTTATAAGTTCAGCTATCATATGAGCATATTCAAAATGGGTTAGGTAAGCATTACATAATAACTTAAAATAGTTAAGTTTTTTTGGACAACTTGTATATTTTACTTCATAATTAAGTAATCTTTTTGAAAACTTTGAACAGAATACTAAATTAGGTGTTAAATATTCGTTGAATCCAATAAGCATGAACAAATTACATTTTTTAATTCATTGATATTCCAAACTCGACGGAAAAGAATAAATATGAGTTGATTGTTGTTTACTTTATTTTGTAAGTTAAGTATATGAGTAAAAAACCTACTCACCTTATTTTAAAATTTATCTTAAACAATTTGCTGTAACTGCACATTTTTTCTATTCACTTTACATAACGACAAGGATAAATTCAAACAATCTTCTTAACTTTGTTTTATACTCAGTCGAAAATAGTACTTTTCATTACTAGTCTCGAAAGTGACTTATTGAGGGGAGAGATTGCATTGTAAAAAGCCATCAAGCCCTGCAATGGCACTTTTGAAACGAGTATTGAACATTATTTTTATTACAATATCGAAAAACTTGTAAAACACTTGCATATTTTTGTTTTTTAAACTTAGTATCAAGAAAACGCCGAACTCATAACGCTGAGTTTTCGTGCTTATGTTGAGGTACAGCACGGAAGTAAAACAGCTGATCGGCCTAATGCAACAGCTGATCGGCCTGCACCGCAAAATCCCATAGCGGTTTCTTTCCGCGCACCACAAATGCACAGAAATTTAACATTGTGTAATTTTGTCATGCTGTAGCGGGTATAACCTATTTTCTTAGCTCATTTTACGTTTAGAAAGTGTACTTTCGTGTGTAGAGTAATGAAAAATGATAACCTTCCCTAAAAAAGGTGTATATTTCATCATAAGGACCAAAACTGGGCGCTTTTATACGAAAACAGGTTTAACATCCTCGGTAAGGCTGTTAAATGTGCGAGAATAGCCTATATCAAAAAGCCAATTTTGGGCCATGTGATGAACTATATTTTTCGTCATACTGCAAATAAAATTAAACAAACTCGTAAAATATAAATTATAACCTGATTTAGTATCAATAGTTATCGACCATTTTTATCGCTTTAGAATAATCAGCTGTTTTATTACTTACGTTTTAGCACTTTCTTGATTCCTGGTTGGTTGTTTAGGTTACAGTTTATCAGTGCTAAACTTGATTTAAAAGTATCATCAACATTGATCTTTTGCGGCCTTGGTCTCAAAAAATCATCATAATAATAACTAAACCTATGTTTAGTCCTTGGAAGAAAAGGAACAACTTTTGCTCTTCAACACATGTATTTAAAACAGCTGTTTTGGAGCAGTATGACGGAAAACTGTTATTGACACATTCCAAGATGATTTATTAAAATTTTAATTAGAATTATCGTAAATATCTAATTACGAATTATAATAAATATCTTTGAAATTAAAATATTCACACTAATCCGATGTCTTATTTAAAAATTCGTATTTGAAGCGAGATATGTTTTAATTTTAAACATTGATAAAAATTTAAATTGTAGAGAAAATACCAAGATTTTTTACGTTTATTAATTCGATATCTATTTAGATCTTGCAACATAGGTGGATCCATTGGCGGATTTGGCCTAATTCGAGTATGTATAAATGGACAAATCATGAAATATACAGCGAGCATAGCAAAATTGAAGTTCTTCCTTGGGAACGTATTAATATGTTACACTTATTAAAAACTAGCCAAAGTACCCGTTCTTCGCACGGGTTAAAAAGGCTGAAAGGTGTAGGCTCTACTGATACATTTAAGTTATTGTTAATTAATTCTTCATTGTTTACAAAATGACAAAACACGAGTGTCTACAACATTTCAAAGTAACATCTGTCAAATATTGGGAGAGGATAAGGATTAATGTAATAGAGACAGTCGTCGGAAAAAACTTAAAATCTACCATTCCGCTATTTCAAATAATTCACTAATTCGATCCAGCAGTTTATCTGAAAAATCAACTTTATTTCTTCTTCTTCCCGAACTGTCAAAATATAGTGCAAACGGATGTTGTCATTAGAAAATGTAAACATTGAACCCTAGGACGGTCACGGCAGCTCTTTCTTCTTCTTCTTCCCGAACTGTCAAATTTTAGTGTTCACAGCTGTTGACATTCAAGTAATTTTATGTTTTCATTCTTTGAAAATGTAAACATTAAAACTTAGGACGTTCACAGGGCGTAGCCCGAGGGGATTTCAAGGGAACTAATATGCCTATGTGTTGCATGAGTTTAAGATCTACCTTTCTGTAAAATTTCAAACCGGTCGGTTCAGTATTTTTCGCATTTACTTGCCACAACAAACCCACAAAAAACCCACAAACCCACAAACAAACATACAGAAACCACCTCTTCTTTATAATATTATAGATAGATATACACACTTAAACCATGTATTTTTTAACTTATACTGTAGTAAACAAAAAAACACTTTAACTCATTGCATAGAGCTGGTTGGCGCTATAATCGAAGCTCTTGATGTAGTAGTACGACAGCCGGATGCCCGAATATGTCTAGAATCGTAACTAAATTTGTACTTCAAAAGATTTTTGTGCAATAAATATAACAATGCCAAGGTAAAAGTTTTTGACATGAATATGTCTTAGCTAAGGGGGGGATGTTGGTGATTTTTAAGATGGAAAATATGTAACAGATTTCCATAGAAACCATCAGAGCTATTGAATTGAATTTTAATATAAAACTAGCTGACCCGGCGAACTTCGTAACGCCTAACAGTAAATACATGTTAACTTTAAGATTGGCCATGTCCTAAAGTCAATTAGCATTGCGGCTTCGTTGTGAAAGCTTTAAATATACAACAGCTGATTATTATAATAAAGTCAATATGTATAAACATTGTAATTATTTTTTATTTGGCAAACACATAAACACGTGACTTTTATTTATACAGAAAAAAGGAACATAAATACAGTTCATAATTCCCAAAAACAGTCAACTATTAACATGGCGAATAATGCTGTTCATTTTGTACAGATCAAATTTGGTTCATAGTTTTACATTAATGAATGATTTAGATGGCATTGGATAGTAAAGCATATTGCTAACGGAGAGTAAACAAACAGCTGGTTTAAGTAATCCAATGGTTTGATTGCAGATAATTTGTAAACAAACTTATTCCCCATAAGGTTAACATTAGAAATTTAAAACGCTATAAAATGAAAACTAATTGAATTTATGGAAACTGAATATGCCTAAAGCATGACCGGAGCAGAGACGAATCCGAAAAATCAAAGATCATTAAAATCGGTCCAGCCGTTCTCGAGTTATAATGCGTGTAACTAACACGACTTTGTTTTATATAGTTAGATAATAAGAACAGCTGTTTAGATGAAGTGAAAACATTCCCTTTAGACATATCCATGACCTAACCTATTTCCCACAGGGAAGTAAATACAAAAATATTTCAACGGAACCCTGAATTTTCATATCTTCCTAATTAATATTTAGATCTATAAACTTACTAACAATATTCTTACTCAGTCTTGATATTAAAATAGCCTAGAAACCTAAAAATTGTCCGGGGGAGTGGGCAGAGCCCCATTTTCGACTGAAGGTATTCAACCATACCCCATGGAGCAGTCCCCCCTTTTCAACTGGCTAGATCCGACCATGTCTTGCAATGCAGCTATTCTAAGACTTAGGTTTATCATGTTTTGCTTATTATAAAATTGGATATTACAATTTTTATACTTAAAAGAAATTAAATATTATGTTACTGTTTTAATGAGTCTAAAATATTACCATAATTAATCTCAAATGCTAAAATGAAACCCTTTATTACACTTGTTTTTTTAAGTTTTCGCGTGTATTTAGTGAAGATACTCATGTATAGCTGTATAGAGAAGAAACAAAGATCAACTGATGAGACGAATTCATTATAAAAAAATTACTTATATGCCCAAATATATTGTTTTAATATATAGTACCTGGTGACCGAGCTTTGCTCGGATAGAATAAGACATGTTTTTACAAGTTAATTAGCAAAATTAAAACAAATTTACTGCCCAATGAAAACATTTATGTGGTTGAAATAAAACCGATTTAATACACCATAATTAATATAGCACATAAGAAAAAGTATCGCCCCTGGTGGAAATGGAACTCGCGGCCTATAGTTCTTGAGGCCGACACGCTAGAACTCGGCTACGACGTTAGTCAATTGAGCGATGCCGTTTAACGTATTTTAGCCAAAGCCGATCATTTACTGTCTAATTATCCATACCGTTATTATTAGCCTGTGATCAACTGATTTTGTTATAAACGGAATGAGGATTGAAAAGCAAAAGAGAAATTTAATTTACATAAATTAATTGGTTTGTTACAGTGGCTTCAAGCAATAGGGCCTACAACGAATACGTTTTCTATCAAAACACGGAAGATTTTGGAAATACTTTTTTTCTGCTTTTATTTCGCACAGCTATCCTTAAGTTCCTTAAACCCTTAAGTTATTACAAATTGTTTAGTAACCTGATAATTTTGCATTTATTTAATTCATAAAATAAATATTAATGCATAACCTCTATATTGTTCCCCGCAGTCTTCAATCAAGAACTGTCAAACGGTTATAAACAGCTGTTTTGGTTTGTATTGTTTACATTTTATTCTCCATAAGCGTAATGTTAAATTTTTAGATTTTAAACTTAATATTACAGTAAAACACGAATTTTCCTGGACATTAGACCTATCTAGAACTTATTTTCTACTCGGAAATTAGTTATTTCAAAATTTAAAGAAATTCCTCGGTGCCGTTTTCGAGATCCGTGTGCAAATATATATATATATATACAAACCTTGCTCGTATTATAGTATTGGATTAAGGCAGCAAACATATTTTATTATTTACGATATTATTCTTATAATCTTTTCAATGGAATACATTTACTTAAGGGAAGTCCGACGCTTCATAAGGCCCCGTCATATTTTAGGTCATATTTTAATGAATTATATTTATATATTTAAATTTTTTAATTTTTATTATAATTGTCATTCCAACATTGATATTATACAACGCTTTCAATCCAAATTTATAAGAAGTATTCTGAATGCCTCCTGGTACATAAATAATGAAATTATACATAGAGATACAAACATTTTATCAGTGAAACAAGAGATAACTAAATTTAGCAACCGCTACCAAAAGAAGTTAGAGAAGCTCACCCTAACCACCTAGCGCTAAGCCTGTTGGACAACAGCAACGCTGTATATAGACTTAAAAGGTGCTCTGTGCTAGACCTGCCTCATAGATTCTAAATTTTGATTTTCTTTTTGTAATTTGTTAATCCTTGTGCTGACTAGGGACTAACCCATGTGATTTATTTTGTTATTTTGATTTACTAAATTTTCTTCTAACTTGAATAGATCTATATAAATAAAATTAGAGTTTTGTCTGTACATTGATCAGAATTATTCATTTTTCAGTTATTTTTAGTTATAATGGTCATTGATTTTAAACCCATTTCGAAATCATACTATATTGAAAAGTCATTTTAACGTATAAGTAACTATAATAATGGTATAAATGTCCTAATCTATTTACTTGTAATGCTAAATAATAAAACTGGGTATGGATTTATTTTATTTGTATTAATTTTTTTGGATTTCAGGTTTACATTTTGGTATGATAATCTTTCTTCTTTAAACTGAATCCTACAACCCGTACAAAGGACGGGCAGTACTGCTAGTTGTAAATAAAAATGATTGTAAAAAAAGTTTTAGATACATTCATCTCCTAGACTATTGTTCATGGGCAGCTCAAATTCTGCACAGAAGTTATCTAGTTATATTATATATTTAGGTGTATATATATGATTTTTTCCAAAACATATTTTTTCACATATTTTTAACATGTTTTCCCCCTTAGACTACAATCGTGAACCAAACATAATAATTTTAGTACCAAAGCTGCAATATGAAAAAGAAAATTGTGTGACAAAAAGTTCGACAAAATTTCTTTAACGGTTTTCAAGTTATGTGTAACTGCGTTAAAAAAGAGTTTTTCCGGAATTAGTTGAGTCAGTTAAGTTTGAGGTGCGGAAGATGCTAGTAAACTGCGTAGAACCTCCGTGCAGACAAATTTTTAAAATGAATATATACTGCTTATATTTATGAAAACTTGTTATTTTTGGTATCAAAACGTTCAAAAATTCTAAATTTTGCAAATAGCAGAAAAAGACCAAAAATTACGATTTTGGACGTCGGACTCCCCTTAACTTAATTATTCACTAAATGAAACTTAATTTTTGTTGTCAAAGTTAAGAGGTTACTACTGTACAGGAAAAAACATTTAATTGTCCTTCATCTAAATTTATCCATCGGAGAAACAAAAACAGTCACCGAAGCCACAGAAAATTATTATTTCAAATAATGTATCTGATGTACATTGCAGAAGTAAATTATCATTAGTATTGGTAGTATTTCGTGGCTAATATATAAATAGACTAACCAACAATTTATATAATGTTTTTATTATTTCAGAATTTCTTAACGGACAGAAAATATTAATGCTGTTCACAATAGAAAACTTCGTTCAATTTATTCTTCCTATACTTTTATTTATTCTCATTAGTTTTATTAAGGGTACATGGACGTCATAAAATTTGTTTTCATGAAAAATATTTATATTGACTAATATGTTCTCTGTTTAACAATCCTGATCATTTTGATATCAAACACTTATTTGTTACGTGCTTCTGCAAATAAATAGGTAAGATCATGGATATGTCAAAAGGAATGTTTTCAGTTCTTATAAACAGCTGTTTTTAATCTTATATATTAATTTGTGATTTGTTGTGTTATAATTAATTAATTTGTAACGGTATTCCAGAGGCAATTAATTATGAAATACTTTTACAAAATCAGAATAAGGCTACAGGAGTTTCTCAACTTTGCCTAAGTTTATATATATAATTTTCACACTATCGATCTTACCTAGTTTACACCTTCAAATACAACAATGAATCCATGTTAAAAATTAATGAATAATAATGCATGGAATATTGAGTTAATAATTTAGTTTAAAAATAACAGCTAATTAACAGTTTTCAAGCTTGATAACATCATATAATCAAATGAATTTTTGGAGAACGTTAAGTTTTGGGAGAAATAATTTTAAA
Source organism: Nephotettix cincticeps (assembly GCA_023375725.1). Taxonomy (NCBI): domain Eukaryota; kingdom Metazoa; phylum Arthropoda; class Insecta; order Hemiptera; family Cicadellidae; genus Nephotettix; species Nephotettix cincticeps. The sequence continues at coordinate 56,819,816 of CM041788.1, forward strand.
AAATATAGCTATGAAACAAACTAAGACGTTGCAATTAAAAAATCTCTTTAGCTTAATATAGCATTTCAATGAAAAGTTATAGTTTCTCTCACATTATTATCAACCGATTTACAACCATTTTTCGTCATACTATGTTGATATTGGTTTGTATACGGTTTTTTCATAGATTAGATAAAATTAAGCTTTGAAATAATTTTTAATTAACAAATTTTACAGCGATACAGAAAGAAATGTAACCCGTCACACTTAATTTGGTTTAATTGATCGTCAGCCTTGTACTAAGTTTGGTTATTATGATTTTATTCATTAATGATATTTATGAAATGAGGTAAAAGATATTGACAGATGAACAATAAAATTATTATATTATTCCAGTATTAATATTTAATATTAGTTATTGATTTTTTTCATTTTACATAATAGACTTGAGTTTTAATTTGGTGTTGAGACAGTTTTCAAATCCTTAAATATGTAAATTTTTACTTAGGAATGTTTTGCTCAAAAACAATTTTTGTAAATCAACATTAATTTTGATTTTATTTAAATTTTGTTATTAAAATAAAAATATAATTTTTTATTTTCACGTAGCTACACACAATTATTAACATTAAAAATAGCATTTTTAATTTAACAGTTCAGTAACAATAATTTAATAACAATAATAATAACAATTTAATAACTTAACATTTCAACAATATTTTTACAACTATTCTGCGGCCATTAGCACAAAATTATCATTGTTTGACAGGTCTATACATTTCCACTACTGTAGTAAGTAGACTCTTCTTTGTTCTTTCTAAATTAAGAACGGTGTTTTACTGGTTTTACATTGAAGTCCAAAGGCTACACAGGCGGCAGAAGAGGCGACAGTGTCAGCGCCGTGATATCTGGCGTAGGCAACATGTGACGCGGAGATCTGGCAACACCGCAGTGCCAGCGACCCACGTAGCCAAGCTAGCCCAATGTTCCTTCTCGCGGCACAAGTGTGATTTGTTGGCTACAGCTACAACTTATGCTTTGAAACTTCGCTCATCAATAGACTATATAGATTACAACTGTGGTTTTGCCTTTCGTTTCATAAATAACTGAAACTGATATCTGATATGATCTTTACACGACTATGTGGTTTTTGACTGTGAACCTAAAATATATGTTAATTAATAGGAGTATCGATCTTAGAAAATTGCATTTTTTTAAACAGCATATGTTGTGATTGTTGTATAATTACTCTTTAATGTTGTGAAAAAACGTTAATGAACATTAAGACAAGGTATTTTGTAAATTTATTGATCTTTTTTACGAACCAAGGTACCAAACAAAGAAAACATATGACACAGATAGGCCTAAATTAAAATCCAAAATAGTATAATTTTATTTTTATAGAATGGTTTTATATAGTATACCTAAACTGAAGTAATCGTTTAAAAACTTAAATAATCATGGCTAGACCCTATTCCCAAGAATAGTTTTGATTTTGCATGACTACAAAAAAATTATTAGAAAATTTATATGTAACTAAAAATTTAAAGTGTTTTTACTTTAACACTTAAATAATTCCTTTTTCCTATGAACCAGTACATTACATAATCTTGCTTACAATCTATTCCAACTCACACGTATATAATCATGTATTATAATTTATTTAAACGAATAGAAAATATCCAAAGTACACGGCCTCCTATATCATAATATTATACCGAACTGATGTTAAAATACGGAATATTTTTGCTAATATTGATGAATTCATTGTTTGTAACGTGAAAAAACACTTATTTAAACAATCAATTTTGACACAAAACGCTTCTTCAGTAGTCAAGTCAGTTTTCCCATATTGTTAATCGTTTCAATTCCTAAGTTTTTATATTTAGATGGTTTTGACATATCTTAGCTTTGGGGAGGGGTAATTTGCGAGACCAAAAGTTGAAACAGTGACGTCATATGGTTAGTGACGTCATACTTTTATTATAAGAACAGTTGTTTAGATGAACTGAAATCTTTCCCTTTAAACATATCCATGATCTAACCTATTTCCCACAGGGAAGTAAATACAAACATTTTTTGTTACTTAGAATGTACAGATTTTATGTATTGTATTTATAATATAGTCAGTACAGTAATGACTGTGATGAATATCCGATATTCAAAAGTGAGCATTTAAGAAATTAGGTATATCTATGGTATCTGTTCTAATTTCTAAAACGCTATTTTTAGCTATGTATCTTCTTGCTAAAAATAGTAAGAGAGAAAGTACTGAACCGTGTGGACTACCACATCGTCCCTACCACATAATGGACTAATAATAACACGCTACACCGTGTGAAAAACGTCTTTATTATTGTATATTTTCAAATTTATTAACTTTAAACCTAAAAATAGAGTTATTGAAATAGTCTGAACAGTTTGGTAAAATTATTGTATAGTGTTTGGTATATCGATAAGTGTTGTTTCTAACAAAGCCTAGTTATTGTGACTTATTTTCAGCCAGGTTTTAACAATAATTAAGTAAAACCTGGAACCATTCATTACTAATTATTTAATAATATTTAAAAATAACACCTCTTCAAAAAGGTTTTATGTAATTTTGTATAAGATTAAAAATTATGTTACATAAAAACCGTATTGTTAGGTGCATGTGTTGATGTATGCATATTGAAAACCACAAAAAAGGATTTCTCTGCCAAGGGTTTACAAAACTGTATATTTAACATAGTATTTGTAGGTTAAAATTCGTAAAGTCAATTTACAGAATCAGTAGTATTTGAAGAAATTTGTTTTTTGTTTTTATAGCTAATCTTCTTCTTTTTTAATCATTACGATTTATTATAGATGGTACAAATAATTCATTCATATGATTATTTATGTATAATATCCATCCTAAATACTAAAATGGTAAAATAATGCTGTGATAAAAATTCTAAGTTTAGGTTCAGTAGCTACAAGAGCATTTCTAAATTAAATGTAATGATATCTCTAAAAAAATACATATTATAAAGATAAGATATGATTTGCAATTAGAGATATGTAAGAAATAACTTCCATCTTTTTAAATTTATTTTTAATGCTGTAATAAAAATTCCAAGTTTAGGTTCAGTAGCTACAAGAGCATTTCTAAATGAAATGTAATGATATCTCTAAAAAAATACATATTATAAAGATAAGATATGATTTGCAATTAGATATATATTATGAGAATAATATATTTTAGCCTATGCTATATACAGAAGATATGAAAAGTAAGAAAGTTAAAAGTTTACGTAATATGTTGATGATAATGACATATTTACACTAGCTATCTCATATCTACATATTAATAATGATAAAATATATTATCATTATTTAGGTAATGATGATTGATTTTTTAACGGTTGTAGTTGAAAAATAATTTATTCTGTAATTATTGCAAAATTCAAACAAAATTGTTACTAGTAATATTACTTTGATGTAGGTGTTACTGTAGTGTTATGTTTACATTATGAAATATGCATCCAGCTGAATGACCTTCACTTCATTGCACTGTAGCCTAGTATCATATTCTGCCCAATTAAAATTATGATGTTTTTTGAACAAGTTTGACTTGTTTTATCGACGATTATGTAGAAAATTTTATTTTTCTTCGCATTGTGTCCAAGCATTTAAAGCACAAACACGTATAAATTTGAAATTCCATATGGCTAAATATATTTATATATTTAGGAGAGGAGGGTATTATGGAATACCATTTATATTTTTGTAATTAACTTCAAAGATGTATGGTCAAAAACTCCAAAATTACCATTGGTATATACTAAAACTACTTAAAAGGATGTGTAAATAGTAAAAGTATTTGTAGTAATTTTATTTACATAAAAATTTATATGTTTCATAAAAAACTACAACTGGAGGTTAATTTTGTTTAGTCGGGAAATGTGGAATAGGTGGATAAAACCAAATATACCTGCCAATAACCATTTATTTATGAATAAAAAATCATATTTTTTCATATTTAATGCCCGAAAACAATTTTAACATTATTTCGGCTTCAAATTTAGGTTTTACAAAGGACACAGCTATAATCATCTTTCTCTGCTCCGGAACAGTTAAGGTGAACTAATTTTAATTTCTTGACTACAGGGTTTTTCAGGTTTGATTTCTTTTTTCATCGTTATTTTAATGAAATATGCTAAACCTGCGTACATTTAGGGTGGGTAATATGAGATAGGATAGGGTAGATAGGAAACCTACCTAGTATTCCATAATACCCGACACGCCATCTTGGAAAATTAACCTTTAAATTGACCAACTAAGCAAAATGAAAAGCTCATAAACGTCATCATAAACTACAAGCATCTCAGCGTACATTACGCTTTAAAACGGCGTTCAAGTCAAATAAGTAATATTATACCAAAATGTCTGAAAGATTACCTTAAAAAACTTTTGAAGTACATAAAATTAACTCTTTTTTGTAGCGAGATGTAAGACAACAATCGGTCAAATCCTCCTACAATGCATCATGGGATTGTTTATTAGTAGTTTATCTCATTCCAGCGCAATAGCAGTACTAAATAGATACAAAAACGCTGTATTGCATATTACCCGACTATTCCATACCACCCTCAAAACTGATCCAACAAATAGAAAACAATAATAACGTTGATTAATCATGAAAACAACAATAAAAGCGTTGATTAATCATGAAAACAACAATAAAAGCGTTGATTAATCATGAAAACAACAATAATAAGGTTGATTAATCATGAAAACATCAATAAAAGCGTTGATTAATCATGGATTAAATGGAGGTCAAATTATTTTAAAATTTTCCTTTTTTCCAGAAAATTTAAAAGATTGATTTTTTAAAATTTAAAACCCATAACTTTTGAACTGTCGTTTCGCAGACATTTGGTTTGTGTCATATTTCTTGGAAACCCAACCACTATAAACTATAAAATTTTAATCAAAATCATAAAAGCCAATTTTGAGGGAATTAGTTTTTAATGTTTTAAGTGTTTTCAAATCTTTAACACGTTGATATTAGTTGACAACGTAACTCTGATTACGTATATTGAGTCTAATATGAATGAATTAATGTTGAACGAGGTGCCTTTAGAAGCTCATTGAACTATAAAGATTAATTAAATTATACCCTGGAATGTGCTCTCACATGGAAAATTAATTGTGTTAACCAACGGTCGCTGTCATATTCATTTTGTGCAAACTGCAGATCTGTATGGAGGAATTGTTGTTTACATTAACTTTAAAATATTTAAGAATCGACCATTAAATTAAAAATTAATCGACGTGTTCATTTACAAATTCACATAACAAACAGTGTAGTAACATTTGACCCCCTTCGAAAATAGATAGTTAGGTATATATAGGGGAATGCGGTCCAAAATCAATCAAATTAAAAAAATAGAACAAATAATAGTAACAATTATCTCAATAAATCTTATATTTCCGTCCACTTCATAAAACGACTACTCATGGAATATAACCCTACTTTTCCTCAATTAAGCTATAAAACTTCCTTCCTGAAAATTAAAAAAACAAGAGTTTGATAAAATTAAAATCAAAATTTTAACTACTCCTAATTTAAAACATATGTTATACTGACTATATTTCAATGGCATGTTTTTGAATGGATTACTATAGTTTGATAATTAATTGTTCAATTACCATGCAATTATATCAGATGATTAACAAGTAATTACCTTTTTATGATTTTTAATTCTCTGTATAACCGTTTCTCCTTTAATTTAACACTTCAATCATATCTTTACAACAATCAAGTGATGAGTAATGTTGGCACATAAGTTGATCTTCTTAGGCTAAATTTCAAGATGGCGGAAGTACTGTTAATATGATCAACGTTCAACTGTAAGAGGTTATGTCTGATTTCAGTATTGAAACTTCATTTAAACCAGATGAGATATCATGCATGTTAATTTATAGAGTTGTATACATAAATCCGGCACGCAAAGGACCATGTATTCGATATTTTCTTATCAAACCAATAATGTAATGTATTTGGAAACACTGAGTATTGCAATGTCCCCACAGTATGGCTGATGCACCGACTCAGTCCGGTTGTAGTCAGCAGCTGATAACTAAACACTGTCTGACTCAGCACCGGCAGTGCGTCATAAACTAGCCTAGTCATTGTTTAGAATACAAGCCTCTGATGACGATATACAATCCTTTCCTTCACAGGTCTCTCGTATCGAACATGTTAGTTAACTAGATCAAAAGGATAAGTTAGCAGACTTCTCCCGCATAAAAATGTAACTTCTAAGAGATATTTTGATTACAAGTTTCGCTATGTAAATCTCTATATATAAAATTCAATGTATGTATGTATGTCTGTCTGTATGTCCTTTATGCGTTGCCAAACTACTCATCCGATCGCCATGAAATTTTAGGAAGTTGCTCTACATGTGTCCGGGAAGGTTTTAGTGAAAAAATATTTTCGAAAACCCCATAACTTTCCATTTTATGGCGTTTTAAATTTCTAATGTTAACCTTATGGAGAGTAAGTTTGTTTACAAAATGTCTACAATGAAAACAATTGATTTCTTAGCTACAGCTGATTGGTTTACTTTCCATTAGCAATATGCTTCACTATCCAATGCCATCTGAATCATTCATTATTTTTAAAACTATGAAGTAATTATGTGCTGTACAAAATGAACAGCTTTATTCGCCACGTTAATAGTTTACGGTTTTTGGGGATTATGTATTTATATTTTTTATTTTCTGTCTGATTAAAAGTCACGTGTTTATATGTTGGCCAAATAAAAAATAATTGCAATGTTTATGTATGTATTACGTTTATTATAATAATCAGCTGTTGTATGTCTTTCCTATAAAAGCCGTATTACAGTTAGATTTGGTATGGGTTTGAATTGGATTTGAAAATTGTGAATTAATCCACTCAGATTTATCTGTTTTATGGGAATGTTATTAATATATCTTATCGTTTTATTCGTGTTATTCACTATGCCGCGACCCAGAATATATAACCTTTCACAACGAAGCCGTAATGCTATTCGACTTCAGAACACGGCCAATCTTAAAGTTAACATGTATTTACTGTCAGGCGTTACGAAGTTCGCCGGGTCAGCTAGTATTTAATATATAAAAGATGAAGTGTGTATGTATGTTGCCTATAGACTCTGGAACCGCTCGAAGATTGTAATGCAAATTTCATGCATTATTCGAGGATTATTTCTGTCAAGTTTCGTGCAAATCTGTCCAAAAGGGCTCAGACTCAGAGGGCATAGAATGATGCAGTATCAGGTTTTATAAATTTAGTGTTTACAAAATTAACAGTTGTGATTAAATAATTGGAAACTGTCATTTTGTTAAAATGTAAACAACGTAATGTAAAAGAATTATATTAATATAACGATTTAGGCTACTAGAATTTGATTGAAATAAATATACCGAAGGGATCCTTCCCAGAGGGCATTTATAGGTGCAATGTCGGGTTTTATAAATTTAGTGTTTACAAATTTAACAGCTGTAATATAATTTGAAAGTGTCTTGCAGGCGGTATGAAGTTCGTCGGGTAACGTTTGTAATAAATATAAATGAAACTATTTATAAATACTTTACTGTGCCTTAATTTGACTGGGATGGTGGCGTCCTATAATCCAGCTACTTGGAGGTCACGAATTGTGGATAGTTGTGAGCGATGGTCGGTGAGTGTAGTGTTATTGTTGTTTGTGGGGATTAACGTCCGCACTGTTGAATACTTCGTTAATCCGCAAAGACTATCCTCATAAATAAAACAGTTCGTATTTCAGAGGCAGTGGTTCGGACTCCAAGTTAAACTGTAGGTACCTTAGATATGCCATTGACTGTTGGGCTAATAATTAACAGTTCTGTCAAAGGAACATGTGAGCCGTAGTCAGTAACAAGACTACAAGATCGCGCCACAATCATCTTACACTCAATCCTCATTCATACTTGACTTAAAATACCTACCTTGTGGTATGGTCGCCATTTCAATAATCTAATCTAATCTAATATAATCTATGTATTTGCAAACACTCATTAATGGTCGTACACATATTACGTCACGCTTCCTCGGAGAAACGGATTGGCACTGTGTAACAAGCCGCACCAGACCTCACTACATGAACGTGACGTAATATATTTGCAACTTCTCATACAATTATAATATTTCCGTAGTACATTAGACAATATTTGTACTTTTGTCAGTTTTCAAGGAAATTTTACGGAACACTTATTTCAAAATGCCACTTATGATCTTTGCTTAAGATACTGATATACGAATTACAAGTAATCCTTAAAAATTAACCTCTAACTTAACATAAATAAACATAAAATGAAATTTAAATAAATTGCAACATGAGTGATTTTTTTTATGAATGTACTTATTATTGTTTGTATTCTTGACTGATATTTTCTAATATAAACGTATATAAAAGTTTTAGATTGGAAACAGTCCTATTTTAATTTGTAAACAAATTAAAATAAAGATCATAGGTAACAGCCTCCCTGGTAACAGGTATAAAAAACAAAAATAACATGACAAATCAAAAGATAAAATATTTTCATTGGCATAAAACAAATGAAACATTGCATCGGGATTCGTATGTTTTCTTTACTGATGGGTTGACATTGTAACCTTATATAACGTCAATAAATTTCATTTTGATATTGGTAAACTATTAGATATTGAAATTACATTGTTATTACACTGAGCATTTTTATATACTACTGTATTATAGTAAAATATATATAATTCACTATAAAGAAAATATTCAGTTAAATATAACAGTTTCTATGATTCAATTCACCTACTTTTTACAAAATTTGTAAACTATAGCTTTCAACATACAATAAAGCTTTCTAAACATTTGTATTTTTTGCTAATTTCATTTTTGAGAAGTTTGTTTCGTAGACCTATAACTACACCATATAACACTATTATTAGTACAACCTTACACCGCATGAAATTGTTGGTCTTCCACTGCCAAAGCATCTTACTATTAGTCAAGTTAGAGTTTAACAAGCATGAATGTAATGAAGACAAGTGTTCAAACCCGATTTTAATACGATTTGTATTCCTTGTTAGCTTATTCGTGTTATTATTTACTCAAATAATTACTGCAAACGATTAATTAACTATACAAAGTTTCATTCACAAACCTAAAGCAATCAGTCTTATGACGTCAAAACTTATGTAACGTTACATTAGAATACTTGAATCCATTTCATAAAGAATAATTATAAATAAACTATGATTGGTATTTGGTATAGGTTTATTATAATAGCAAAGCCATTTTAGAATTTAGGTTTTCTCAACAAATAATAATAATTAAGACCTTTTATTGACACGTTGTGGCACAGTAATAGACTTCTCCCTTCAGCTACGGTCAGGGAAATTTATTTGGTTATGTTGGTAGCGCTCACTGCCCGTCCTTGTTTTGTGCTCTCTCTTATTCGTGTTTCGCCTTCGTTTGTTTCGCGTTTGAAGTGTTGTCTCACGGAATAGATTTGGATATTAGTTAAATACTACTTAGAAAATGGAAGGTAATTAGTTTATTCAATTGAATTGTATTAAGAATAGTATTATTATTCAAATGATATAAAATAAATCTTGTAATATGTCATATTGATGGTTTATTTTGAAAGAAATAACTTAAACTTAGTTTCTAAGAATGGACACCAGAGGGTCTCCTCCCATCCCCTCCAAGTCTAGCGTAAAATTCAATCACATCACATGATCCAGCATCCCTGTGTGGTTGAGGTACTCTCTCGTACACTGTGAACTCCTCCCTGTGTCTCACCTCTCTCTTCATCTCCTTAGATGAGGCTGCATGACTGAGACTTTTAATTTTAATATAATTCTATCAGCAACATTGCGTTCGGGCTTCCTCCTCGGCGATTTTAATGCACAGTCTACTAATGTGCTTACGTCATTGCATACTATCATTAGTTCTAACCTCATGACTAAGTTCTTATAGCAGAATCATTGTGTTATGTATTTGAGTTTGAATTGAATGGTTTGGTAACTGTGTAATTAATTGGTAGTCAAGTAGGTAATTAAATTTTTAGTCTTACTAGAGAAAATTGTTCTATATAGGAAACCTTATTAGAGACAAAAGGTAAGTTAACAGCCAGATCATCAAAAACACGTGATTGTAAACTTTTCATTTTTTAAATTTTATTTTTAGTTACACTTTAATGTAATGATTCAATTTAATAGCCTATTTATGTATAAATGATCTGGAGGCAACTAGTCTGATTTGTATTACCTACATGTATTAAACATTGCCTTGGCTTTTCAATACATTAATTAATCCACCAAATGATTATAGTGAAGAGTAAAGATAAAAGTTTGACAATTAATTATATACTCACTGTTGAAATCAAACTGTAGATTTTCTTTGCCTCCTTACTTCTGTTACAACATAATTTTAACTTACTAGCGAGACAAGCGTATAATATCGATACAAGCTTATAATATCGCTCAAGTAGGTTACATTTTTACAATTGTAACTTTGGATTTGGATTAATTTGTTTTGATACATGAATTAACTAAGGTAACAAGGCTAGGCTCTAACTAAAAATATGCAGTACTGTTTGTCAGATCATGTGTATACAATAGACAAAACTGTTGAACTTTGGTATTTTGTTTGTTGCCTAATATCAAATTAAAAAACCTAACTTAACTTAAGGGATTAACCTTTAATGAACACGGTTACCTGAGTATATCTTGTAACTGCTCTTACTAATGCTTATTGTATCATTTTATTTTTTGAAATTATTTTGTTCCGAAAGTAAATAAACAACAATGATAGTTAAAAACAAACAAAAACAATTATTGTTATTTTTAAATAAAAATTTGACAGTGTAATAAGGCAATACCGTTTAGGATTCATGTGGAACAATTAAAATACCACCGTTAGCAGACCTACATACTTAAAAATTTCTATTCATTTATGAATAGCCTAGATGATATATCAAGGCTCTCTAAGCTTGATCGTAGGTTAGGCCCTACCAAATGATACCACAGTATGGTTTTAAATAATGAACTTATATTAATTTAAATATATTACATAAGAATAACGTTAAAAATAAGTAAGTAGGTTTACTGTCATAAGAAGTATCAAACCTAGGATTTTTTATATCCTCTAGTAGCCCTAAATTTTAATTTAAAACATTATTTTCAGCATACGTTGTTAGATATTAACTTTATAAAGCTGTATATCATGTTTTTTACACTATTTCATGTAATAAAGAAGTTATATAAATTTGCTTATTCTCCATAAGAATAACATGGATAATGAGGAAGTAGGTTTGCTTCCATAAGGAAAAATAACAAATTAATTTTTCAGCATTCTTGATTAACTATATGAAGCTTTATACCAAGTTTTATCGTATTGTTATATTTTTAAGTTATTTTTACAAGTAAGTTACTACTGTTACTGTGTGAAGGAAGATATCAATTTTGACATGTTCCCCATTAAAACTAAATTGTATTTTTTTTAGCTGATTCAAATGGTGCTAGCTAATAAAATTCATTATCTTAATAAATTACATGTAAAACGTCTAAAAACCCCATTTTCGACTATAACCCCCAACCCCCTATTTCGATAGACCAATGGACTGAACTTTAAGTCACATATAAAGTTAAGTTAGGACCTATGTAATATTCATAGAGACATATTCGACTTCACTAAACAAATAATTAAGATACATATTTCATATAAGAAAACTTTTGACATGTTAAAATACTTTTCTCACCAACAATATTTTAAGCCTTCCAGAATTAATATATACATATATAAGCCTAAGTGGTTTTGTCTCACAAGCAAGCATACATATTAACTATGACCCCATTAAACACTAAGACGATCCAAACTTGTAAAAATAAGGGTTACACTGGATATCCGGATTCTTTTAAAGTGATATATTACAGCCAGCTTTACCAGTCTCCCAATCTATATGTACCTATTCATTTTCAAACTATTCCGTCTTTTCATAAAAATTTTTTCGGTCTCAAACTTTGATTGTCAGGCAGTTATGTACCATATATCTATTTATTTTGTGTAATTCTTCGCCAGAGGCATTTTAAATATTTTTATAGGGAACAGTCCAAACCGGGTCATGTTAATACCTAACATCGACCTGACCTGTTCGGAAGCATCATTAACTAATAGCCCAATGACAAATGGCGACTGGGTTCAGATTCGATCCGGCTACCTTCAGTTTTGAAGGCGGGTATTACAACCACTGCACCACCCAGCCAATTCATTATCACACACATTCAGAGATAATGCAATGGTATTCCAAATTTTTGTTGAAGTAGGGATAAAAAAGTATAATCAGGCCCATCTGTAAAGTCTTTATCTGAGTAGAATCAAGAATTGTGATAAATATTATTTCTAAGAAAATAGATTAGATTAGAACATTTGTGATTAAATGCAAAATGTAGGTAGGAGATACCTAAAGATAGACATACTATTTAATATCTGAGCCAATGGGGTATTGTTAACCATAGAAGTTTATGGAAATCAATTTTTTTGTAAAACTTAAGCATGTACTGTACTGCAAACATTTTTATCGTATTATTTTAATTCAATAGCTTTTTGAAACTAGAATTTCAATCTAGACTACAATCTCTATCTCTATATAGGCTGCATTGATGAATTCAATTTTGAAAAAAAAGAAAAATATTTTAGATTTTTTACGTGTCTAGGGTTTGTTACGTATAACATTATTTGAGATATTAAAACAGTACCTTTGTATAGTAAAATTTGTCCAGATTTGTATGTTGTGGTAAGTTACAGGAACTGGCCTGTGTTCTTCCTACAGGTATAAAATGTTTCAGTAGGTAGTCCATTACAAAAAACCCTATTTTATTATTTTTTTATCCCCCAACACAATATTACTATTGTATAAAATATTTTAGCAATATTTTTCTTGTATATTTTTACCTATTTTTTATTTTTATAGTTTTTTATTTTTTCTTTTCTTTTATATTTGTAGCTTAGGGCCTATTTAACATTGAAACTATTTGAAAAAAATATTTTGACAATTATATTAGTAACACATTATGAGCCTTTCACCCACAAACCCTTTCAGTCATAAACTATGATTTTTTGAGAAAAAAAATTTCACTTGTTATTATCAAGTTATTTTTTTGGTAAATTTTGGTATTTAAAAAAATATCCCCACCCCATTAGGAGTTAGGGGTATGTCTTATATATAGGACACTATGACTAAGAGAAGACATCTATAAAAAAATAATTTTATTTTGACAATTTTTCTGGGGAGTAGGTATGATTAAAAACATTTTTATACAAAGGAAGTGGTTTAATTAATATTAAAATACCCCCGTCGCAGCAGACCTGCGTACTCAGCGAATTTCCAAATCAATAACATAATAATAATAATATATGACTAGTTTGATCATTATCTGTCAATAAATATAAGTATTATTTGCCTACTCTCCATAGATTAACATGGGAAAGAGTATGCAGGTTTGCTGCTGTGAGGAACGCTGAAAGTAGGTGTTTCTAGCGTAAACAATTAATTTTTTTTTATTATATTTATAATTAACATTTATATCAACTTTCATCAACATCTGTCCATAAATAAAGGAGTTTGCCTATTCACTATATGATTAATATGGGAAAAGAGTATACAGGTTTGCTGCCATGATAAACACATAAACTATGATTTTTAAGCATAAATGGATAGACCTGTACCACATGATGCTAAATATCAAGTTTTATTCAAAAATATTGATTAATATTTGAAATATTAATTTTTTCCTATCCTCCATAAGATTAACATTGGAGCCCCACAATACAACATACTGTGTTTAGATTTTTTAATATCTCGGTAACCGTAGGAGATAGAGAAAAGCTTGTGCAGTTTTTTAAGCTGATTCCAATGGTTAAATATAAAATTATAAATTTTTAAAAAATACATGTGAAAAACGCAAAAAACCCCATTTTGGGGTACAAAACCCCCCCAAACTACCCGTTCCCATTGACCGATACGTCTAGTACGAACTCGTCCGAGCATTTGTAGGAATACACGTCTCTACCAAATTTTGTCTCGATCGGACCATTTTTACGAGAGTTATCGTGTTCACAGACACATATATATATATATATAAATTTTAACGACTATTGTTTTTGGACTCTGGGCACCTAAAGAAGAAAAAATAACATGGTCCCGGGCTTAAGTCTCGCCATGAGACCTACGGTAATAGCTTCTTCCCTATGGGAAATTCACTAAAAAAGAATACTAGACAATATAAAAGGTATATTGTACCTTCCTTATACCTAGCTCATATATAATAAAATTTATTTACCTTTTATTGTCTACAGATCTAAAATGTTCTTAATTTTCCCGATGTACATTTCGTTCCTTAGCGTAGCATCATCACAGACTTAAAATCTCAGGATATTAAGGCAATTAAAGGTAAATAAATGTTACTATATAAAAGTATATAAAGGTCTAAAAAACTGGGAATCATAAAATATAAAAAGAATGTTTCAAATTTACCTTTTGTACAAATCTGGGGGTTCACTTTACTCGAGGTGAAAGCTCATGAAACAGGTTTTTTCTCTGTTCACATATAATAGTACATCATACTTTGCACTTTGAACATAAAATGTGGGTTATGACTTTGTACCCAAGATTTTATTTTTAACTAGTCGACCCTGCGAACTTCGTAACGCCTGACAGTAAATACATGTTAACTTTAAGATTAGCACTGTTCTGAAGTCGAATAGCATTACGGCTTCATTGTTGAAAGGTTATATATTCTGGGTCGTGGCATAGTGAATAATAATACTGGAACGATAAGACATAATAATAACATTCCCATAAAACAAATAAATCTGAGTGGATTAATTCACAATTTTCAAATCCAATCCAATGCAAACCCAAACCAAACCTAATTGTAATAAGGCTTTTATAGGAAAGATATACAACAGCTGATTATTATAATAAATGTAATATTTATAAACATTGTAATTATTTTTTATTTGGCCAACACATAAACACGTGACTTTTAATCAGACAGAAAAAAATATAAATACATAATCCCCCAAAACCATAAACTATTAACGTGGCGAATAAAGCTGTTCATTTTGTACAGCACATATTTACTTCATAGTTTTACATTAATGAATGATTCAGATGGCATTGGATAGTAAAGCATATTGCTAATGGAAAGTAAACCAATCAGCTGTAGCTAAGATATCAAATGTTTTCATTGTAGAAAATTTGTAAACAAACTTACTCTCCATAAGGTTAACATTAGAAATTTAAAACCCATAAAATAGAAACTTACGGAGTTTTCGAAAATATTTTTTCACTAAAACCTTCCCGGACACATATAGAGCAACTTCCTAAAATTTCATGGCCATCGGATGAGTAGTTTGGCAACGCATAAAGGACATACATACGTACACACATTCAATTTTATATATAGACATTTATATTTTTATTAGGGTCCATAGTAAACAATGACTATAACTTGATCTGATCAGCTGATCTGAAATGGCTGGGAATTCTGAGTTTGATTGAAAAGTAAAAATATGACCACAAACTAGGCAGGTCTACTTATTTCAATGCAAAATACTGTAGCTTATTGTGTTATGTCATTAGAACTAGGACATAACATTGACTGTTGTGGCAGGCCTGAGTCATAGTGTCCTAGACCTAGGCACACATTTTAGTAGAATATAAAACATGAAATATATCACAACAGCAAATATTTCTCATATTACTATGACTCTTTCTCTATTAGTGATTTTTTCGAAAGTTCTAGCTAACTTCTGAAGCTATGAAAAATATTGGAAGCTATGAAGAAATTGTGTCTTTTGCTACCTAAAAGCCAGCTGGGTAATTTATACAAAAATTAAATAAGCGATATCCTAGATATAGGACACAACTGAACTGACTGAAAGGGCTAAACACAATTAAATATTTTTTTACTTTTTACAAAAACTTGTTTATTTAATATAAATAAGTGTACAAATCTAAAAAATATTTCTTTTTTTAATTACTGTATTATAAAAAAAATTTTAAAATTTTAGAAAGGATGTCACATGACGTCCTTACTAAAGTGTTGTAACTCTTAGCACACTCGTGAAAGGGTTAAATATAGTTACCGAACTACAAATGATTAGTAGGTAGAAGTTCTCTCCACTGCCTTCCCAATATAAGGGATGAAAGGCAAAAAAAAGGAAAAGGCATCATTAATGCCTTATTTTAAATAAAATCAAAATTGTCACTTAAATTTTCTTTGTTTGAAATTCATTGTTGGTGATGGTGGATCTATGTTATTTAGATTATTATTGCGGGCATATTCTATCATGATTTTACGTAAAATAAAGTTTCACAACGTTTCGGGATCGGGAGTCTGATCCCGTCCTCAGGTGAAATATCTAAAACATAACACAATTAACACATAATCGTACTAAGCCGGTATAAAGCTGAAAACACAAAAGTTTAAAGCAGTCAAAAAACTTACAAACAAACCATTCTCTAACCATGACATACCATTGTGTTATGTTTTAGATATTATTTCACCTGAGGACTGATGAGTTCAGCACTCACCCCTCTTAAACAACCTAATTTGAGTCGAAATACCTTTTTAATATTGATAAAACTTTTTCAGCAAATTACAGATGGAAATGAGACATTAATACCCCCGTCGCAGCAGACCTGCGTACTCAGCGAATTTCCAAATCAATAATATTATAATAATAATAATGATATATTACAAGTTTTATCAATGTCTGTCGATAAATATGATAGTTATGTGCCTATTCTCCATAAGATTAAGATGTACTGTGTTTAGATTTTTTAATATCTCGGTAACCGTTGGAGATAGCGAAAGACTTTAAGGAACTAAATTGTGTAGTTTTTTAAGCTAATGGTGAAAGATAAAAATTAAATTTTTTTAAACTACATATGAAAAACGTGAAAACCCAATTTATGAGCACAACCCCCCCCCAAATTACCCGTTCTGATTGACCGTTCTGGTTTACGAACTCGTCCGAGCAAATGTAGGAATACACGTCTTTACCAAATTTGGTCTCAATCAGACCATTTTTACGAGAGTTATCGTGTTCACAGACGCACACACACACATATATATATATACAAATTTTAACGACTATTGTTTTGGCCTCTGGGCACCTAAACATGAAAAATTAACATGGTCCCGGGCTTAAGTCTTGCCATGAGACCTACCGTAATAGCTTCTTCCCTATGGGAAATTTGCTAAAAAAATTGATAGTAATAAATAAATGAGTAAAAAGTTTTATTAGCATCAAAATAAAAGTTATTGACTTTAAAAATATCTTTATTTCTATTAATCATTATTTTATCATCTTAATCATCATATTTTTCCTCTCCTTGTTGACCTTTTTTGCTATGGCAGGTCATACAGTATGTCACCGTATGTTCTCCGTAGACAGGGTTTTCGTATACGGCACAGTGACTCTTAGTTTTCCGATTTTTACTCTCTATTGTTTTGGACCACCCATAATCGAGTTTAGTCAGTTTAACTAATAAGGGTGAACTCCGCACTCACCCGCATGTTACGCATGATTACGAGTGTTAAAATAATAATAATTAAGAAATTACCTGGGCCCTACCACCGTGGCAATCCAAACCAAAGTAGTTAGGATTCGTCCTTTAAACTTTAATTAAAAACTATGTTAAAATTGAATGTTGTAAAATACCTAATAAACTGAAGTATTCAGATAATTTTCTTTTTTTAGTAACAAAATTTGAATGATTAGGATACATGAATAAGTACTCACCACTCACCATTATATCCATTAAACTGTCTACATACATGATTCCTTGTGAGGCTTATATTAAGAATCAATTAATTGTAGAACACATTTATATCATAGTAAAAATTTGGCAGAATATTTTTTTTTTATTTTAGCGAATT
The DNA here is from genome assembly GCA_023375725.1 of Nephotettix cincticeps. Classification (NCBI taxonomy): domain Eukaryota; kingdom Metazoa; phylum Arthropoda; class Insecta; order Hemiptera; family Cicadellidae; genus Nephotettix; species Nephotettix cincticeps. The sequence goes on from CM041788.1 coordinate 56,837,763, forward strand.
TCCCATAGGGAAGTAGCTATTACCGTAGGTCTCATGGCGAGACTTAAGCCCGGGACCATGTTATTTTTTCTTCTTTAGGTGCCCAGAGACCAAAAACAATAGTCGTTAAAATTTATATATACTGTATATATGTGTCTGTGAACACGATAACTCGTAAAAATGGTCCGATCGAGTCCAAATTCGGTAGAAACGTGAATTCCTACATTTGCTCGGACAAGTTCGTAATCCAGACTTATCGGTCAATCGGAAGGGGTAGTTAGGGGGGTCTTGTACCCAAAAAATGGGTTTTTTGAATTTTTACCATGAATTTTTAAAAATTTCCAATTTTATCTTTCACCATTAGAATCAGCTTAAAAACTGCATAATTAAGTTTCTTAAAGTTTTTCTTTATCTCCAACGGTTACCGAGATATTAAAAAATTTAAACACCGTATGTTGTATTTTGGGGCTTCAATATTAATCTTATGGAGGAAAAATTAATATTTCCCATATCAATCAATATTTTTGGATTAAACTTAGTATTTACCTTCATGTTGTTGATACCCACCCGTTTATGCTTAAAAATCATAGTTTATGTGTTTATCATGGCAGAAAACCTGCATACTCTTTTCCCACAATAATCATATAGGGAATAGAAAAACTCCTTTATTTATGGAGAGATGTTGATGAAAGTTGGTATAAATGTTAAAAATAAAAATCGTTTATGATAGAAATGCCTACTTTCAGTGTTCCTCACAGCAGCGAACCTGCACACTCTTTCCCATGTTAATCTTATGGAGAATAGGCAAATCAATCTCATGTTTATGGACAGATTTTTATAAAACTTGTCATGTATTATTATTATATTATTGATTTGAAAGTCGCTAAGTACGCAGGTCTGCTGTGAGGGGGGTATTTAAATACTTTAGAGAGTTGACTATATCTGATCCAAATACGCTAGGATAACTTTGCATAATCATCTGTTTAGCTGTTTGGATATTTAAACTCAAAAAATGGTTTTAATACTTTCAAGAAAAACAAATTGCTTTGGGTAGGGATATAACAACTAGGGTATAGTTGTGACCCTACCTTGAAGAAAAGTATATTGTATTGTTATGTGGTAAAAACGTGGTTTATTAAAAAAAATTAATAAATATTTATGATTTAAGATGTTTAACAATGACAGTGCAGTTTTAGTGGTAAATCTCATAAATATTTATACTTAACTGAGTATTAACATACTAAAAATTACTGTAAACTGAATTACTCTTTTAATTTTCGTTTATGGGGAAATGTATCTGAAGCAGTTTTTCGGCTGTTCAAGAATTTGGTTAGTTGGTGTTCAGTTTACAGATGCTCACCTGTAATGTATCCAAAAATAGTATCTTATTTCAAAGAATTGATTCCATTATCATTTGTCATGATTTTTAGCGAATTTCCCATAGGGAAGAAGCTATTACCGTAGGTCTCATGGCGAGACTTAAGCCCGGGACCATGTTATTTTTTCTTCTTTAGGTGCCCAGAGTCCAAAACAATAGTCGTTAACATTTTTTAGCGAATTTCCCATAGGGAAGTAGCTATTACCGTAGGTCTCATGGCAAAAGTTAAGCCCGGGACCATGTTATTTTTTCTTATTTAGGTGCCCAGAGACAAAAAACAATAGTCGTATGTATATATATATATGTATATATATATATATGTGTGTCTGTTAGCACGATAACTCGCGTAAAAATGGTCCGATCAAGACCAAATTTGGTAGAGACGTGTATTCCTACAAATGCTCGGACGAGTTCGTAAACCAGACATATCGATCAATGGAAACGGGTAGTTTGGGGGGGTTTTGTACCCCAAAATGGGGTTTTTTGCGTTTTTCACATGTAATTTTTTAAAATTTCAAATTTTATCTTTCACCATTAGAATCAGCTTAAAAAACTGCATAATTAAGTTCCTTAAAGTTTTTCTCTATCTCCAACGGTTACCGAGATATTAAAAAATCTAAACACAGTACGTTGTATTTTGGGGCTCCAATGTTAATCTTATGGAGGATAAGGAAAAATTAATATTTCACTTATTAACCAATACTTTTGGATAAAACTTTATATTTAGCTTCATGTGGTTGAGGTTCATCCATTTATGCTTAAAAATCATAGTTTATGTGTTTATCATGGCAGCAAACCTGCATACTCTTTTCCCATGTTAATCATATGGAGAATAGGCAAACCCCTTTATTTATGAACAGATATTGATGAAAGTTTGTATAAATGTTAAAAATAAAAATTTTTGATGGTATAAATGCCTACTCTCAGTGTTCCTCACAGCAGCAAACCTGCACACTCTTTCCCATGTTAATCTTATGGAGAATAGGCAAATAATTCTCATGTTTATGGACAGATTTTTATAAAACTTGTCAAATATTATTATTATTATATTGTTGATTTGGAAATTCGCTGAGTACGCAGGTCTGCTGCGACGGGGGTATATATATATATGTATATATATATATATATATATATATATGTGTGTCTGTTAGCACGATAACTCTCGTAAAAATGGTCCGATCGAGACCAAATTTGGTAGAGAGGTGTATTCCTACAAGTGCTCGGACGAGTTCGTAAACCAGACATATCGGTCAATGGGAACGGGTAGTTTGGGGGGGTTTTGTACCCCAAAATGGGGTTTTTTGCGTTTTTCACATGTATTTTTTAAAAATTTCTAATTTTATATTTCACCATTGGAATCAGCTTAAAAAACTACACAATTAAGTTCCTTAAAGTTTTTCTCTATCTCCAACGGTTACCGAGATATTAAAAAATCTAAACACAGTACGTTGTATTGTGGGGCTCCAATGTTAATCTTATGGAGGATAGGGAAAAATTAATATTTCCCATATTAATCAATATTTTTGGATAAAACTTGATATTAAGCTTCATGTGGTTGAGATCTATCCATTTATGCTTAAAAATCATAGTTTATGTGTTTATCATGGCAGCAAACCTGCATACTATTTTCCCATATTAATCATATAGGGAATAGGCAAACTCCTTTATTTATGAACAGATGTTGATGAGAGTTGGTTTAAATGTTAAGATAAAAATTATTTATGGTAGAAATGACTACTTTCAGTGTTCCTCACAGCAGCAAACCTGCACACTCTTTTCCATGTTAATCTTATGGAGAATAGGCAAATAATTCTCATGTTTATGGACAGATATTTATAAAACTTGTCATATATTATTATTATATTATTGATTTGGAAATTCGCTGAGTACGCAGGTCTGCTGCGACGGGGGTATTTGGTATTGCTTTCGACTATCTTAAAAAAACATAATTTTAATGTTAATTTGTTGATTGTATCATAAATATGCTTTGGCTTAATTTTTTCAAGTTTTAATAATAGCTTTTCAAGTTAAAGAATGATCAATTGAGAAATTTTGGGTTTTTTTTAAAGAGTGTAGGAAATCTGCTTACCTATGCTTTTGAGCTGAAATTTTGGCAAAGTGTATGAATAACAAAGCTCTTTCACAAGGACATATGTGAAATTTTGGAAAAATACAAAAAACATGTACACCCACTACAGAAACCAATTTTTTAAAACAACATTTTCGATCCTATAATCTTATAAAATGTGTCATTTTGAAGGTCTAAAAATGTTTAACAATGCATTAATTTCAAAGCAACATTTTTGATCCAGTATTCTTATAAAATATGTCATTTTGAAGGTCTAAAAATATTTTAACTACGTACAATAAACAGAATTGTTTTCTTAAAAAATGTGTCTCAGAAAGCTTGCATGAAACAATCACATATGCGTAATGAATTGCTTTTTAGTGAAAGGTATATTAATGGGGTCTTGTGCTACATAAAAAAACTGTATATCCTTACCAGTATAATGTGTTAAACTGTTAAGAGAGTTAAAAGGTGGGCATGGAGTGTCAATGTCCCCTTCCAGACCTCTTAAAAGTTTTTAAATGTTTATTCCCAATTTAAACAGTTCTTTATAATATTTTTTTACACAGATATTTTGGTGGGTTTCTACTGTAGTTTTATGACTGGGACTGTGGCGACGTCATGTAATCTAGCTACTTGGAGGTCACGAATATGGATAGTTTTATGACTGGGACTGTGGCGATGTCATGTAATCTAGCTACTTGGAGGTCACGAATATGGATAGTTGGATTAATCCGCAAAGTCTATCCTCATAATTAGACCAATTCGTAATTCAGAGGCCATGGTTCGTATTCCACGCTAAAACGTAGGTCCATTAGTTACCATCGGCTGTTGGGCTAATAATTAATAGTCTAGTCTTAGGAACATGTCAGCCTTAGTCAGTAACAAGACTACAAGATCGCGCCATAATCATCCTACACTCAATCCTCATTCATACTTGGCTTAAAATACCTACATTGTAGTATGGTTGCCATATTATTTAGATTCTTATTAATTTTCATTATGTAAACAAAGTTTCTTTTGGTTAATATCCTCATGTGTAAATCTGGTCCATTAAATAACATATCGACCCCTTCAGGAAGTACAAGACGTTTAGTTGAATCAGACATTACATGTAGATGTGAAAATAAATTTATTTTAAATTTATACCTTAGGAATAATTAGGAAAGTGGATTTGGATTTTATTATTTATAAAATATCAATAAGAATCTAAAATATTAAAACAATAATAATTTAAACAAAATTTAGTAAATGCCAATTCAATACTAATTAATCTAAAACCTTATTTTTAGGATAATACCACAGAGGAAATTAACTGCATCCCCTCACATAAATCCGTAAGTTTTTTTTATTAATCTTTGTAAACTTATCTGGTGAAATTGTAATTATATTTCACTATATCAGATCCTTTTCAGGAAGTAACAAGACAAGGGTTTGGATTTTTGTGTATTTATAAAATAATTTGTTGAATAAAAACACTGGTGGTGCAAAAGGAAAAAATATAGACAATAATATGTGAGATTAATTATTTAAAAATACCTTATTTAGTGAGTAAATTATTTTTAGGTTATCCAGCAAGACGTTCAATTAAGCCATAGAAAGTGTTTTAACGTTTGGATTCTCTATTGATGTACTGTTTAAATCAATAAATTAATCTCAGTATAAAAATTCTCATATAAAAACATATAATAGTTTAGGTTATAAACAAAAACTTTAAGTTGGATGTCCAACTATAAATTAATTTCTAGAAACAATGACCTACTAGAATACCCAAGCACCACAGAGGAAAAGATTTGGGAGAAACATAATCCCCTCTCAAATCCAATAAACAGTAATTATTTTTTGTTTAACTTAAAATTTTAACGCTACTTATTGTGGAGAATTAATAATCCTTGTGTATAATATGTGAACTTATTTTTGAAAACACTTAAAAATCAATTATTCTCCTAACAGATCCTTTCTAAGACTGGAAAAAATTTCAGTGAAAATTTGTTTTGTTGTTTTTGTGTTTGTAGTATTTTTATATAAAGGGTGTCTGTTAAGTTAAGTAAAAGTACAAAAAATTATCAGATAAATCTTCTAGGGAAGGGTTGCCTTTTTTAGGTTTGAAAACATTTTCGTGGTTTGTAGTCATAAATTTATAATTTGCCAAAAAAATTCTGACTTAAAGCCTCATTCAAATTTAATTTCACCTTCATCAGATAACATTAGGAATAAGTTAGTTTGTTATTACCAGGTGAGCAGGAATACGCCTAATCAATTAGCAATAACATATGTTTCTGCATGTGTTAAGTGATATTGATGGTTTATACTTCACTTAAATACATATTTTGCAAATTATTATGATTCATTTATAATTTTGTTAGAAATGGCAGATTCACAATAGGCCCATATGTTTTCTGATCTCAGTTTCTTGTCATTGAGGGGTCATGCAGCATATATGTGTATAAGTGAATCTGTCCATTTATTATCAACTAATTAAAAACATTAAACTTATTTTTCATGCTTTAGTTTTGTAAATTAACAGTTTATGTAGGCCTAATTAGTTCATTAAAGATTAACATTAAGTTTAAAATAAAACTTGAATTGAACTAGGGATATTCAAAATGTAGACTGTGAAAACTGGCCTGGAATAAATCAGATTAACTTGGAATATCTAATGAGTTGTAAAAACTATTTTTAGTTTTGTTAAGTTGAATTTTTCATGTCATATTCCACAAAAATGAGAGTCGGTCTAGTCACTCCTAAATTCTTGCTAATAGAGGTTTGTGAGTAGTAAACAAAAATGATATCTTAATTTAAATTTTTTTAAATTTTCTCCAATTTTAAAAAATCAGGTAATTTGGTTATCACAATAAATGAAAATTTTGAATAAAGTTAAGCTTATAAAATAGTCTTGTTTATTTTTACCCTACTGAATTAACAATATAGTTCTTGAATTTTCCTTCAATTAATGGATTTTAACTCCAGAGGTTTCTGTGTTAGATCTGAAATACAACAGTTAAATCATATTTAGTAGGCTACTTTATACCTGTACATTAGTCCTATAAATCAATTTCAAAAATTTTGGGTGTTCTGATGATGTATATTATCATTTATTAAAAAGTTTAAAAATGCAGGGTCTATATTTATTTCCATGAAATAATGAAATTGTTCAGTTATTGTGGACACTACATAACATTATTTAGGCTCCAAACAGGTTAAGGTTTAAGTCTTAAATAATATTTTTTTCTTTAATTAAAGAAACGTTTTGTTAAAAGAATCTTTTGAACATAATAAAAATCAGTTTTGGTTAGAAAAATTTTACTAAATTAAATATCTGATAGGTTTTGTTGAGAAATATTCATAACAAAACCTGTGTCATAGGGTTTTTACACCATGGTATCTAAAACAATTTGAAATAAAAACTCACATTTGGCTATTTTACTTCATTAACTACTGTAATAGCTAAAATGGGTCATCTAATGTCAATGAAACATTTGACAATCATAAACATGATCACCTCTAAATCAGTTAGAATTCAATACAATTAAAGATAACCAATTATTTGTATTTAATTAGAAATTTTCAAGTAAGTCCTTTTATATTAAAATTCATACCATCATGAAATACTGTGTTTAATTGTCGATGAATTTAATCTGAAACCGAAACTATGCATAGTGTACTTTAAAAAAATGTCCTATAGGTAAACAATTTGGTTGTAATTTGACCAAATTGTTTTTCATTATCGGGTCCCCCGATGCCAAAAACACTTTTCGTTAAAACTTTATATATGTATACCGGTACATGTAACTCTCGTAAAAGCTGTCTGATCGAAAAACAATTAAGTGTATAGGATGATTTGTGAGTTTAAGTTTGAAAACTAGTCACACCACTTTATTCGGACCCTTAAATTTGGGTTTTACCTTTAATTTATTATTCATAATTTCAACAAACAATTTAGAAATTTAAATCTTTTCTCTATGTCAATCGGTTACTGAGATATTGAAACTGGTATGTTGATTTTTGAAACTCCAATGCTAGGGGGGGAGTTATTAATTGATGTCCAGCTTATTATTTAAATTAGTGTGATAAAACTTAATAAACTGTGATAAAGCTTCATAAAGTTAAATTCTAATAGTATAAAGTTGCTGAGAAATATATGTTTTTGTTTTTCGTCGCAGCAAACCTTCTTTCCCTGTGTGTTTTTATGGATAGTGAGCAAATTGATACAACTTCCTTATTATCTGAAATATTGCGATAAAACATGGTACTGTATACAGCTTCATCTAGTGAAGGTCTATTACTGTATGTTGAAAAATTTTAATTCATTTTTTCCTCATGGCAGCATACCTACTTACTCTTTTCCTATGTGTTTTGATCCATGAGTAAGAGCAGCTTGTATGCAAGTAATTAATTCCTAAATGAATGGTAATTTGCTTAGTATTATTCAGGTGTCTACTTCTTTATGGGTGGGTTAAACCAATAAATTCATATACCAACAGTATACATAAGCAAAGGTTTAACTTTACCACTGCAACCTGAATTTAATTGTTACACATTTCAGTAAACAGAGAGAGTTACAGTATGCTTAATCGTGTCAATTCTGCTTACAGTAGTTGTTTAGCTTAATCATATCAGCTTATCTTATAACATGATTTTATCAGGTTTTCAACATTTACTGTTTGGAGAATGTTTACAAAATATAATTGACATGTACATAGCTTAGCTCTGGGGGGTGCAGTTCGCAGGACCAAAATTTGAAACAGTGATGTCATTTGGTTAGTGCCCTCATAGTTTGGTTATAATAACAGCTGTTTAGATGAAAACATTCCCTTTAGACATATCCATGACCTAACCTATTTCTTACAGAGAAGTAAATACAAACATTATTTTTGTTTATATTAATATTAACTATTATAATTATTTTATTTTAAAGTACATTTTTTAAATTCATGTCACAGTGCATACAATTACGTCTTTAAAATAATAAACAAGTTCATTGTATTCAATTTACATTGTATGATACAACCTTTTTTGAAGGAAACTCAAGCATTTTAAATAATTATGATATTAATCTTATTACTTTCTTGTCAACCCAAAAACCAATTTTTTTATTAGTACAATGTTTTAGAAAGTGCATGAGCTAAAACATTGGCAATTTGTTTATCATTACTACGAATTTTGAGGTGATTTTGATTAGTTGAGAAAAAGAAATAAGACAAATCACAGAGTTTAAACCTTAATTATGATCATTCATTTAAAATTATAAATAGTTTTGTAATAAATACACATGAATATAATTATATAATAAATTAAGTGTGTTTAAAATAATGTGTTTATTAATGATTTATGAATTAGGCCTAAGTGTTTGCATCATTAAGAGAGCAACATAACTCCATGCAAGAAATAATAATTCTAACATTTTCATTTGTCTTCATTTCAATTCTAAATTATTTTATTGGCTATTTTTTGTAAAAAATGTAGTTATAATGTTTGGGGCATAATTTACTGAAATAATAAACATTTATAGTAAAGTTATGCAAATCGATATGAATCTAAAACAAGGATGTGACTGCACATATCATGTCAGCATGTAGAGGTTAGGTTTACCAAATTAACAAAACAGACAGCAGACACAACCATATGTTATTAAGTTCAACTGCATTTATAAATGACCTTGAAGCTTCTATTGATTTTAATCCTAGTGCTCGAAAATTTGTAATCTTCACATGAAAACATTAAAATATTTATTCAGTATTTAAAGTGAAGCTGATTTCCAATTTCTCGCGGAATGCAGAACCGGGCCGCATATCCTGACATTGCAAATGGACAGTTTCTCAGTAGCGGCATTGTGTAGTATATCATCTAAGGCAGCGTTGCCGAGGGCGGTTGGCGGGCGCGGTGTTGCCAAGTCTCTCCTCGGGGGTTGTGCGTCCATGTTGCTGCGGTGTTCGTGTCTTCTGTTTCCGACATCCGTAGGCGGCATTCCTAGCTTTCACCGTAGGCCCCCATATCAGTGTTACCGGATATACGATAATTGTATTATTTGTGTACCATAATTTTATTGGTTCTACGACATAAAGTGCCGCCATATTGGATTTCAGTTCCGTAAAAACAGTGTTAAATTTGTTGCAGCATTGCTGGATCACATGATTTTTGTGACAAAATTAGTAAATTTTGTAAGTAAAATAGATAAATATTTTTCTATTTATTATTTAATATACTCAAGTATATTTGATAATTATTAAATATCTGGTTTTATGATTAAAAAGCATAAAATGTAATATCATAATTCCCTAGATAACCACTTTAACTTTAATTTAACATCACAAACATCATTTTAAGACAATCGCGTGGTCAGTAGGCCTACTGTAACAAAATTAACAGAAGGACTTCATGTACGCGATATAACAATCGTGCGTGAGCCCCTCCTTTCATGTACTTACTGTTAGGCGTTACGAAGTTCGCCGGGTCAGCTAGTTTTTAATATAAAAGAATAAGAACAGCTGTTTAGATGAATTGAAAACTCTTTAGACGTATCCATGATCTAACCTATTTATCACAGGGAAGTAAATACAAACGTTTTTGCTTAGAGTTATAGCTTAGAATCTCCCATTTCCATTGACATAGCAATTAAACCTAATTCAATTCTAAATCTGGGAAAAAATAATTTTGGAATGTCTTATCGTTTCAGTATTGTTATTAATTATGCCGCGACCCAGAATATCTAATCTTTCACAACGAAGTCGTAATGCTATTAGACTTCAGAACATGGCCAATCTTAAAGTTAACATGTATTTGCGGCTTTAGCCAATAAAAATAATCCTAAATATATTTTATTTATTTTCTCCACCTTCTTGATTTCTATAGGTTAGCAACAATGTATTTTCAGAGAGAAAACATGGAGGAATAATGAGAAAAATGCTATCGCACGATTGTTATATTGCGCGATTGGATCCCAAAATTAACATTGTTGTTATGGAGCTCCAACGAATTACTCCGCCAATGATGTAACTAACTAATAATTACCTATCTAATTACAATTGTTTGAGAAAATATACGATAAAAAGATACGGTTTTTGATACAAATAATACCTATAGTAACGTGTAATATCTAGGCTAACAAATTTTGAAGAAGATTTCCTCGTTAAAACGGCAGCAGGTTGACCTTAAGTAAATTCATATTTATTATAACTTGAAAATAAAAAAGTAAACTTCTATGAGCAATAAATCATAACGAACACCTTTTTAAAAGTCGTGTAGCCAGTAATGCAGTCACAAAATTCAAATTGTTCTTATGGGGCCAAAACGAAATAATTCGTTATTAATGCAGACTCCTAATCTTTTAGTTCAGTCTACTAATTTCCGAATCTTCGGAATGATTCGATATTTATTATTCACTAGTATAAAAATACCGAGTATGTTTAATGTAATGACAAAGTCACAATTATTTCCTATTTACCTTAAGAGTCTGCATCAGTGGTAGCCATCTTGGATTTTAGTCCCGTAAGAGCAATGTTAAATTCTGGCGCCTATATCTCCTTGACCTATTGTCATAAATTAACGGAAGAGGTGTCAAATTAAAGGTATTACAGTCCTCCAGGGCACTACCTTACAGAACTGCTTATTTTCGCTGTCTATACAAAAATAATAATGATTTATTTTGTCAAATATTCCTGGATTTTTGTTTTTATATCAAGTTAAATTTTTGAACATATTGAAAAGGTCATGCCCTTGAGCCACATCTCATCAATGTACTTCCAAAGTTTTACATTGATACTTCGATAATTAACGCCACTACACACGCCAAAGTGAAGGTATGTTCCGCCAGAATTTAACATTGCCCTTACGGGACTAAAATTCAAGATGGCTACCACTGATGCAGACTCTTAATACACACGTTTGCGGTCTTTCTATGTTTAATTTTGATGTAGTAATTTATAATATGTAATTACATGGGGCTATTATGTAATTGCATATCAAATCAAAATCAAATCAAATCAAAAATTTTTATTTATAAAAAAACCAGGGTATAATACAGTTTTAAAAAAAAGTGAAAGTAATCTTAACCTACTGTACAAATACAAAAAGAAAAAAAGAAAAATAAACCACAAAAACTGCATTTGGTTAAAAAACAAAACGTACGCGAATTATTTCCACATAGGAAAATCCCGAGTGTTATCTATTTATCACCGAAGAGAAAAAAAAGCAAACTAGATAAAATGTTTTGGCTAGGCAGAGTATAACAGAAGATTTGGTTAGGTAGTAACAAAACCAGGGTATAAACCGTTTTAAAAATGTGAATGTTGTTTAAAATACACAAAAAGGTGAAACAATAAAAACTGCTTGGCTTGAAATAATAACGATTTATTTTAACAGTAATTACAACAAAAACTGCAGTGTTACTTTTCACACACGTGACGGTTTCGTTTTTCATAAAACAAAGTAGAATTCTCCAGTTATTTTATTATGATGGAAGAGTATGAGAAAAGTAGGTTTGCTGCCACGAGGAAAAAAAAGAATTACATTTTTCAACATACAGTAATAAACCCTCACTGGTTGAAGATGTATTCTGGTTTTATCACAGTATTTCATCCAATAAGGTTATGATACCATTATGAATATGTTAATAGAATCTACAGTAGCATAACATTAATACATAGATCCACTTAAAGGAGTCTGCGGTACCTCCGCCATCTTGGAATGTTATTCCCTTGAGATCAATATTAAAACCCCCAAACTTTCCTCCGTTTGAACGCGAATTTCAAACGAAACCCATTGGGATTACTGTAGTTCGAAATCAGACTGTGTTAATCACAAAGATGTTTATCAGTGGTCTACTTGATTAAACAGAGAATATAACGGCGGGAATTTTTCAATAGTAATATTTGTGAAGCTTATTTTTAGTTGGTTGATAAGAATTATATTTTTTGGGTCATATTGCTTATATCTTGGCAGATGACTGACTCATACCTCAAATTCTCTTTTTGCATTGATGAGGTTGTCAGAAAATGAAGTTTTTAGCGAATTTCTCATAGGAAAGAAGCTATTACCGTAGGTCTCATGGTAAAACTTATACCCGGGACCATGTTATTATTTCGTTTTTAGGTGCACAGAGTCCAAAAACAATAGTCGTTAAATTTTTGCGTTTTTTTATGTTTTTTTGCGTTTTTCCCATGTAATTTTTAAAAATTTCAAATTTTTTCTTTCACCATTAGAATCAGCTCAAAAACTACACAATTTAGTTTCTTAAGGATTTTCTCCATCTCCAACGGTTGCCGAGATATTAAAAAATCTAAACACAGTACATTGTATTTAGGGGCTCCAATGTTAATCTTATGGAGGATAAGGAAAAATTAATATTTCCTTTATTAATCAATAGCTTTGGATGAAAATTAGTATTTAGCTTCATGTGGTTGAGATCCATACGTTTATGCTAAAAATCATAGTCAATTTGTTCCTCACAGCAGCAAACCTGCATACTCTTTCCCAGGTTAATCTTATGGAGAATAGGCAAACTCCTTTATTTAAGATAAAACTTTTATATGGTCAAAATAAAAATAGTTTATGGTAAAAATGTCTACTTTCAGTGTTCCTCATAGCAGCAAACCTGCATACTCTTTCCCATGTTTAATGTTACAGAGAATAGGCAAAATATTCTAATTTATCAACAGGCATTGATTGATCAATATTGCCGTATTATTGAGATGGAAATTCTATGAGTACGCAGGTCTGCTGCGACGGGGGTATTGTATCTTTGTACTTCTTCGTATTGCGATTTTTTCTAATAGTGTGATTCTGCTATCCGCGTACTATTGATGATTTATCCCCACATGGTTTATTGGTTTGATGATCCTAGGGATCTGAAACAGAAAAACACAAGCAGGTGTTTCGGTGTCAAAAGAAGGCCCTCCGTATTATTCTCGGCATTAAGAAAGGGGATTCGTGCAGGGGGTTGTTCGCCATGAATCGAACTCTAACGTTCTCCTGTTAATATATTTTTTAATTTTCAATAAACAGGATATATTTAAGAGTGGTCATCAAAATTAAGTTTACAGACTTAGTAATAATTCATTCCCATTCTCTGTCACAGGACTTCACTTTTTGAAAAACAAAACATCATATTAAATAATACAATGCTCTATCATTGAATTTAAAAAAGGAACCGGACGGGACTAAATCTATATAAATAAAATTAAGTTTTGTCTGTACATTGCCCAGAGTTATTCTTTTTTAGTTATTTTTACGTTTCGTGCGTTAGAGAAGCCGAAACAAGTCTTATCTCAATTTGTGTCTGTCTGTGACGCTCCAGGAGGCATTTTACGCCGTCTTCTCCGAAAAAAACGGGAAAACTGATAACAATGAAACTTATTTCATGCATTCTCTAAATTCCAGAGAAGTTATTGCAAAGCTTGAAATTGTTCGCCGACCCTTGAAAAGTAAATCACGCGATTTAAAAACCCACTTTTACCCGATATTAGTCGCATTTTGCTTTCAACTAGTAATAAACCACCTACTGGTAATAATCAGCTGTCTTTGTAGTTTAAAGATTTAATAGAAAGAAAAACAAACAGCTGTCAATTCAATATTAGTTAGTTTATATTGGTCATTGAGTTTTTAAAATATCAAAAATATACTATTTTAAAAATTATTTTAACGTATACTAATTATAATAATGGTATAAGTTTTAATGTATTTAATTGTAGTTCATTGATTGTTATTTCAGTATACATGGTATGATTTAATCCACTAGTCATACTACATTAAAAAGTTATTTTAACGTATGAATAATTATAATAATGGTTTAATTGTCAAGTAATGCTAACTAATAAAGTTACTTAATGCTAGTTCAGATATAAATTAAACTCCTTTTTTATTTTTAGTAAAATTGCTAATAATTATTATTTTATAAACGAAATTAAGGCTTGTTTAAGTGAATCCATAACTTATCGAAGACTTCTTGTCAATGATATTATATTTAGTCGTATGACAAAAAAATAATTTTGAATTTGAATGGTTCTAGACGATATATCAATTTATAGTTTTGCAATATTATGGACCTTAATAAGTTTTAATTGTAAATTTTGTTGTCTATGAATTAGTTCGTACCGGGGTTTTATTCCGTGAAACCTATCACCAATTCCATTGCAATTTACACCTTGACCTATTTAATTGACTTAAGTTAAAGTTTAAAGAAAAAGGGTTATAAATTAACGGCGCGTGAGGCCAGTTGCCATGAGCGCTGGCCGGTAGTGCCCGCTAGCCCATGGCAACGGTTGATGTTACGTCGATAAATTACACCAAATTGATTTGTTTTAGAGGATTAAGAGTAATGGCGATTGATGAAAACTATGTAAAATGTACCATTCAACTTTGGAACTCTTTAAATATTTTTAGTGAATTTCCCCACTGGACAATGGCTAAGGCAATATACGAGTATTGTTTTTTCGTTTCTAGTAACCAAAAACAGTAGTCGTTAAATATGTATACATTTATGTAATTGTACGTATTTGTGTATTTATGTAAAGCGGATATATCGGCCCAACGAAAGGGTTATTTTGTGGGTAGGAGTTTTTCTCTAAACAGGATTATTTAAGAGTTTATATTTATCATTAGTATAATTTTTATAAGCTTAGTAAATAAACAGTTTATTATTTTTAATATTCGCTCTACGTCGATCCGTTACTGACATATAGAAACTGGAAAACACAGTACGTTGTCTTTGGAGCCGTAATGCTATCTTATTAAGATAAAAATTAATATCTTACTGTAATTGTGATAAACTATATATAAAATTATGTATGTATGTTTTTGTATGTATTTATCGTGAAACTACTCATCCGATACGAAATAGGAAGTTGCTCTACATGTTGGGAAGGTTTTAGTGTATTTTCGAAACAATTATTTTATGGCGTTTAAATTTCTAATTTTATTAGCATAATTTTGTTACAATTGTCTACAATAAAACATGTTTTTTTAGCTACAGCTGATTGGTTTTATATTAGCAGCTTTACTATCCAATGCAGTGAATCATTCATGATATAGTAAATGTGTACTGTAAAAAAATAAACAGCTTACGCCACGTAATAGTTACTTTTGGGGATTATGTATTCATATCTGGATTACAGTGATATAATTAAAATTAATATTTTAGCGGGTCAGCTAGTTGCTTTATATAGTTAAGGTCTAATGTAAATGCTGAAAATTTGAATATTAAGTTCCCAGCCACAGCAAACCTACTTTACCCATTCCCCGTGTTATTCTTATGGAGAATAAGTAAATTGATTTAACTTCCTCTGTATATTACTGAGCTCAGTTTGAATCATTATTAATGCTAAATCAGTGGAAATTCGCCTAATATGCAGGTCTGCCGTAACGGGGCATTTTCAGTAAATCGATTTATCGTACTTAATAAGATTAAAAAATTATTTAAATTAAATAATCGTAGTTTTATTAAATTAAATTAATATATTTTAAGTTCGGAGTTCATGGTGTTGGGCACGTTTGTTTGCTTATTTAACTATCAATATCCCGTGTTTGGGTTCTGATCCATGTTGATATTCAGTAGTATATCAAACATTTCTAAACGATAAATGTATTTCAGAGTATTCTATTGACAGAGCGTGTTTGTTTATTTTCGATAGCGAACTAGCGATTGTGATATCGCAGAGTCTAATCTGTTTTAATTCTTTGTTTCGTCCGCCCTTCATTTTGCCACAAAGAAAATATAGCTCTTCAAAAATCACGTACAGTTCTTTATTCTACGGTTGCAACAACTATTTAAAAAAATCCTATTTTACTTTCCTTTTCTAAAATGTAATTCCAGGAAAGCGTGACAATCATTCTAAAAAGTAATTTTTAGTTTTCAATTTAATTTATTAAAAGTATCACGATTAAATAAAAAAACTTGAAATACTAAAGAAATATTATTCAGCTAGGATGGAATATAAATACATCTTATATTGACATGGATATGTCTTAGCTCTGGGGGGGAGGTGTTAGTGATTTTTAAGATGGAATATATGTAACAGGTTTCCATAGAAACTACCAGAACTATTGTATTGAATTTTTAATATAAAAAAGAACAGCTGTTTTGATAAACTTCAAAAATTCACTTTAGACATATCCATGATTTACCCTATTTCCCACAGGGAAGTAAATACAAAAATTTTGACACGGATATGTCTTAACTCTTTAAGTTTGTAACACTTAAAACATTCCCTCTATTTATCGGCAGATATTGATAAAACTTATTGATAAACTATGTTATTGATTTGGAAATTTGCTGAGTACGCAGGTCTGCTGCGACGGGGGTATTTTAATTTATAAGCTTACTATGAACAAACCATAATAAACTGATGGAACGGATTTTGATAAGTAGATTCGAAATTGAATTAAAAAAATAGTTTACTAATTACATGCATATGTATTGAATTATATGTATTAATTATTTTATATATATATATTATATATATTATATATATATATTTTGAACTCGTTGTTTTTTTGAATAACTATTTGTAGCACTAAACATTTGCTATAGGCTTGATTTTCAAAATTAGCGTAATAAAAAATTATAAGGATTGCCTTTTATTCATGGAACCTTTCTCAGTTAAAAGACTGCTTTACAGAACAACTCTTGTCATACAATAAGCTAACCATAGTCATAATAAAAATTACGAACAAAAATTCCCCGTCGCAGCCTACCTGCGTACTCAGCGAATTTACAAATCAATAATATGACAAGTTTGATAAATATCTGTCGTTAAATAAGAGAGTTTGCCTATCCTGCGTAAGATTAGATTAGATAATTGAAATGACAGCCATACTACAGTGTAAGATGATTGTGGCGCGATCTTGTAGTCTTGTTACTGACTAAGGCTGACATGATAATAAGACAGGACTGTTAATTAATAGCCCAACTTAACTCGGGAAAGGGTATGGAGGTGGCTGCTGTAAATGAATCTGAAGTTAGCCATTTTACCTTCAAATATTTTTATTTTGACCATAAATGTCAAGTTTTATCAACATCTGTCAATAACTAAAAGGGTTTGTCTAAACTCTATGATTAACATAGGAAAAGAGTGTGTAGGTTAGCTGCCATGATAAACACATAAACTAATGAACAATGCCGCTCCACCTTGTATGTTAAATATTTTTTATGTATGCTATCTTCTTTAAGAGCGTTTTCGACGCTCGTCACAGTCCTGAGAAGGCGATCTCAGTGGAGTTGCCTTTAAATGACGAATAATCTCAACGATTATTGAAAACACGGTAATTATTCTTGAACCGTATCAATAGAAAATAATCGATTGAATAATCGGTGGATCATTATGTCACTAATCGGTTCTCGCTAGTCGATTATATCCGTCGTTGTGTAGTGTGTGGAGGGCGTCTCCATGGACTGGTGACGTCACCGGCCGCCGTGCCTGCAGACCTACCTTGCGCACACAGCGTTCTGATCGCTCAGTGCAAACCGAATTATTGCTTGTTTAAAGCATATAGTTTACGTTCCTTCAAGAAATGCTTTTCGTTTTGACATGGATATGTCTTAGCTCTGTAGTGGGGGTGTTGGCGATTTTTAAGATGGAAAATATGTAACAGGTTTCCATAGAAACCACCAGAGCTATTGTGTTGAATTTTCAATATAAAGGAATAATAACAGCTGTTTAAGATGAACTGAAAACATTCCCTTTAGACATATCCACGATCTAACCTATTTCCCACAGGAAGGTAAATACAAACATGTTATCCACACAACTTTCTTAGTTTTTAAGTAATTAAGTCCGTTAAAGGAGGATTTCGTAAGTCTTTTAAAAAGAGAAATACTCTTCCAAAATTTGGTACACTGGTCCACATAGTTAAATTTTATTAATATATCCATAAAACTCTCAAATCTAATGTTTCTTATGGCAGCAAACCTACGTACTCATTATTCATTTCACTGTTATAGAGCGTATATAAATTTGTATAACTTAGTGATCGGTATAATATCGGTTAGTGATTGATATACAGTCGGTTAGTGATCGGTATAAAGTAGGTTAGTGATTGATATACAGTCGGTTAGGGATTGATATACAGTCGGTTAGTGATCGGTATAAAGTAGGTTAGTGATTGATATACAGTCGGTTAGTGATCGGTATAAAGTAGGTTAGTGATTGATATACAGTCGGTTAGTGATTGATATACAGTCGGTTAGTGATTGATATACAGTCGGTTAGTGATTGATCTTCATGTCGGTTAGTGAATGATCTACAGTCGGTAAGTAATTGATATACAGTCGGTGAGTGATTGATGTACAGTCGGTTAGTGATCAGTTTAGTTGGTATGTGTGTGTGAGCGATCGTCGGTATGTAATGTAGTCGGTCAGTATCGGCGGCGGCGGCGCGCCGCGTGCAATTGTTTGTCACGGGCCAAGGTCGTGATCTTATCGATCTTTCCAACTTTCAAAATTCCCTACGAACCTTGGTATGCGGCTGAGCTGAGCGTTACGTCATTAAAACGGAGAGGACGAGTGAAACCTCGTGTCCAGAGATTGTGCGAAACGAAATCGCGGAAAGGATATTTGGTATTAAATAAATTTGGTCTAATGTTTGGAATATGTATGAACGTTTTTAGACACTTGTCAGGAAAAGTGACCACTAATTAGTGACAGATGTAGCTATGGGATAACTGGAAATTATATTTTTGTTAGTAATCTTAAATAATCATGAGAAATGTTCTGAGTATGTAGTCTTTGTGAGACTGACATACAGTACTCATTGTTATGTGTGTAGTACAGTATCTTATTATTCTGTTTTATTAATTTTGAATGCGTCACATTCGAGTAGTATTTTAATTTTAAGTTTAAAATATAATCACAGTTACTGAGTATTTTTTTAGAAAAAGACAAATAAAATTATCAGTCAATTTATGTTTTTGGTTTACTGTTAAAAAGATTTGAGCGATTTGCAATATATTTGATAGTAGTGGATTACAACTAAGTTACTTACACTGTGGTTTTTAATAAAATAAATCTTTAATTGCGTACATAGATATAGGAAATTTGCTATACATTAAACAAGGAACAGATGATTCACTGTTTTTTAAATTATTAAAACCAAATCTGAAGGTTTTTTATAATAAATAAGAAAAACATTAAACATAACATAAATAAAACAAAACATTAAACATAAATTAAAATTATGATACTTTTTAAATTTCACTGTTTTTACTTTTTAAGAATAAACATTAAACATAACATAATGATACACATACTTCTGCCTTAAATTATGATATTTAAATAGACAATCTGTAATAAAACTAAATATCTTGAAAGTTTATCTAACTATACTAATAACAATCTAAAAATTTAAAAGCTAATATCTTTTATACAATTTTTTTATTATTTTCGCTGTAAATAAAAAATACCCCCGTCGCAGCAGACCTGCGTACTCAGCGAATTTCGAAATCAATAATATGACAATAATAGCACAAGTAAGTGACAAGATTGATCAATAAATACCTGTTGATAAATTAGAGTATTTGCCCATCCTCCTTAACATTAACCATGGGAAAGAGTATGAAGGTTTGCTGCTTTGAGAAACAGTAAAAGTAGGCATTTTTATTCTGACCATATACCAAGTTTTATCATAAATAAAGGAGTTTGGGGAGAAAGTAAAAATGATACCTGATATGTTTGGTTGTATTTATTCTTATTAATTTTACTATAAAGCTTGTTTCCTTCGTGATGTTTGTGTTCATAAAGAATTATTTTCGACGTGTGAAACCTAAAAAGTAATATTTATTAAACCATCGTTTAGTGCCAATCTTAATATTGGAAACTTTAAAAATCAATTTTCCAAAAAATGTAACGATATCGAGTTTTCATGGACAGTTTTTAGTCTCGATCACGATTTTGATGCCAGTGAAAAGCACTCCCTTAAATGTACTCAAATTCAGACTAAAACCCCTTATTATTAGACCACGATCTTGTTGTAAATAGAACTTGTGGGAGTGAGACAGACGGTTTAACTAACGCACAAACGCGAATTCATCTTCCCTTCTTGGCTACATGTGGGTGTCTACTACGTACATGAGACTATTCGACTTCCACCCACTCACGGACTCTATGCAATTTTACGTCCACTTTAAACGTACTGCCAAAATGAACCAAAATCTTTAAAAAGAGAAATAACAAACCTGTCCAAATCAAATTATAAACCTCCATTTTACACCAATTGTAAAAAGTAATGGTCCTAAGTTATATTTTTATTTGAGGTTCAATGCGTTTATTTACCGACGCTGTAGCTCTGGGATAACAAAAGAATTATATGTATAGTATGACTTTACTAGTAGTTTTGATATACTTATTTGAAAGTAATGGAAATAGGGTCATTATACCTATGACCCTGCTGTAAATGATTATTTATATCCGACTCGAGGGACCAATGATAGATTATAATTGTTAAGTTGTCCAATAATAAACAAGTGGACTGAATTAATTTATCAAAAATTAAATTAACATGTTTATAGTTGACCTTAAATTAGTTGTGGTGAGGTGCGCGGGAGATTCTTGTACAGGTCGAGTTTATTATAATTATTCTAAAATGGGAACCTATCCAAATGGGTATTTTAAGACAAGTATGAATGAGAAATGTGTGTAAGATAATTGTGGTCTTATTCTGACTAAGGCTGACATGTACATTAGGACTGTTAATTTTTAATATCCCACCAGTCAATGGCATCTTAGGGACCTACATTTTAGTTGTATCTAAAGGGAAACACAAATCTCCCTTAAAATTACAAACTGGTAAACATTTTGAGGAAGAAATTTGCGGATATTTATAACAAGAAGCGGATATGTATAGCGGATGTATGTATGTATAGCGGATATGATGAAGTTTGAACTCATACATCGTAAAGAAAAAACATATGACATAAAAAAACACTACACTGTTTAGATATACTGTATTTTATTTTTAAGTTAAATTATTACTGTGACCATGGGGGGTAATCCCCGAAACACGTGTCAGAATTAAAAAATGAAAATAAAAGGGTATTATAGTATTATTAATTTTCTAATGTATATATGTACGTATCTGTGAACACGATAACTCGTAAAAATAAACGGTACCAGTTACTGACAATACTTTCCCTGTAAGTAAAAGACATTAATAAAACTATCACTCGAAAGACATATCATTTATAAATATTATTGTAAAATAAAAATTAACAAAGTTAAATTAATTGTTCAAATTGTATGGGGGGAAATCCCCCAGTAATGCAAAGCTTTTTTGAGCTGGTTTTGTTCGGTGATTTGACCTTACGCTTCATACCAAGTTTCATGGAAAACGGTTGGAAAGTAAGGAAGAAATTGATTTTTTTATATTTCCATAAGAATAACATTGGGCGCTTTCAGACAACGTACTGCGTTTATCGTGGACAGTAAATTTAACTTTTCTCTGGAACCGTTAGTCGTAGACAAATAATTCAAATTACTAATTTGTTTAGTTTTTTAAGCTGGTTTCAATGGTACCAGTCAAGTTATACTTTACTTTTATTGTTTTCGCTGAAAATTTAAAAATTTGATTTTTTTGACATTTAAAAGCCCATAACTTTTGAACCGTCATTTTTACAGATATGCGGGTGGTGTCAAATTATTTAGTACTCTGTACACTATAAACTGTCAAATTTTAATCAAAATCGTTAGAGCCGTTTTTGAGAAAATTGGATTTTTCACGTTTTTTAAGGGTTTTTAGGGGTGAACTACCCTTAAAAATCAAAAATTCAAAAAAATGAAAAAAACGCCTGGAGATACGGTGACTATATATATACAAGCCAAATTTCATCTAAATCGGACCAACGGGGTAGGCTGTGGCACTGTACACATCCAGACACACACACACACACACACACACGGACGGACAGACATCACGTCAAAACCCACTTTTGGATTCAGGGGACCCCAAAACGGATATATCCACTTTCAACTCAAATTCGAATATTTTGACGAAAACAATACTTCTCCATATACTATGTATAAGGGGAGAAAGTAATGGTCCGATCGAGACCAAATTTTGTAGAGTCGTGTATTCCTACATTTACTCGGGCAATTTCGTAATCCAGACATATCGGTCAATCGGAACAGGTAGTTTGGGGGGGGGGGTTGTACCAAAAAATGGACTTTTTGCGTTTTTTTGTTTTTTTTTATCTGTCGTTTACCATTATCGACTGACTATGCACTGCCTTTTTCTTGTATTTCTTTTTTTTTTTTTTTATTTTTTTTTTGTATTTAATTTTATATCTTTTTTGATCCATTTATTTTTATGCAAAAATAAAATTTTTTAAATCTTTCTTTAACATTAGAATAAATGCTCAAAAACTCACAACTTAGTTTATTCTAATGTCTTTCTCTATCTCCATAGGTAAGATATGTTTAAAAAATCTAAACACAGATTGTATTTAGGCTTTTCAAAGTGTACTTCTTATAGAGGATCGTATATTTAATATATTTATAAAATATGTATAAAATTGTTACTAATTATTTATTAAACCACAATTTTGGATGACACTTTGTATTTAGCTTCATGTGCTAGGATCCATACGATTTATATGCTAAAAAATCATAGACTTATGTGTTCCTCACAGCAGCAAACCTGCATACTCTTTCCCGCGATAATCTTATGGAGAATACGCAAACTCTTTATATTGTTCCAAATAATGATAAAACAATATTTTAGTTATTAAAATGCCTACGTGACTTCCTCAATGCAGCAAACCACATACTCTTTTCAGTTAATCTTATGCGGTATAGGCAAATAACTCTCATTTTTATGGTCAGATATTGATAAAAGATGTGTATATATTTGATAGGGTTCGCTGTAGTACGGTACTGCAGGTTCTGCAGAAGCTTTTTAGTTCTCACCGATTCTAGGTACAATAATCGATTCACCAGTGTCGGCGTGTGAGTGTAATATTTGGCCGGTGCCGCGCGGCGTGCCTTGCAGAGCTAACTTTAGCCCGCCTTCGTCGCCGCACTCCTATACTACCAGTATACCGCGTCCCGATACATTTAATTACTGAACTAAATTTAGGCAAATGCCCGAATGGTTCTCAAATGAGGCATACTTTTCAGGAGAACATAGCAGATGACTGGGATGGTAGCGTCATCCTGTAATCCAGCTAACTTGATGGTCACGAATTTGGATTGTTTGAGCGATGGTCGTGTTGTAGTGTTCTCTTGTGTGGATTAACGTCCGCACTATTGAATACTACGTTAATACGCGAAGACTATCCTCATAATTAGACCAATTCGTAATTCAGAGGCTAAACTTTGATTCGGATTCCACGTTAAACTGTAGGTCCCTTAGTTGCCATCGGCTGTTGGGCTATTAATTAACAGTCCTGTCTAAGGAACATGTCAGCATAAGTCAGTAACAATTCTACAAGATCGCGCCACAATCATCTTACATTCAATCCTCATTCATACTTAGGTTAAAACACCTACCTTGTGGTATGGTTGCCATTTCAAATAATCTAATCTAATCTAATAGTTTTATCTTACCTGATTGAATACAAATCCCCCTTTTGTTGTTTCTTTACTTTCTCCCCTTATACATCTTATATGGAGAAAGTATTGTTTTCGTCAATATTTTCAAATATGAGTTGAGAATGGATATATCTGTTTCGAGGTCCCCTGAATCCACAAAAGTAGGTTTACAGCCTACCCCGTTGGTCTAATTTAGATGAAATTTAATTTTTTTAAATCTTTGATTTTTAAGGGTAGTTCACCCTTAAAAAAGTGAAAATCCAAATTTCTCAAAAACGGCTCTAATTATTTTGATCAAAATTTGATAGTGTATATTGTTCAGAGTACTAAATAATATAACACCACCCGCATGTCTGTAAAATGACGGTTCAAAAGTTATGGGCTTT
The DNA here is from genome assembly GCA_023375725.1 of Nephotettix cincticeps. NCBI lineage: Eukaryota > Metazoa > Arthropoda > Insecta > Hemiptera > Cicadellidae > Nephotettix > Nephotettix cincticeps. The sequence goes on from CM041788.1 coordinate 56,862,086, forward strand.
TAAATGGAAAAACCAATTTTTTAAATTTTCAGCGAAATAATAAATGTAACGCGCAACTTGACTATCACCATTGTAACCAGCTTAAAAACTAAACAAAGTAGTATTTTGAATTATTCGTCTACAACTAACGGTTTTAGAGAAAAGTTGATATTACTGTCCATAATAAACGCAGTACGTTGTCTAAATGTGCCCAATGTTATTCTTACGGAGAATAGTAAAAAATAAATTTGTTCCTTATTTTTCAACCGTTTTCCATGAAACTTGGTATGAAGCATAAGGTAAAATCATCCAACAAAACCTACTCAAAAAAACTTGGTATTACCGGGGGCGGGGGCGGTTCCCCCATAAAATTCTAACAATTAATTTACCTTTGTTTCTCTTGTTGTTGTTTTTAGAAATTGGACGATTATTTTTGAAACAATAAATTATTAAACAATATTTAGATAAACTGTGAAGAATATGATAGTTTTATTACAGAATGTCTTTTTTTAATTTACTCAAGGGAGAAAGTATGTGTCAGTCCATTGATAACGTTTATTTTTTCTCATATACAACCTGTATTTTCCTCTTTAGTAGAAATAAATTATCATTTGTATTATTATTTCCTGGCTAGTACGGTATCAGTTGACTAGCCGTAATTTCATTCCTTAAGAAGTTTCCATTCTGTACATAATTTACTGAACTGATCAACTTAAGCTGCGTTATTCTCTGGGTTAAGATAAATAATGAATAAGGAATGCGAATATCCGGTATCTGTTCCCAGTACTTTATTAGTATGGTGTTACCATTTTTGAACATCATACAATGATACTCGTTGAATGTTCAGCTGGTTAAACAAAAAAGATAATATACACTATATAAGACTAATATACAGTATATATTTTTAAAGTGATGGTGGAGTGAGCAGAAAAAACTATCGAATTTTTACAAATCGAATATTAAGTTCTACGTTTTTGGAATTCAGAAATTAGTTTTTAAAATTAAAAGTACAAATCGTTAATTGTATTGCCAACCTTTCAAAATCAAACAATAGGGTATGAACAATGTTCAAAGAGCTGTGGGTAAATATCAAAATTAAAAAGTCGAAGCAGTATATATTTTTAATTATTTGTCTGAAATTTAAAATTTAATCGTAAAAATACCGTCTGTGTTATTAATATATAAAGATATAGAATATAATATACAGAAGAATAAATATTTAATATGTACAACTTATTAAACGCCGTTTATATGAGTAGTTCTAATTTCAAAATCAATCAAAATAAAGCCACTAATAGTAGCGACATTTAGTATTCCATATATTATTTTTCACTTTTCTTTTTTCACATAGTACTTCATGTTTTATCTTATTATCCATGTATTTATCCAAGTAATGCTAAATTATAAAAGAATAACAACAATAAAATGCCGGTTTAGTTTCTTATACAGGGTGTCCATGAAAAACGTTTCAGGACTTCGATACATTAAAAGGAAGAAACAAGTTCCAATGGAGGTATGGTCTAAAACGCTTATTTTCTCAGATATCCGCCATTTTGTATTTTTCACAAAATATCTTTTATTTCAAACATTTTTTGACGGATTATTTTCATACTTTGTATGTGTTTTACGCTAGTAGACTACTATCACTAAAAATATAACTACCATGATCCAAGCTCAAAATCCAAAACGGCGGCCATCGTATTTTTTACCGTTTTTCGTTTAAAAAATTTAAATGGCCGCCATTTTGAATTTTGAGCTTGAATCATGTTATTTATTTTTTTAATGATAGTAGTTTACTAGTTTAAAACACATACAAAATTATAAAATAATCCGTTAGAAAATGTTTCAAAGAAAATATTTTGTGAAAAATACAAAATGGCAGATATCTGAGAAAATAAGCGTTTTAGGCCATACCTCCATTGGAACTTTTTTCTTCCTTTTAATCTACCTGATCACCCACCCAAGTCTTGAAATGTTTTTCATGTACACTCTGTATAATATTTAGTTTGTAGTGTGTTTAAGAAACAGATAAGGGGACAATTTATATATTTACAATTAATATTAATTACAATGTGTTTTAGTATTGTCGGAACCCGTGAGTGATGTGTGGTGTACCTTTAGATACGTGCAATACGTGATTCAGGAAAATTACCCCCGTACGGCAGGCCTGCGTACTAAACAATTTCCATCGATTTAGGAATTAATTAATTGTGACTATTTAATCCAAGACTAATTAATGTTTAAATGGGAAAGTTATTCAACTTTATTTATTCTCCATAAGAATAACACGGGAAAAGAGTAAATAGGCTTGCCGTCACAAGTAACCAAAAACATTTTTTTCTACTTTATTACATACTAGCTATTCGAAAACACACATAAAAATATAACTTTATTTTTTGAAATTCAATATACGGTTTATGGTGGATTATATTCTGTCGCTTAATTGAATAACAATACGACATAAATATTAATCACATATATTAAAACAAATAAATCTGAGTGGATTAATTCACATTTTCAAATCCTCGTAATAAAATCGTAATCTCTAAACACGTGACTAAATAACAAAAATATAAATAACATAATCCAAAACTAAAACCGTTATATTAATGGTGATTAGTGTTATTTTCCTAAAATTTATGCGATATGTTTAGTTTGAAACGCATAAAAACATACATACAGTATACATTCAATTTTACAAATAAAGAGAACTAACTAAACAGGTTTGTGTACCAAGTTTTAACACAATCTTTCGAATGCTTACATAAATTTCTATTTAGTTATCTTAATTTTTCAAAATACTTTTTCAAAGAAGATACGGTATTACAAGACTTAAAGAGGGTTTGACTGTCACACTATACTTATTCTTGTTACATATTTTGTGTACTTAAAAATCGTACGATGTGGCAATAAGTTTGAGGAAAATTAGATTTTTATGGGTAATGCCAATAAGTTTGAAAATCTGGAAGATGGAGAGCAATAGAGGTGTCTGAATTGCGTATTTTTATAGCATTTTGCATCATTATAACGCCTTGAAATCTTTGACACTACCAAACACCCTTTATAATATTATTTCTTTACATTTCTATACGACAATGCTCAATTTCCTATAAAAAAATTCGCTAAAAAGGAGTTTTGTTAAACATAAAACCTAACAGAACACCTTTGCACGTATATTTGGTTGTATATTTTAAATATTTATCTCCTCACACCGTTCATCATATGTAATTTACGAGTGCTGTAGTTTTATATTTGAAGTTGTGTATTTTTGTACACGTCTCTGGGTATAATTTACATCCAGCTAAATTTATACAGCTCCGATTTATTCGAAAAATAAACATGATGTAAACAGCTGGCATTATGTTTAAAAAACAACAGATAATAACCTTACCATGTCAGCCATTGGATGGAAGGGTTTGTTTTGATACGCGATTTCGGGAATATAATTTAATTAACCTTGATATTCCTTAATTTAGTATTACTTTTGCACTTATTAATTGTTGGTGTATCGTTGTTTTTTTAATAATTAATTATTATCGGTCTTTAATGGCGATGAGAAACTAATCGAAGAAAGAAATTCAATAAGGTATGGTTGAAAAAATGTTTGTTTTATTGTTTTGACAATTTTATAATACTAGTTTAATGAGGTTCTATGTTGTATTAATATCTATAACAAATAGTTTTTATCGTACATAAATTTGTATGATTCTTACGATGTCTCTTGTATTTTAGTGCTTAACTGAACGAAGAAAAATACTTTTTGGGTGTTAATAAAGAAAATAAATGCTGTATATAGAATTCAGAATGCGGGGTTTTCCATGCGATAAGCGAAAGAATTAAGAATGAATAATAAATTAATTAAAAATTAATTACAATTAATTTTCAACAACCAAGAGAATTTCAGTGCAAAAATTGACATATTTTGATTTTTAATGTTAAATTTTAAATTAATCCTAGAGCTTAACATTTTGATAAAATTACGCTGTGCTATTTTTATATTATGAAACTAGGTACGGTATTTACATTTTTTTGAGACTAAGTAAATCGAAATATTTTCAGTCAGTCACCACGATAACGGCCGGAATTATTGTCTTCATTATTATAAAATTTAGTGGAGTTGTTCCTTTCTGTAATATCTTGGATGAGTTCGTTGGGCAACGCGATCGGAATACATTAACTACACTTGGGTGGGGGGGTTTGTACCCCACAAATCGGGTCTTCAATTTTTTTATGTATATTAAAAATATCGAATTTTTATTTTCATCATTAGATTCGGCTCAAACAATTAAGTATTTTGAATCATGACTCTAGGTCGTTTGGTAACTGAGATATTTAAAATGGTAAATACATTACATTGTCTAATATTAATCTTATGAAGAATAGCTAAAAATCAATAACTCTCTTATTTAACAGCAAACCTATGTATTCATCGTAATTCTTACCGAGAATAGATAAATTGTTATAACTCGCTCAGTTGTGATCAGTTGTTCACTTAATGTGATAAAATGTTGTTTATGATTTTACTTAATGAACAACCTCAATATAAGGACATTACCATGTAAAACAACCCTTATCTCAAGCAAGCTTTCCTCGGAAATATTTGCCTTAAGAAATCTATCCAAATACTGCCAAACTCAGGTACTGATGACGGCGTATTATGGACTCATCTTTCCACACCTTTCATATGGAATAGTTCTCTGGGGTGCCTGCACAAGCGCAGACTTCACGAGATTATTCAAACTTCAGAAAAGGGCTGTCAGAATCATCTCAAAATTAAAAAGAAGAGTCGTGTAAGCCAGCGTTCAAAGAGCTGCAACTGTTGACACTCCCCTGTCTCTACATTCTCGAAACAGCTACGCACTGTTTTTTAAATGTTCTCTGATTCGGGGCAGAGACATTCATAATTACAAAAAAAGAGGCAGGGGGATCTCCGAACTGGACAGCACAGAACGGCCGTCTTTGAACACCTACCATCACAAGCAGGTGTACATTTGGTCAACACATTGCCAGACTCATTCAAAAACACACTTATGCCAAAGGCATTCAAGTCTCGCCTCAAAAAATTCCTTGTCTCAAAAGCTTTCTATAGCATAGGCGAGTACTTATCTTATGACTGGGAGACCACCATTTCAGATCAAAATTAACACCCGGCCCTGAGGGGGGATTAATTGGCGAGTGGTTGGTGAATGAATGAACAAATCTGTATGTTTGACTGGCTGAATAAATGGAAAATTTTAGTTTAAACTATGTACAAAAACAAATTACTTTATAATACAATTCATGTAATTGTCTACTGCAATAAAGATTTTATTATTATTATTATTATCTCAACAAAGTACTCAGTATCATTCGATTACTATGAGAATAAAAATAGTCTATAAAATTCGCACTATAATGATCTCGTTATGATCTTACTTAGATTACATTTTGTATTGTACAGAATTTACAAAACATGAACAACTCTGTGTCAGATGCGCGGTAGCTCATATCGTTGTGCGCATGCGCTCCGTCCGCCACAACAAGCCTGCGCGTCAATCTCCTCTAGCGAAGCGACGCATGCTACCTGCCGGCCTAAAAACATCGACCGTTCAATTTCAATTTTTTTTAGTTTAATATTATTCACTTAGCTTTATATTCGTCAGCTTAAGTCGGAGTGTATGACAAGTCAAAACTAGTAAGATGCATTTTAACAATTTTTATTACAAGAACTACGAGTAGTTTAGTGTATTCAATGGTAAATGGTAACCACGGCGTATGTGCGGAGCGAGGGTAGTACATTGTTGTCGACTGCTCTCACGAACGCTCGCTTCCCTCCCCCCATGTGTGTTTGGTGTTCTCATAAATTCACCTTTAATGAACTTTAACTAGTGTATGGATTAAAGGATATCAAGAAGTCGCAATGTGCAAATGATAAAAGTTGTATTTAGCCGCACTAACTGGTGGAAATGGAGCCCGGTAACTAATCGAAACTCAAACTCAAATATCTTTATTTAAGACAAACTGCGTAATAGCGTCATTACAAAAGTGTTCCTTAAAGGAATAATTATTAAAATTAGATATAATAACTGTTCAACATAATAGTCTAAATTGCTAAAAAGTTTTAATGCTGTAGTAACAGCGTGAAAGAGATTCTTATTGCCAAATTTGTCCACGTCTGTTTCAACTTATGGTGCAGTGCATTCAACATTTATGCCATTATAAAAGATTTCGGAAGTCAATTGTTGGAATATTCTGACCATTTACCTCAAAATCTAACGAACTCCGCCATTTTGGATTTTCCTAAGATATGTAATTTTTCGATAGTAATATTGATCACTCAATTGTCGTAAAATGGTGGTTGAGGTGTCGAATTTGGTAAATATTTATATTTATATTTCTTTAGCGAATTTATAAAAAGCTATTACCGTAGGTCTCATGGCAAGACTTAAGCCCGGGACAATTGTTATTTTTTTCTTCTATGTAAAAAAACAATAGTTTATTATATATATATATTTGTTATGTTGTTGTTTTATACAGTTAGCACAACTCTCGTAAAAATGGTCCGATCGAGTCCACATTTGGTAGAGAGTGTAATCCTACAACGACGATATCGTAACCAGACATATCGATGGGAACGGGTAGTTTGGGGTTTGTACCCAAAATTTTTTTTGCGTTTTTTAATGTAATTTTTAAATTTCTAATTTATATTTCACCATTAAAAGCTTAAAAAACTACACAATTAAGTTCTTAAAGTTTTTCTCTATCTCCAACGGTTACCGAGATATTAAAAAATCTAAACACAGTACATTGTATTTTGGGCTTCAATGTTAATCTTATGGAGGAAAGGAAAATTAATATTTCCCATATTAATCAATATTTGGATAAAACTTGATATTTAACTTCAGTTGAAATCATCCATTTATACTTAAAAATTATAGTTTATGTTTTTATCATGGCAGTCAACCTGCATACTCTTTTCCCATGTTAATCTTATGGAGAATAGGCAAATAATTCTCATGTTCATCGACAGATTTTGACCACTTGCCTTGTCGTATATTATTATTATTATTATATCATTGATTTGGAAATTCGCTGAGTACGCAGGTCTGCTGCGACGGGGGTATTTTAAATTTTCTATCTTAAAAAATTACTAAGCTACTGTTTAATTATCGGATATAATTGAGTGGTAATAAAATTTAATAATGTAATTCTCTTTATACTTACTTTACCTTTGACACCTCAACGACTTTGGTGTAACCCGCAATGCTGTAACAAAATGAACATTTGCGGCTAAATGACTACAATGATTCCACTGTTCTATTTTAAACATGAATATTATTCTAAGTAAATTTTATAATCGTAAAAAAAACTAAAATGATCCTCAACAAATTTTAGTTTTGAACATAACCTTTATTAAACGTTTAACATTTCAGTCAGCTCTATAACATACAGTGTGTCCATGAAAAACGTTCCGGACTTTGGTGAGTGATTAGGTACATTAAAAGGAAGAAAAAGGTTCCAAGGGAGGTATGGCCTAAAACGCTATCCGCCATTTTGTATTTTGCACAGAATATTTTTTATTTCAAACATTTTTGAACTGATTATTCTAAAATTTGGTATGTGTTTTACACTAGTAGGCTAATATTATTAAAAAATAACCAGCATGATTCAAGCTCAATATTCAAAATGGCAGCCATTTAAAGTTTTAAAACTAAAATACTTTGAAAACAGTAAAAAATACAATGGCCGCCGTTTTGGAATTGAGCTTGGATCATGCTAGTTATTTTTTTAATAATAGTAGTCTACTAGTGTAAAACACATACCAAATTTGAAAATAATCCGTTCAAAAAATGTTTAAAATAAAAAATATTTTGTGAAAAATACAAAATGGCGGATATCTGAGAAAATAAGCGTTTTAGGCCATACCTCCATTGGAACTTTTTTCTTCCTTTTAATGTACCTAATCACTCACCGAAGTCCTGAAACGTTTTTCATGGACACTCTGTATATAACTAGTTTATTTTCATATTCAAGGAACAAAATAATATACTTAAAGTCGCTCGTCTGACATTGACGAACGCCTAAAATTCTGGAAACATGAAAGTAGAAAATATTATTTAAAATTTTATACAAATATTATTATTTGGTTGACCAACAGAAATGCTACAAATAGTGTGAAATAAATCGAGTCCCATAAAACGGTAATGTTAATATATCTCTTCATTCCAAATATCTCTGGAACCAGACTACATAGAGATCTGAAATTTGTTTTATTTTAAATATTGGTTTATTATCAATGTCTGTATAGAGATTATTGTATATTTTCATTATAGTAACTATTTTTTTCAGAATTAAAAAACTGTGTTCCAAAAACACATACAAAAAATTCAAAATTTTCTATTTTAATTTTTTTATTATAAAGATATTGCAATAACAAACTACATATGTGCACTGTTAGTATACCGTACATATTTTGTAGTTGTAAGTCTTAACGGTTTCTGAGTTATGTATCTTGAAACTTTAAAAAAGTAAAATTACGGAAAATCGCAAAAAACTAACTAAAATAACTTTGGAACTCTTTATAGGTCAATCTATTGCAGTTGGACAATGTTTTTAGTTGTAGAACAAGTCTAATTTTGTGTCAAAATGTAGGTATATTTAATTTGAATAGTAATACTGCAACCGGATCTCAAGAGGTTGATCCAAAACAAAATGGCGACAGTTTGAAATCTCCCAAAATTCATGTGAAATAAAGTTAAAGATGTTACATAATTGTTTTGACATAGATATAATGTCTTAGCTCGGGGAGGAGGTGCGGCAATTTTTCAGGGACTTTGTACCATTTTAGTATTATGTGTTTCATGTTTTTGGAATGAGGAAATTGTACATAGCAAAATATAGTGGTAGTAAATATTGTAATAGCAAAAATGTATTATTTTTACGTCGTAAAACTTTGTTTTACTTTGGAAAATGTCCGTAATAAAGTCTAAATAAAATAAATTCACTATCATCAATAATAAGTTTCAAACAAAGTATTCTCTGTAGTTAAGGAAATAAATTCTCAATTGAATGAATTGAGATAAAACGTCACTTCAGTTTATATTAGTATTAGAAGTTTTACACACGTATAAAATAATTACTGTCGGCCATTATAAATATGATTAGTGCTTCAACTCAGGCCTACGCACAGGCTCCTGCCCATGTAGGCCTTTCCCTATGTATTGGCTAAGTTTATACTTAGTAAGTTGTTTAGTTTATTATTGCCATAGATTGCTATTATTTATTTTCATTTAAATTTTCTGCCATGTAAATCACTATAATTATAAATAAACGTATTTTATTTCATTTCATTTCGTTAAATTGGCAATAGATTTCATCCAGTCACACCGGACATCATCAGGCCCAAACGGAGACTGATATACTATTATATTAAAATTAATATAAAATAATAACATGCGTACAATATTATTCTTTATAATAATACAAATGAAACAATTTTATTAATATGTATGTAAATTAATTGCAAACTTAGTATCCTTTTAGTTTAAAATTAGGAAGTTTCCTAATGGTTGAAGGAAATAAAAATCTTAATATTTTAAAATAAGTTAATTATTTTATTAAGTTATATTATAAGTGCTTATGTAAAAATAATTTATTTCATACTGTCGCTAAAATTAGTTAGTAATTTTCATAGATTTAAATCACAAATTAAAGCGCTAATGATAAAATGTTTTCATTTCAAAATATTTTAAAATTAACTATACTAATTTTTTGGCTTTATGAGTATAGTTCTTGATTAAAAAAAAATACAATTTTTTTATTAATTAGCAGGTTTCCATTCCCTTTCTCTCTATTGAAGGTTTTTTTTCGTTTTAACATTCCGGTGCTCGCGTGGTTTACTGGAACGCGAGCGGTCGCGTGGAGTGCCCCTGCACTCCACTTGTTTTTGTTGTTTTTCTTAATTAGTATGAATTGTTTTGACGATGTATTGGCATTTTATGTTGAATAGACACATATAACACATAATTGATGTGATTGGTGATGTTATAAAACACATAATTTAGACCAAAAAAATCATTTTGCAAATTGTACAATACAATAAATAAATATTGGTGCATGGAAAAATTATTTTAAAAAATCGTTAGGAATAATTTTTCAAACAACGCAATCGAACCCCAAAACCAAGTATGACAACATACTTTGACAAATGCACCTAATTAGCACGTTCTGCACACACACTTTTCAAATGATCAAGGTATACTCATTTGTTACACTTGAAAATTTAGCAAATTTTACAAAAACATAAATAAATATTGCTGCATAAAAGAGTTATTTAAAAATGGTTAAGAATAATTATTTAAATAACGCAATATTATCTATTTCAAGTTCATCAGGGTCTTCGTCACTTATGACACTCTCATCATCTTCCGTTTCAGCTAACCAACACCATAACTGTTCTTGGTTGTCCATTGTTCATTCATTAGTTAATACATGCACACACTATACAGTTTTCATATAAAAATAATGTCAACTACGTGAAATAAAATCCACAACATATGTCACTCCGTGGAAAAACCGGAACACGGATACTCGCGTGGAGTGCACCTGCACTCCAATCGTGCGACACCACGGGAAAAAAATCAATAGAAAATTGGTTTAGCCCGAATTGGTAGCTGTCATTATACTGACAGGTTCCAGGGGTGTCAGAGGGAAGGTAGATGACTGCTCAAGGTCACAAGTGCTGTCAACTGCGTTTTATGAACAAAACAACATGACTGGAGTGCCTCTCTTTGAAGGTTTTTGTGCTGTTTTAAAGAAATTTCCAACAGTTTCCTAATTTGGATAAGGAGAAGTTTATATTTTGTTGTCACTTTTCTTTATTAAATTTACTCCTGATCTTATTCGTTTTATGTTGAATTATACTTGAGTGAATTGCCCCAAATTCGGTGTTATTGTGAAAATGTCGCTGAAATGTTTGACTGCTTGATAAAATAGTGTAATGTTTCAACATGTCAGTATTTGCCTGGATAAATGCTACGCTATTTCCTCCATTTAAAAGGATGACAATATATACAAGATAATTTTTAAAAGAAAACCAGGTGTCAGCCATTTTTCAAAATATTCCTCCACGTATAAAATTAGTTGAAGCGAAAGTGAATTGTTTAGAAAGTGCGGTTTAGTTGATGATATCAATGGATCGTTAGCATTATTATTAAATCAAACGTGTTTAACCAGGCAGAGTTACGCGTCGAATGGCGTGAGCTTATTAGCGTTGAGCTCGTTAAAATATGCATTCTGATTACTAATTTAAACTCAACGTTCGTTAATCTTTCTGCCCCGGAGTGTCGACAGTTGCCGCCAATTTATCTCGACCACAATTTTATCCAGAAATATAGTACTTTTGGGGAATTTCCCATAGGGAAGAAGCTATTACCGTACGTCTCATGGCAAGACAAAACGGCCTAACGAAAAGGGGGTTGATTGATTCCTAAATCAATGGAAATTCGTTTAGTTTAGAGGTCTACTGCAACAGGGGTGTATCAGTTGAATGTTCATCAGTTGATATTGGACTTTTACAATTGACTGAATTGAAAACAATAAGAGTTTAAGAATTTTTAACAATAAATTATATGCAATACAATATATGTATACAATATAATAGTACATAGGCCTACACATATCAACATATACAAAACGCACGGTTCTATAAAACAATGTTAAAGAGTTCCATGTATCTCTTTTAACATACCAGTACAAATTAAGTTTAATTCTTACCGTTATATCTGATCGTAGTTTTTAATTTGGTATTCATTTCATTCTTAACGTTAAAGTCTCGACGCCATTTTAGTTTTACTAAGCTGGATTTATCATCCCTTTTTTTCTAAACAACTAATTACTCTATGAGAAAATAAGTGTTTCGTTTTGGTCGTATACTAATAATTTTAAATTCAACGACAATTTTTTCTCCTAGAGAAACCAAATAAGTTTATAATAATAATTTTTCACTCAGTGGCCGTAATGTAAGTAGTAGATGAATAAAAATACTGGAGTGATGATCTGAAGAAGAAATTATGTGTATAAGTTCGAAATAAATAATACTGAGAAATAATATCTATAATTTAATTGCAATTATGTCAAAACGTAATTACTATTGACAATTATTTTATTTTTTTATTTTAACGGTATTAAATTGAGTAAGTATTTACTATTAACTAATTATATCACTAACAAAGAAAGCTTGCCACCCCTTTCAATTTCCATAAACAATAATACCATACCGTCTTGCTTAGAAACCAAGTTTTTGGGCGTGCGGATTGACAACCAGTTAAAATTCACTTCTCATGTTGATTCCGTTTGCAAAAAGCTAAGTTCTGGCATTTTTTTATTGCGAAACTTAGCCACCTTTTTGGATTCAGAAGTTCTTTTAGTGGCTTACTATGGATTGCTTTTCCCTTATCTTTCATACGCTGTTGCAATCTGGGGTTTTGAATGTGAAAATTCAAAACGCGTTTTTAAGTTACAAAAGAGAGCCATTCGAATAATTTTTAAGAAGCGCCGCGCATTTTCTTGTAAACCGCTTTTTGTCAACAATAGAATTCTCACTTTCCCATCTTTATATATCTTGAACTGTGTAGTATTTGTCAGGAAACATTTTGACCTTTTTCAAAATTCAACCCGCCCCCTCTGCTACGGTTTGAGAAGACGGCTTGATATAGATATCCCGAAGCACAAAACTTCTTTTTTTGAAAACCACCTCTTTTATAATGGCATAAAGCTGTTCAATGCACTGCCAGCCACCTTAAAAGTTGAAACAGACGTGGACAAATTTGGCAAAGGGGTTAAGAATCTTCTTTTATCACGCTGTTACTACAGCATTAAAGACTTTTTAGCCTAATTTAGACTATCTCTGTTGAACATTTTTTTATTATATAATCTTAATTTTAATAATTATTCCTGTAAGGAACACTTCTGTAATGACGCTATCATGCAGTTTGTAACTGTCTTAAATAAAGATATTTGAGTTTGAGTTATTGGGAAATTCTCATTGAGTTCATAGTTTTCCCACTTCAATAATAATGAGGAGACGACCTCAGACAAAGCTCTGCGAAGTTAGGTTAGGTTGGTTATTGGTAGTATAATTATTTAAATAGATTTAGGTATTTACAGAAAAAACAACCAATCCATAGTAAAAACACTATGGATCGGTCGAACTCTGGACTAATCGTATGTTATCCGTATTTTTTGCGTTAAAATTGTGTCGAATTTCACTCATGAGTGTTTAGTACGGCTTTGGTTTCCACTAAAAAAAGTAAAAGATTCGAAATACCGTAATGTCTGGCCTTTACGCATGTGAAACTGTACATGTTAGAGTTGTTTGCCCCTAGTTCCTAAACAAATTGAAAACAATTAATAAAACTCCTAATTCAAGACTGAATCGATTTTAATTACAATTTTATTGAGTATCGTGATTTATGACGGAAATACAGTACTATATCTGAAATTGGTTTTCAAAGTGCTGTCTTTGTGTATGTGTGTGTATGTTTAGAGACTTAACTAGTGCATTGTTATTTTATCAAAAATTTGTTTATAAATATAAACCTTCACATATCCAGACGGTTTTAAATTTTCGCGAATGTTCCTTAAGGAAGAAGCTATTACCGTAGGTCTCATGTTAAGACTTAAGCCCGGGACCATGTTATTTTTCGTCTTTAGGTGCCCAGAGTCCAAAAACAATAGTCGTTAAAATTTATATATGAATAAATTTACAAAAAAAACTACACAATTTAGTTCCTTAAAGTGTTTCTCTATCTCCAACGGTTACCGAGATATTAAAAAATCTAAACACAGTACATTGTATTTAGGGGCTTCAATGCTAATCTTATGGAGGATAAGGAAAAATTAATATTTCTTCTATTAACCAATAGTTTTGGATGAAACTTGGTATTTAGCTTCATGTGATTAGGATTAATACGTTTATGCTTAAAATCATAGTTTATGTGTTCCTCACAGCAGCAAACCTGCATACTCTGTCCCATGTTAATCTTATGGAGAATAAGCCAACTCCTTTATTTATCATAAAACTTTGTACTGTATATGGTCAAAGTAAAAATAGTCTCTGGTAATAATGCCTACTTTTTTATCAACAGGTATTGATTGATCAATTTTTCATATACTTGTATTATTATTGCCATATTGTTGAGGTGGAAATTCGCTGAGTACGCAGATGTGCTGCGACGGGGGCATTTAAAAGTTGTAGTACCCTAAACAAATTGAAAAAATCATTTGTCTCAAAAAAGGCGAATTGATTTTTATTTTTGTTTTATGGAGTATAGTGCAGTATAGATACCTAAAGATCTATCCTTGTATCTGAAAAAGATCAAAAGTTTTCATCTTAAAATTAGAATGTTGGATTATCTGATACCAATGTGATTAATCGCTGTCAGAAATCTGTGATTATTTTCTGTACTTTATAGAGGTTTAACAGAATTTTATTTTGTTTATGCAAATACAATAATTTTATTTAATGGAAGGTTGTACGTGACTGTTTGCTGATAGAGTTGATTAATTATCATAAATTTTAATTTATATTCGCTGCGGAGGCTCGGCACGCTAGCCGGCTAGCACAGTGTGAGCTGACAAGCTGCATGGGCGGTGCCCAGCCACCAAGCCTCGTGCGGCTGACGTGGCATCATATCTACTGTAGCCTGCCTGCCTCTGTCTCTCCTCTGCCGCAACTCTGTGTATTATACACACTCCACTCTATTTTCAATTTAATATCATCACGTGTTATCTTCTAAAACCATTGTCTGTGATTTCACTGGGAGGTGGTGACGCCCTGTAATCCAGCTACTTGGGGTACGAATTGTGGACAGTTGAGTGGCTGAGAAAGAGAAGGGGCTATGCCACAAAACCTAATTTTTATTTATTGGTATTTGTATTTATTTTATTTATTTGCCCTGCTAATACTAGAATCTAAAAATGCCATTGATGAATGAATAAATACATAACTACATTTTGTACCTGGTCTAATATAACTTTTTTTTATAACTTAATTTTTCTCAAAAACAGGTCTTTGTGGCATAGCCCCTTCTCTTTCTCAGGCACTCAGTTGTGAGCGATGGTCGGTGGATGTAGTGTTCTCTTGTGTGGATTAACGTCCGCACTATTGAATACTAAGTTAATCCACAAAGACCATCCTCATAATTAGACCAATTCGTAATTCAGAGACAGTGGTTCGGATTCCACGTTAAACTGTAGGTCCCTTAGTTGCCATCGGCTGTTGTGCTATCAATTAACAGTCCTGTCTAAGGAAAATGTCAGCCTTAGTCAGTAACAAGACTACAAGATCGCGCCACAATCATCTTACACTCAATCCTCATTCATACTTGGCTTAAAATACCTACATTGTAGTGTGGTTGTCATTTCAATGATCTAATCTAATCCAAACTTTTACCCAGAGTCTGATTGTTATGTTAATTATCCCTCCGAGTGCCATGCTGACATTAAATGTCGATTGAAGGTAGTTGTGGGAAGTGGTAGACGACATAAAAATGTCAATTTATGCAACATTTTTTTCTATTAAATTTTAACCATTCTAAACTCTGATGGATGTGGATATACTTAAATTGAAAGATGGGATTCTGGAGATTGATTTTATTACAATAAGTCTTGTAGCATTTGTATATCGATTTTATCAACATTGACTTCTGTGAGTAAAACACTCACTAACGAGGGACATGGATATATCTTAGCTCTGGGGGGGTGTAGGTGATTTTTAAGATGGAAAACATGTAATAGGTTTCCGTAGAAACTACCGGAACTATTGTATTGAATTTTAAATATAAATGAATAAGAACAGCTGTTTAGATGAACTTAAAACATTCCCTTTAGACATATCCATGATCTAACCTATTTCCCACAGGGAAGTAAATACAAACATTTTTGACGAGATCGGGCGGTACCAATGCAACAAGCATGAAATCGGTTTTAATTCAATATATTTTTTATGGATATAATATATGTTCCAACAGCTGTTTAGGTATGTTAAACGATAGTCGGGGTTTTACGTGTTCGCGAAGTGGTGAAGATTTTTTAACACTTTTCACATTTTTATAAAACATTTATTTACCCTCCTACAATTTTTATTTAAGCATCTTCAAATTGTCCTGTTTATTTTGAACAAAATGGATATGAATATTTATGTTTGCATTAAATTTGTATTTAATATGATTTTTTCCTTAATTGTCTACAAAGCCTTAAAATGAGTTTGCCACTCTCCACAACACATGTTCAAATCGGCCCGCCACTCGGAGTGTTAAACGTGGGGTAATTTGGTATGCATTACAGTTATGCATTGGTCCATCATTTTTCCTACTCTAAAATAAAGCACTTGGGATCGTTTCCGTTATACGTATACCATTTTTAAATAGCGATTTAATTAATTATTGTGTAACAAAACCAGTGGTTCAATGGTTTTCTAGCGGTTTCTTACTGTGCAAAAATACTATTAACGATATGAAAATATTAATAACCAACGCCGAACTTAATAGCGCTGTTTGTCGAACCATGAATAACCTCTATTAAACCACTGGGTTTCATTTAATCCTATTTTTTTGGTTTACTCGACTTAATCTCTGTTTTTCTGAAATAACTTAAACAATTAGTTGGAGTTATTTCCAATTATCAAGACGAGCAAGGTATTTTAAGTAGTATTTTTTTGTAGTTATTAAAATTTACGGATAATGATAAAACTTGTTATATATTATGTTATTGATTTGGAAACTCGCTGAGTACGCAGGTATGCTGCAACGGGGGTATTAATTTTTTTTTCGTGAAATTTGTAAACAATAGACGCTTTATTTTTAGGTTAGTTTAAAATAAATGTTTTAAAGAATAGTTAAATTTATTTCGGTGCCGTGTAGATAAATGAATGAGATTGATTAAACGAATCTCTGCCGGTTGGAAATATATAACATCTATTTATAAAGGTGTATTTAAAGAGTTTATATTTAAACTATATAAACTGCGGTTACATTACGTACATAATAAATGTGTTTTAATTTTACTATTGTTTTGGTTCTATTTCTCGTGATATATTTTACAAAGCACTTGAAAAAACTTTTAACGTGATCTCTGTACAATATATTATTAATTATGTTGGATTTGTTTATAGCCATTTTAATTTGTCAATACTAAATTAGTAAAATAAGTTAGAATGTTAATTACACTATAAAACATTTTAGTTATAAACAAAGTCAGAAACTACATTCTAAACTTAACCTTAAGTAAATTATGTACATTATATTGCATATACTCATATTACAATAATGTTTGGCAGTAAAAGATTCTGAAATGAATAAATGGGTTATTTATGAGGAAAGTGTACAATGCGTTGAAAGAAAACTTAGTAACTCCTTGAGGTAGTTTTTTGTTAAACATCTTTTAACATAACACTTCATGTTAATGTCTTAATGACTTGTTTGATGACTTAGATAATCTACTTTATTAACACGTAATATTCTTTTCATAAACTTTAATACCAAGGCACTGAACTAATGTTTGGACATATTTTATTTGTTAGGTTTGATTACTAAATTGTATTTTAAATACCCACGCGTCTCCATGTAGCATCTTAGAGGAGGTGTCATATTAATTTAATTATTATTATCGGGTACTATCAACAGCACAAAAGAAAATAAAATTAACTTGATATTATATATTACTGTATTTTGAACCTAGATATTTATTAAACTCAGTTCTGTTGTTTCTTTGGATCTCCAAAAATGTTCTTTGTTTATTAATCTAATCAGTTTCATTATTCTGGTTATTAGCTGTTTTTAATAAATTCATAAAGATATTTAGTTTTTTATGTTGTAATATTTTATTTTTGTTATATTTCCTATACTGCTGCAACACCCTCACAGCGGCGACTGGCTTGTACATGGACTCTGCATTCCACTACATTACAGTAATGCTCACTCATTTCAACGCTGCGGGTAGAACATGCCTACGTGGACGAGGCCGTCTCGGCGGGGAAATTTCCTCTCTCATGTTGGCAGCAGTTGTCCCCTCTTGATAAGAAATGGACTAAACAACTAGTCTCCGGATAGATTTCTGTTCAGTTTAATTTCGTTCACATTTTTCTCGTTTAGCGGTAGTTTTCTTTATTCGTACGTTTCAGTTTTCGTTTTAGTTCTAGATATCTGTAATTGCAGAACGTTTTTATTAAATATTTAGTGCTATACAAGTTGTAGTTTTAGTGTTATAGGTAAAAAACCGTTCATAACATTTTTTACATTTATTGAAAATGATTATATGTATAAGCTATTATATAACCTATGAAGGACCTTAATTAATTTTGTTTATAATTTTTGAATTATGAGTGATTTTTTAAATATAATTTTTCACCCTATGTACTACTGTATTACGTAGTACATATTATTGAACAAGTCATTTTGCCCAAACGTAAATAGTTTTATAAATAATTATAATAGATTGCTGCACTCAACGCAGGGGTGAAGTATTTTCAGCCACGGTTTGTGACCGGATGACGACAGACAGCCAGTCCTCGTCCGCCATTTTCCTCGTCTATCGCTTAGTCAAGCGAGCCACTGTGTCGCGTTCCGTTGTTTGTCGTACGCCAGCTGATATTGTAATTATTGTTGATCGGTCCATTTCCCGTGCCTCCGCGTGTCGTCCACGTCCCTCTGTTCCCTGTACAGTGCACAGTGTACTGTGTACACTGTACTTTACTGGCTGGCTGGACGGACGGCGATTAATGTTCAAGGTTATTATTACACTCTCTCAATCCCTGTTCGCCGCGGCCTATTCACTAAGTTTATCGTTTGTGACGTTTGTGTATGCAATGGTGTTTCGTCGTGTTTATTGAAATTTACGACTGAGAACCTCGTTCGCCTCGCTTTACTGTCGTTGAACGCCACGCTCTCTGTCGTCACGATCATGTATCACTTTCTCGTCCTTTCGACCTTGCCCGCTGGGGGCGCCACTAGCTGTGAACCTGCAATCACTTGTTGCAGTACTTCTCTCCAACCCTTGATTTATCTTTTGTACTTCAGATTCAGCTCTATGGCACTTTATCATATAATGTTACTTTTTAAATAGTTTTTATCTTTAATAGATTTTACAAGGTAACCAAAAAAGTTTAAAATCTTTCAGTCAGCTTCTTAAATGTAAAATCAAATTAAAACTACTAACAATATATTTTTCTGTTTCAGATGAACATGTACATATATGGGATTTACTTCTAGGGATTCATTTAATTTAGGTAAGGACCACAGTTTTGTGTTTAAATACTACCTCATATAAGAACCTTAGTTAAGAAATTAAATACACTGTGCATATTTTTTTAATGCGTTTTAATAGAACAAATATGTTTTTTTTTCAATGAAACCAACCTCATTGATTACTCATCCAGTACAGTTATGTTATTATTTTCTGCATTAGGTACAGTACATTATTATATGCACAGTTATACAAGCACAATACACAATAGTATTTCTAAGGAATCAAAATATAGACACAGCTTTTTGGAAAAAATAAATTTGTAAATGTGATTGTTAAAACAGTATTTGGACGTATATATTTTATATAATAATTGCTAGGGCTAAAATTAATATCCATATAATTTTGGGTTCTCTGAAAAATAAGGGTAAAGAATGGGAAAAAGCTAACTATTGGAGTAAATTAACGTAAATATTGAAAATTGATTTTTTTCTACTAAAATAATGAAAGTTCATAGTAACAAAAGAATTTTAAACTATATTTATGGGTAAATAAGAATTATGGGAATGAGGCTACATAGATCCTAGTGTGTAGACTCGATTGGTACACTATGCATGATGCATGATACTATTAAGGAAAATATTTTGTGGCACAGGTATTCAGTTTATGGCAATAAAACGTATAAAACGATAAAAAGTTACAGTTTTCTAATAATTTGTATTTAATATTTTAAAATTGCCGCCATTTTGAAATGTATAATCAAACTAAGCCGGGTTTTTATTAATAAGGTCTTGACCAAAGTGAGAACCATACCGAGTATGCACCCAATCGGTCAAACCGTTCTAGATGTATAAGTTATTTTGTAAAAAATACAAAATGGCGGATATGTGGTAAACGAAGCGTTTTTCGAAAAAAATGTATTCTTGATTTTCTTTTTATTTTGACCCCTAAAACCATTTGACAGAGTTTGGCACTTTCTATATGGGACACCCTGTATATAAAATTAACGAAATCCGTACTTAGGGTTTTTATAAAAATTTATTAACTTTCGGTTTGTTTTGATGAAAAAAGTACGTTGTTAACATTGTTTTTGGCTAAAATATTTTTCGTTAAACTTTTACACTTTTTTTACTGTAACCAATTTTGTGTTGTTTTTCTTTTGTATGCCTCAAATGTATGCGAACGTATACCCAATCACTAAAAGTATTCTACTAGGGTGGAAACACGTTTCGACTATGTTTAGTGCAACAGTGTTAGCTATTAAAGGCGTTAGAAAACACGAAACGAGTGTACTCGGTCGGGCGCACTACGTCGTGAACGTGTTTAGAAAATTAAAAAAGAATATACTGATTTAAAGAAAAAAATATAAAGCCCGGGTTAAAGTTTTCGAGTGTATTTAAAAAGGGAAAGGTTATGATAATATCTCTTACACGTGTTGTAGAAAGAAGAACATAAAGTAAACAAAATTAACATGGTAGGATACAGCCATTCGAGAGACTCACGCGCTGCACGCTGTTATAATATTAATAATAATAATCTATGTAAATAAAATTAGAGTTTTGTCTGTACATTGCTCAGAATTATTCATATTTTAGTTATTTTTACGTTTTATGCGTTAGAGAAACCAGTCTTTTCTCAATTTGTGTCTTATTTTGCTTCAGTTTCCAATGAATCATCTACTGGTAATAATCAGCTGTCTTTGTAGTTTAAAGATTTAAAATAAAAAAATAAACAGCTGTCAAATTAATATTAGTTAGTTTATATTGGTCCGTGATTTTAAACCCATTTAAAAAGTTATTTTAATGTATAACTAATTTTAATATTAGTGTTAATGTTCTTATCTATATTTAATTGTAAAGTAATGCTAAATAATAAAGCTGGGTATTGATTTATTTTCTTTGTATTGTTTTGTTTAGGATTTCAGGTTTACATTTTGGTATGATAATTTTTCTTCTTTAAACTGACTTCTTACAACCCGTAAAAAGGACGGGCTTACTGCTAGTATTAATGTATATTCATTGCACTTGAAAACGTTAAAACATCGTATATAAAACGTCAAATATATCAATTTTAACAATACAATAAACAAAATAACAAATACAATAAAATAATAACGATTTATACCCCTGGGGAATCTATGACAAAAAAGAAAGTCATTAAATAATCTTAATAAACTCAAAACTCAGCTCCAACGGTGTGACGTGAACTCGTCCACCGCGTGGAACACATGACTTGTCAACTCACGCTTAAAAGTCTGCATCAGTGGTAGCTCAAGTTAAATTTTTGAACATATTGAAAAGGTCATGCCCTTGAGCCACATCTCATCAATACACTTCCAAAGTTTTACATTGATACTTTGATAATTAACGCCACTACACACGCCAAAGTGAAGGTATGTTCCGCCAGAATTTAATATTGCCCTTACTGGACTAAAATTCAAGATACCTACCACTGATGCAGACTTTTAAGTCTCGTTTTGAACAAACGGGAACTCTCCAGCCCGACACCTACCTGAGAAGGGAGTTTCGCAAACGCAGATGTGCGGTGTTGAACAGTGCGTTCAAGGCAATTCAGCTTTATCTTACGAGTTACACAGCACCCTTCAGAATGAAGAGTAATCATGGGGATTTTGGAACAGGCATTACAATTAATGTTGTCTCAATTAACTTGTCCTCCCGCAAGGTCGCGCCTTGAAGGTGCACAAGGCAGCGCCTTGGACGCGCGCCTCTTGCAATAGTGATAGGTCTGACTGATTCGGATATAATTTTCAATACCTATTATTGTTGTAACTGTAACGCTTATTATTATTTAGCGTAAAGCGTTCACACAACTTTTGAAGATTACCTCCAGTATAAAATGCTATAGGAAATACACATGCTAATTATTTTTCTGAACATTTTTTGTTAAATCGAATTTTACTTTCTCCCCTTTTATATGGAGAAATATGTTTCATAAAATTTTAATTTGATTGAGAGTGACATATTTTACGTTTACTTGAATAAAAAAAAAACACTGATGTCCACAAACCCCAAACCAGACTATAATAAACTTGGCAAACGTATACACGTTGACTATAATCTCCAAATACTTTTTTATTACTGAATGATTCAATGGCGTTGGACTAATAAAGCATATATACAAATACAAAATACGTTACGATTTTAATAAAAGTTCCATGGTTTATAGTTTTTAAGATCCCAAAAAATATGACACCTCCTGTATTAAGTTATGGGCTTTAAAATGTCAAGAAAAATAGTTTTTTTGAATTTTGCTGAAACTAATATGTTTTATAAAATGATGACCATCACCATAAATCCTAAAAAATCAAAAGATCATTAACAGTTAGTCTACGCCAACCGGTTGAAGAGAAAAGTTAAGTTTAATGTCCATAGTAAACGCAATTAACTGTCTTAGAGCGCCCAATGTTATTATTAGGGAGAATATTAAAACTCAATTCCTTATTTCTCAACCGTATTCCATGAAACTTAGTATGCAGCGTAAGGTCACATCACCCAACAAAACCCACTTAAAAAAAGTTGGTATTGAAAAGAGGTATCACAAAAAAATAATTAATTTAACTTGTTTTCTATTGTTGTTGTAGTTTAAATACCCCCGTCACAGCAGACCTGCGTACTCAGCGAATTTCCAAATCAATAATGTAATAATAATAATAGATGACAAGTTATATAAAAATCTATCCATAAACGTGAGAATTATTTGCCTATTCTCCATCAGATTAACATGGAAAGAGTGTGCAGGTTTTGCTGTAAAACACTGAAAGTAGTATTTCTACATAAATAATTTTTAATCTTAACATTTAACCAACTTTCATTAACATCTGTCCATAAATAAAGGATTTGCCTATTGTACAAATGATTATTGGAAAAGAGTATGCAGGTTTGCTGCCATGATAAACACATAATCTATGATTTTTAAACATAAATAGATAGATTTCAAACACTTGAAGCATGTAATGGAGTAATCTGTTGACCTACGGTAATAGCTCTTCCTGGGAAACGCTAAAAAAATGTTTTTTATACAATGTACCAGCCACCTAATACCGTTTATTTTATTATTTTGAATCGTTGAATATAGCACCTATATTGAGCAATAAAAATATTTTTCATGGTTCTGCCCCACACTGTTATTATATGTAATTTTTAATTATTTATGGAAAATCAAAGATAGAATTTTTATCAAATCAAATAATCCTTAATTTTTCAGGAAGGAGAAGACCAGTTGCTGTAGTTCTTTAATCAATATATATATGTCTATTTATATTATTTACATTAATATTTTAAGAAAAATGGAAGAAAAAACTTGAAACTAAAGATTTTTAATGAAATACCCCCAAGTTTCATTTTATTATGCTAACTAAAAACAAAATGGCGGAGCAAACCTTTTTATATTTACTCCCCTGATGGAAATAAGTAAGTTAGATCGTGAATAATATGTCTAAAGGGAATTTTCACTTTAATGTGAGTAGTTCTTTACCTCAAATAAACATTTTCTTAACCAAATCTTCATGTTTCAAATTTTGGTCTTAAAAATTGTTAATAGGCCTACTAATTGCTAATACTTAATTGTTGTAAAATTGTAAAAAGACATATCCATGTCAAAAACTTATCAAATAAAATCTTCTGGGAAAACTAGTCATATTTACAATAGGAACAGCACAACAGCTGATCTTGTAAACCCGCAACAAAGAAACTAATTAGAAATTAGCATTCGCATTTGCTACTGGGCTTAGTTGTGTCGTGTTTTGTTGTGTATCATGTAGTAATTTATTTTTCAACTAAAAATAAAATGTTGTTCCTATCGTCTTTGAAAATAAATATGAAGCAGTATGGCGTTTATGACAAATGTACCCAGAAACAATTCCACCTTAAGAAACTCGATTGGTAATTATAATTAATGAGGTTAATTGTAGAGGTTAACTGTTTTATCTCTGTATTTTTTCTAAAACGCCTATGATTCATTTTTGTTTCGTTGCCATGAATGCATCAAATCTATTTATTTTAAGGTTTGCCACATTCGTGTCTCTTTAATTTTATTTACAGGTGGTCTTTGGGGTTGAAACTGCTTAAACAATAAAGCAATATGGGTGCGTTTTTTTTCTCAAAATGTTTTAGCGTTTTCATAATAAGTTTTTTATTTTGTGTTGTCATTGAATCACGTCAAAAAACACACAAATTTTAACGTTTTTCTCTAAATCTAGAGTTTAAAAAATCTCAACAGTAGTTTTATTTAGAGCTCCATGTGTAATCTTTATGCCATTAGAATAAAAAACTATAATTTTTTCCTGCTAATCTCCAACTAGATTTAAATATAAAACAGTACATTGTATTTACTCATGTGTTGAGGATAATAATTGTTTTCCCTTACTAATCAACAATTTTGGATGAAACTTTGTATTTAGCTTCATGTGGTTGGGATCTATATGTTTATGCTAAAAAAATCATAGTTCATGTGTTTCTCACAGCAGCAAACCTGCATACTCTTCCCCATGTTAATCTTATGGAGAATAGGCAAATTCCTCACATAATTGTACTATTATTTTTATATTATTGATTTGGAAATTCGCTGAGTACGCAGGTCTGCTGTGACGGGGATATTTTATTTTTTACTATCTTGTGTGTTTATTGTTATATCTTTAGAGGTTCAAGTGTGTACCGTAATAGATACGTCAGGTGTATTAATTCAAAAATATCGTCCTCTCCGTGGGACACCCGGTATAATATATTTAGGAAAACATACTCGAGTTCATTACATGACATGCTGTACTAGTTGTGGATTTGTCAGGTTTTGTGATCGATTTTTTAACAATCAATAAATTATTTTTATTCAAATTGGTATTAAAACAGTTTGTAAATTTGTTGTAAGTTTATTGAAACGGGTTTTTAGTCATATTATATGGTGTCTTCTCGATGTGATGGAAACAACATTCTGCGTATTTAAAATTATTTTAAAATTTTTTATGAAATACATGTGTTTGTAATAAATATTAAATAGGTTCAAAATTTTTAAATAGTAACACAGTAATAAGGTGATTAAACTTATAACTGGTGTAAAACTATCCTATAAATTGTTTAAATTATTGTCTTTTTAATAATTTATCTAAATCTATTTTAGTTTCTATACATCTTAAGCCTGCTAAGACAGGAAGCTTAAAACAATTAATTGTTCGTATTTTGTTTTTAAAATTACAACCTTTTTACCTTTTTGAAAACTTATTGGCATCTATGACTAAGCGCTAAAATATAATAAGCAACATTAAAGAAAACTTAAGTCTCGTATACCTAATTTCAATTTCTAAAAAATAAACCCTAAATTTTATTATTATCAAATAAATAAATAAAAGATTCAGTGTGTGTCAGTGTGTTTAATGCCGTTAAACTGACTGGAAGGAACACTGTCCCTGTGGTCATCACTGGAATTGCAGTACTAGTTTTTTTTTATTTTACTAGATTCGCCCAAGGCCCCCGCGGTTGTTGTCGGCACTCGGCAGTCCTTGGTAATTAAAATTAGTAATTAAAATACAGTAAATGGTGGTGTAGGGAATGTGCGTGTGAAATTGCATACAATTGTAAACTAAAATAACGTAACACAGTAGCAAAATGTGCAATAAGAAGTCACAGTTAAAAAATGTTTGTATTTACTTCCCTGTGGGAAATAGGTTAGATCATGGATATGTCTAAAGGGAATGTTTTCAGTTCATCTAAACAGCTGTTCTTATTCTTTTATATTAAAAATTCAATACAATAGCTCTATGGAATCCTGTTACATATTTTCAATCTGAAAAATCGCCAACACCCCCTCAGAGCTAAGACATACCCATGTCAAAATGTAAACTGTTTAGTCACTCGCATAACCTTCAAACCAAAATGTAAACAAAATAAAAACATAAACAAATGCAAGTGGTTCAATGTGTCGAGAATATTCAACTAACAGATATAGTAAAGTAATCAGCTGTTGAAAAGAAAATAGTTATAATAAACAAAGTTCTGGTTTCATAGTATGTGATCCTTTTTGGGCTTCTAGGGAGAACCCCAATTAAAATAGTACAACGAAATTTATTATCCATAAACGTTCTCCATGAAGCTTTACCTAAGTGTACCACTTTTCATGGCAAATCGTCCAACGGTGTCCGAATGCATAAACTTGAAACATAAAAATATATTTATATACAAACTTCCTCTTTTATAGATTTCCACAAAATTATTGTTACTACACAATTAATTAAATACCTGATGATTAACAATTGCTTATTATTTTTTATCATAATCAAATTTATAAAAATGGTAAATGCAATATCCAAGATCATTCTCTACCTTTAATTTGACACCTCATCCACGTGTTTTTACGACAATCGAGCGAACAGTAATGCAGTCAACTAAAATCCAAGATGGCGGAGGTATTGCAGACTTTTAACTTATTAAATGGAAATATTCTCCCACGTTAAGGGGCAGCATACATTTTTACAGTTTTCTTGAATTTCAACCCTGACAAGTTATGATACTACTAATTTCTTTTAAATTATGTAAAAGGAATACGAAAACAATGTATTTTGGTTGTTACTTATTTACATTTGAATTTATTTATAACTAGCTGACCCGGCGAACTTCGTAACGCCTCACAGTAACTTTAAGATTGGCCATGTTCTGAAGTCGAACAGCAATACGGCTTCATTGTGAAAGGTTATATATTCTGGGTCGCTGCATAGTGAATAACAATACTGAAACGATAAAACATATTAATATCATTCCCA
The DNA here is from genome assembly GCA_023375725.1 of Nephotettix cincticeps. Taxonomy (NCBI): domain Eukaryota; kingdom Metazoa; phylum Arthropoda; class Insecta; order Hemiptera; family Cicadellidae; genus Nephotettix; species Nephotettix cincticeps. The sequence continues at coordinate 56,889,054 of CM041788.1, forward strand.
TAAAACAAATAAATCTGAGTGGATTAATTCACAATTTTCAAATCCAATCCAAACCCAAACGAAACCTAACTGTAATACGGCTTTTATAGGAAAGATATACAACAGCTGATTATTATAATAAACGTAATAATATAAACATTGTAATTATCATATAAACACGTGACTTTAATCAGACAGAAAATAAAATATAAATACATAATCCCCCAAAACCGTAAACTATTAACGTGGTGAATAAAGCTGTTCATTTTTTACAGTACACATTTACTTCATAGTTTAACATTAATGAATGATTCAGATGGCATTGGATAGTAAAGCATACGGTATTGCTAATGGAAAGTAAACCAATCAGCTGTAGCTAAGAAATCAAATGTTTTCATTGTAGACAATTTGTAAACAAACTTACTCTCCATAAGGTTAACATTAGAAATTTAAAACGCCATAAAATGGAAACTTATGGGGTTTTCGAAAATATTTTTTCACTAAAACCTTCCCGGACACATATAGAGCAACTTCCTAAAATTTCATGGCGATCGGATGAGTAGTTTGGCAACGCATAAAGGACATACATACAGACATACATTCAATTTCATATATAGAGATAAGCTGATTTTACCCAAAGTCTTAGTCGGATTAGTTTGTCCATTTAATCCCACAACTTAAAGTAAATAACAATTGAAAAAATAAACATTAACATGTAATAATTCTTAATCCTGGGAATATTTTACACTTCAATAGTTTGGAGGAGCAATATCATGTCAAAATGTTTGATCTTGGTATTAGTGAATGCAATGGCCATGACATACTGGCCGTCTGAGTTACACTTGTTTCCTGCTTCCTCGATATCTTGCCAAACATTTCACTGATCTCTGCCAAGTGCGAGTAATTTTGAGAGTCTTTCGTGTTATTATTGCTAAACTACTTTACTAACTACTAATACACTTAGAACTCGAATGTTGGCATAATTTTAATTAGGTCCAATGTGTACCAGATTTCCTCATCACTATACAGGGTGTTTCAGATTTCCCTACCAATACTTTAAGGCATTGTTCCTGGTTAAGAAACATATCTAAATATCATATTTAAATTTTCCGGAAGTGCTTAGTTACTCACACAGCCTCCATTTTGTTTTTTTCACTTATAATATTTTTTCTGAATAATGGTTAAACGTACGGAACTGAAAGTTTGCACAAACATTTATGGCAAATAGACAAAGCTACAAAAAAATACGACAATTTCTCAAGTTCATAAAACAAAATGGCGGCCATTTAAAATTTTGTTTCTCAAATAACTCGTGAACCGTTGATTTAAAAGAAAATTTACAAGTATAACTTTTTTTAGGTAATGTAATTAAAAATCGATTGACACCAAATTGTTTTAAATTAGACAAATATTAACTGAGATATGGAAGCTTTAGTGATAGGTGACCGCTAGAGCTTAGTTGCAGTGCATCTCAAGGAATGCGACTTAAGTCTGCCACAACAATTTCAATGAATATAAGCAGGCGGAGACTGTTGCATTGTTGTGGCAGACTTAAGTCGCATGCCTTTACATGCACTGCAACTAAGCTCTAGTGGTCACCTATCGCTAAAGATACCATATCTCAGTTAATATTTGTCTAATTTAAAACAATTTGGTGTCAATCGATTTGTGATGACATTACCTAAAAAAAGTTATAATTTTCTTTTAAATCACCGGTTCACGAGTTATTTGAGAAACAAAATTTTAAATGGCCGCCATTTTGTTTTATGAACTTGAGAAATTGTCGTAATTTTTTTTGTTGCTTTTTCTATTTACCATAAATGTTTGTGCAAAGTTTCAATTCCGTACGTTTAACCATTATTCAGAAAAAATATTATAAGTGAAAAAAAACAAAATGGAGGCTGTATGAGTAACTAAGGGCTTCCGGACAATTTAAATATTTAGATACTAGCCAAAGTACCCGTTCTTCGCACGGGTAAAAAAGGCTGAGAGGTGTAGGCTCTACAGATACATTTAAGTTATTGATAATTAATTCTTTATTGTTTACAAAATGACAAAACACGTGTCTAAGTATATATCTAAACATGACAAAGTAACATATGTCAAATATTGGGAGAGGATAAGCATTAACGTTCCTTGAATTCTTCGTTTAGTCAGAGTCTTAACTTTATAGTCTCTTTAGTCTTTATTAAGTTAGATACTCCTTACAAGTCGTTGTGATAGTTTAAAATTCACAAAAACACTTAATTTTACCTACACATTGAAACATTGGGCAGACCACGCATAAAAATATAAACGAGTACACGATCGTTGAAGAAGACTAAGAGACTCGTGGCAGTCGTGTCGTGGTCTTCTTCGCCGTCTTCGTCGATGTAGTGCAATTTTAAAATTAATTAAATTAATGATTAATTAATGAATTAATTTAGTAATGATGGCGGTTTAAAATTAATGATCGATGTAAATAAACTAATATTAATTTTAATTTGACAACCGGTTGATTTTTTATGATAAATCACTTTATATAGGTTACATGTTCAGTAAAACCGTTTAAAAAGAAATCGGTTTTGAACCGGTTTTTAACAGGGTGTAGGTAAGGTTAAAACAAACACTATCCACCGAAAAATATAGAATAGTAAAAATAGGTTTCTTCGTTCTGGTTGGTTTCGTTTTCGCGGATAAGCGTTATATAAATGCCTTGTTCCTTGTACCTTATTCATTGTACCTTGTTCCGTGTACTTTACTCCTTGCACCTTGTTCCTTGTACCTTTTACCTTGTTCCGTGTACCTTGTTCTTTGCACGTTGTTCCTTGTACCTTTACCTTGTTCCATATACTTTGTTCCTTGTACCTTGTTCCTTGTACATTTTACCTTGTTCCTTGTACCTTTTCCTTGATCCTTGTACTTTGTTCCTTGTACTTTGTTTCTTGTACCTTGTTCCTTTTTCCTTGTACCTTTTTCCTTGTACCTTTTTCCTTGTACCTTTTTCCTTGATCCTTGTACTTTGTTCCTTGTACATTTTACCTTGTACCTTGTACATTTTACCTTGTTCCTTGTACATTTTTCCTTGTACCTTCTTCCTTGCACCTTTTCCTTGCACCTTGTTCCTTATACCTTTTTCCTTGTTCCTTGTACATTTTACCTTGTTCCTTGGGTTTGTGCTCTACGAGCTGCATTTTGAAACAAATGTATTTCCCAACAAAAGCTAATTGAAATAAATATATTTGGTAAAATATTGCCGTTAAAATCACATTGTTTGTTTTAGGTAAATTATCTGAGATATGGACATAGCCGCAATGAGCTCAAGAGGAAGTATAACATCGGAATCAACAGTGCTGGACTCGGAAGAGGAAGATCGTGCGTTTATCGAGATTTCCGAACTCGACAAACTCCTCGGCCTCCCGCCGCCGCGGTTCGACCTGGGCGTCGCCGACATTGATCCGCGTGTGCTGGACTCAGCCGAGAATTGTAACAGTTTCGATCCGGAGATAGAGTTCGCGTTGCCTCAGAAGCCCGTGCTGCCTCGTAGAATGGACATCGCCCGGCCGGACGACACGGAAACGGAAGTGTGCTACGACAAGGAGTTGAGCCAAGTGTCGGTGAACATCGGCAGCGAGGAGGCGTCTTGTGAGAGGACGTCTTACCTGACGGAGCCTGCGCCTGCGTCCGCCTCACCCTCCGCCTCCACCGTCGTCAGCGGACAAGGTAAGCGCCACCGGTCACTGGTCATGTGTGATTGTGTGATGTGTAATGTCCTACGTAGGTGACGGGAGTGACGCGACCCGGGTGAACAAATCCTTCAGTTTCGTCATGCTCTCAAAAGAGAAAAGACGTAAGTTATTGATGCTGGATAGTACGACGCTCCCATACGGATACGTATAAAGAAAAGTGACAGTAAGATCTGGCAAGAAGATAATATACAGGGTGTCCATGAAAAGCGTTTCAGGGCTTCGGTGAGTGATTAGGTAGATTAAAAGGAAGAAAAAATTTACAATGGAGGAGGACTTTCTCAGATGTCCGCCATTTTGTATTTTTCACAAAATATTTCTTATTTCAAACATTTTCTAACGGATTATTTTCAAATTTTGTATGTGTTTTACACTAGTAGACTGCTATCATTAAATCAATAACTAGCATGATCCAAGCTCAAAATTAAAAATGGCGGCCATTTAAAATTTTAAAACTAAAATACTTTGAAAACGGTAAAAAAATACAATGGCAAGACAAACTGATTTCAATTTTCAAATGTCGCTGATCACGTCGCCTACGTATGACCGGGCCTTACTCGTTTTACCGAATTTCCTGCAGGAATAGATATACAGTAGCTATTCCCGTGGTCATCGAATTACTTTTGTTTTGAAGTCCCAATGAAAATTGTTTAGGGCAGACATGTAAATATGTAAAATTATTCTATCAAGTACGAAATCTATGCTAATCGGTCTATCCTCTGCATATATTCTATATATTTTCCCCTTTGAATTTTATGTTTACGATTTTTTTAATCCTTACTAAATTAGCTTTGTTCGTAAATCTTATATAAGTTTATGTATTTACGTAACTTTCTATATCTGTGGTGACTCCGGGCAGTGGACACTTGTGGACTTTGGACTAAGTAAGAGTGAAAGCGCTGCCTGTTGGTTGGACTCTTCTCCGCACTCTGACCTCGAGTCTAGCAGAGAATTATTTCCGTTTAGTTTTATTTTTCTCTTGTCTACTTGTATACAGGGTGTCCACGAAAAACGTTTCAGGACTTCGGTGAGTGATTAGGTACAGTACATTAAAATGAAGAAAAAAGTTCCAATGGAGGTATGGCCTAAAACGCTTATTTTCTCAGATATCCGCCATTTTGTATTTTTCACAAAATGTTTTTTATTTCAAACAATTTTTACGGATTATTTTAAAATTTGGTATGTGCTTTACACTAGTAGACTACTATTATTATTTAAAAAAAATGGTTTGATCCAAGCTCAAAATCCAAAACGGCGGCCATTGTATTTTTACCGTTTTAAAAGTATTTTAGTTTTAAAATTTTAAATGGCTGCCATTTTGAATTTTGAGCTTTGATCATGCTAGTTATTTTTTTGATAATAGTACTCTACCAGTGTAAAACACATACCAAATTTGAAAATAATCGGTTCAAAAATGTTTGAAATAAGTGAAAATACAAAATGTCGGACATCTGTGAAAAAAAGCGTTTTAGGTCATACCTTCATAGGAACTTTTTTATTCCTTTTAATGTGCCTAATCTCTCATCAGAGTTTTGAAACGGTTTTTATGGACACCCTGTATATTATGCATTAATGGAACAAATAAATAATTTAATGAATTGTGGTTTGATCTAATAAAGAAGTGTATCAAAATGTTATGTTGAAATAATGAACTAATGGCTCATGAATGATAGGAATAAAATCTTTTGTCATATTTTAGTGTATTTAATTAATTAACTTTCACTGGTAACTTCTATTTGCTAGGAAGCTGAAAACTTATTGATCAACAACTACCTTCGTACATAAAATAATTTATTGTGAATCTCTATATATAAAATTGAATGTATATATGTATGTCCTTTATGCGTAGCCAAACTACTCATCCGATCGCCATGAAATTTTAGGAAGTTGCTCTGTGTCCGGGAAGGATTTAGTGAAAAAATATTTTCAAAAACCCCATAAGTTTCCATTTTATGGCGTTTTAAATTTCTAATGTCAACCTTATGGAGTGTAAGTTTGTTTACAAAATGTCTACAATGAAAACATTTGATTTCTTAGCTACAGCTGATTGGTTTACTTTCCATTAGCAATACCGTATGCTTTACTATCCAATGCCATCTGAATCATTCATTAATGTTAAACTATGAAGTAAATGTGTACTGTAAAAAATGAACAGCTTTATTCACCACGTTAATAGTTTACGGTTTTGGGGGATTATGTATTTATATTTTCATTTTCTGTCTGATTAAAATCACGTGTTTATATGATAATTAAAATGTTTATATTATTACGTTTATTATAATAATCAGCTGTTGTATATCTTTCCTATAAAAGCCGTATTACAGCTAGGTTTGGTTTGGGTTTGGATTGGATTTGAAAATTGTGAATTAATCCACTCAGATTTATCTGTTTTATGGGAATTCTATTAATATGTTTTATCGTTTCAGTATTGTTATTCACTATGACGCGACCCAGAATATATAACCTTTCACAATGAAGCCGTATTGCTATTCGACTTCAGAACATGGCCAATCTTAAAGTTAACATGTATTTACTGTTAGTTACGAAGTTCGCCGGGTCAGCCAGTTTTGAATAATGTTTGTTCATGAAAACACTTGTAGCCCTCAAGACGCTCATGCTAAGTTCATTTTGCTGATATGAAGCGAAATCCAAAAGCAATTTATGGTAGTTCGATAATGGACTGGTTGCCTTTGTTCTAATGATTAATGATCCCGGAAGCGAGTCAGCTTATTTTAGTCAGTTACAAAGTGACATATGCCGTCAAATCCTTAACACTCACATTTCACTAACATTATTCCAAAAATACCCAGCGCCATGGGATGGGTGTTTGAATGAATATGAATGGTTCTTTGACGATTTGTATGGAAATGTCGATTGTGTAATGTCGATTGTGTAATGTGTAAGATGTATGTTAGATTAGATACAACAAGGTAGGTATTTTAAGCCAAGTATGAATGAATATTGAGTGTAAGACGATTGTGGCGCGATCTTGTAGTCTTGTTACTGACTAAGGCTGACATGTTCCTTAGACAGGACTTTTAATTAATAGCACAACAGCCGATGGCAACTAATGGACATAGTTTAACGTGGAATCCTAACCACCGCCTCTGAATTACGAATTGGTCTAATTATGTGGATGGTCTTTGCGGATTAACGCAGTATTCAATTGTGCGGACGTTAATCCACACCCACCGACCATCGCTCACAACTATCCACAATTCGTGACCTCCAAGTAGCTGTATTACAGGATGTCGCCACCATCCCAGTCGTCTCGTATTGCTGTTGGTTTAGATTCAGATTCAGATTCAAATTTCTTTATTTCGACAGTTTTGACAAGAACTGCATGATAGTGTCAATAAATTACTTAGTAGTCATAATAACTATGTATAATAATGAACTAAGAAAATAACTAGGATTCGTTTTTATAAACAATAAAGTCCTTGACATTATAAAAACATTTTTCAATTAAAAATTTCTTGGCAATATTTTTAAAAATTTTGGGGCAGCTTGCCTTTGCCTTTATGGAGTTTGGAAGAGCATTAAAAAGTGAAACTCCATTGTAAGAAAAATGATTTTGAAAAAAACTGGTTTTAAGTTTAGGTACTCTTGCATTAAAAGTTTTTCTTAAATTATAATTTGAAGCTAATTGTGAAGAAAATTTGTAATGTTTGGTAAGAAAAAGGGTTATTGTATTTAATATATAAATTGAAGGAAAAGTTAAAATTTTATTGGTTTTGAAAAGTGACTTGCAAGAGTACCTGCGTGGTTTTCTGAAAATTACTCGGATGGCTTTTTTTTGCAATTTAAAGACAAATTTTGTTCTTTGAGACTCATGCCCCCAAACAGCAACGGCATAGTTTAAGAAAGGATAAATAATGCCATAATATGTTGTGAGCAACACATGTGTGTCTGAAAATTTAGAAAGTGTCTTTAAAACGAAAATTCCGGAAGAGAGCTTTTTACAGACAAAATCAATATGAGCATGAAATTTTAGACTACTGTCAATTTGAACGCCCAAGAACTTAACGACTGAGGTTGGCTCAATGTATTCCTCACCAATTAAGTAATCAATGCGTTCAGAAGCTCCTGCTTGGCTTATTTTGAATTCCACAATTTTCGTTTTACTTTGATTTAAAACTAATTTGTTTTGATTTGCCCATTGAACCACAGCGTTACTCTCAATGAAACTCTTGATTTCTAGGCTAGAATTGTTATTAGCATCTACAACAAGTGTGGTATCGTCGGCAAATAAGCTGATTTTCGAATTAGAAATACAGCCAGGTAGATCATTTATGAAGAGTATAAATAGATCTACCTGGCTGTATTTCTAATTCGAAAATCAGCTATGAGCTTAATTTAGCTTTACGTGTTTATGTTTACGCTTAGGAATATTCGTGATGAACTTGTGACTGTGTCATGTCGTGTTGACGGGAGGTGCAAGGTCCAAGGTCGTGGTTGTGACGCGTCCAACACGCCGTGGTGTCGTAGTGATGGTGACAGCCGCCAGGGCTCGCGCGCGGTCCAAGGTCACCCCCCGGGCAGCCACGTAGTGCGGGCAGTATCCGCGCCTTCTGTCAGCTGGTGCTCTCTTCTCGTCGGCCTGCTGCGGTCTAGAATCTCTCAACTCGATATTACTCGTTAAGAGGCGGCAGGAGTCAGTCCAGGCGCTCACACGCTTGACATGGGATGGGTTTAATTATCTTTTATTTGCTCGTAAAGGAAATTTATTAAAAAACATATTTGTATTGACTTCGCTGTGGGAAGTAGGTTAGATCATGGATATATCTAAAGGGAATGGTATCAGTTCATCTAAACAGCTGTTCTTATTCTATAATATTAAAAATTCAATTCAATGGCTCTGGTAGTTTCTATGGAAACCTGTTACATGTTTTCCATCTTAAAAATTGCCAACACCCCCCCAGAACTAAGACATATCCATGTCAAAAATACCAAATACAAAGTATTTTATAAGTCCTTATCAACATATTGATTTGTTAAACTACCAAAACTAAGGTTTAGAAATATTTTATTTTTTTGAAATTAGAAAATGAAAATCCCATAAGGATTTAACAAAAATAATTTTGTTGTATTATTTTTGTTTATCAGTGGAAAATTTCAAACTTTGGACCTAAATAAACTTCACATATTCATAAATAAAATTTATTGAATAACTTTTTGTATTTGATTTGCTCTTAGTCATAATAATTTTTTTTAAAGTGCGTGAACTCACGTACTTTAAAAAAATGCAAGTCGACATGCAAGCAGACAGAATCAACTCCATATTTGACAACATTCTAGAATTGAAGGAAACGTATTAATATATCATACCTTTTTGAATGCACTACACAACAAAATAAAATACATGTAAAAAAATAAATTTAAAAACGTACTTTGATTTTAAGGTTACAGGTTTATGGCTTGAAAATGGCATAAATGCCGAAACATGTTGCCCATGTTGCCATTAAAGTTTAAAAAAGGGGTACTAATTGTTTTATTATTTATTATATTACTAAAGGTAGCCCTACATTGTGAATTGTTAAATTATATATATATATATTTATCTTTAAATAAGTCAACCGAGTACCCTTAGAAAACATTTTAATTATTTCTTCGACATGTTTCGGGAATCATCCCATCTTCAAGAAGTAGCCTACAAATGTTTAACCTAATTTGATAATCTTAATTTATAATTTAAGATTAGGTTAAACATTTGTACTTCTTGAAGATGGGATGATTCCCGAAACATGTCGAAGAAATAATTAAAATGTTTTCTAAGGGTACTCGGTTGACTTATTTAAAGATAATTATATTAGTAGCCCTATTAGATGAACTAAATAGTGATATATATATATATATATATATATATATATATATATAATGTTCAGGGGGGGTTCAGTTATCAGTTATGAACTTCTATCATGGTCCCGGGTTTAACTGTCACCATACGGGTTATGTGAATAGCTCACTTTTCCATAGGAAATTCGCTAACAATCACTTAATTATCAGTTACTTAAATTTCCATTTAAGTTTATTCTCTATTCGATATGTATTTTTTAAAGTTCAAATTCAACCTATTAATTTAGCACATTCTAAATTTAACACGATGTACCTTTTCTTGAAATCTACTTACGTTATTTCAATGACATTTTTAGGACTTTTCCTTTTTAAACACCTTAACGAGAGGATTAAAAAAATATTTTTAAATAATTACAATAATTTTTTTATCTATCTACATTTTTGATAGTAAGAGAGCAATATATTTGATTTTTCATTCACTTATAATGAAGGATTTAAAAAAACCATCGTTAATTTGTGTAGGTATATGAAGAACACGTAGTAAAGATTTATTGGGATTTGTAAATATTTGTCAAGTAGTTCCTGAAAATGTCATTACTGTATTTTAACTAGTATTCTGGGAAAACAGCTTAAAGTTTTAGGTGTACCTTCTAGTACACGCCTGGTACATAGGACACTGAAACACAGCCTTCCTCTTTAAACTATTCCTCTTTTTTATACACAAAAATGATCAGAAAGAAACAGAGAGTTTTTAAAACTTAAAAAATAAAAATTAAATTTTTTAAAATATTTTAGATTTTAATTTATTACAGTAGCAGTTCTGTTGTAAGAACGAAAAATATTTAATAGACCGATATTTCTTTAAATATTAGTCTTCAAAAATGGAGGAGTGTGGCGGTTTAGCTGTGTAAGAACAATGTTAATTTTGTGACAGCATTACTGGCCGTAGGATGGTCGTGAACATATGGTTTAAGTCTTAAATTTAAGTTATAGTGTTTATCTAAGGAAACAAATTTAAGGTAATTACCCTCGATTTTTTCTGTATCTGTACGATAATTCTTTTCTGAAAAAAATTATTTATTTCCCAATATGACTACAGTTACTATAATTGGACGCTCTGTCATATTTTCGGACTAATGGGTGGTCAGCAATGCTGTCACAAAATCAGCATTGTTCTTGTGGGACTCAAATAAAAAAATCTGGTGCCACTGATACACTTTCAACCCCCAGTTAAAACGTAAACTCGATTTGCTTGTATTTACCGATCGGAAATTGGTAAATATACTTTACATTATATGTTTGTATAAAAACATTTTTATATTAAAAAATTAGTTGCCTTTTTCTGATAAAAATCCAAAAACTATAATTGTTTTTCGCCAATTACTGGTGAAACGTTCGAATAATTCAAGCCGAAATTAAGAATTTCATGTTAAAATTGTCATGTCTAGCCAGTGCACATATTTGTTTTGTGATAACCCTATAATTGACGTTCTTCGTTGAACTGTTGAACGTAGTAAATTATATTTAACTCTGAGCATTAGTAGACGTATAAATTAATTGTAACAATACAATTGCATGCTATTTATATATGTGTTATTTATTTTTTGCCTTTAATAGATAATAGCGAATGGATGAACGAACGAAATATATGCAGTATATGCAGGGTGTCTATGAAAAACGTTTCAGGACTTCGTTGAGTGATTAGGTACATGAAAAGGAAGAAAAAAGTTCCTATAGAGGTATTGCCTAAAACGCTTATTTTCTCAGATATCCGCCATTTTGCATTTTTCGCAAAAATTTTTTATTTCAAACATTTTTTATTGATTAGTTTAAAACTTAGTACGTGTTTTATACTAGTAGACTAATATTATTAAAAAATAACTAGCATGATCCTAGCTCAAAATCCAAAATGGCGGCCATTGTATTTTTAGCCCTAAGTATTTTAGTTTTAAAATTTTAATTGGCTGCTACTTTGAATTTTGAGCTTAGATGCTATTTAATTTTTTAATAATATTAGTCTACTAGTGTAAAACACGTACCCAATTTTAAAATTATCCATTCAGTAATGTTTGAAATATAAAATATTTTGTGAAAAATACAAAATGGCGGATATCTGAGAAAATAATCCTTTTAGGCAATACCCCCATATGACCTTTTTTCTTCCTTTTAGTGTACCTAATCACTCACCGAAGTCCTGAAAAGTTTTTCATGGACACCCTGTATATACTGTATATATTTCGTTCGTTCATCCATTCGTTATCATCTATTAAAGGCAATAAAATTAATAACACATATAAATAGCATGTAATTGTATTGTTACAATGTTAATTAATTAATACGTCTACTAATGCTCAGAGTTAAATTTCAATTATTACGTTCAACAGTTTAACGATGAACGTCAATTATAGGGTTACCACAAAACAAATATGTGCACTGGCTAGACATAACAATTTTAACATGAAATTCTTAATTTCGGCTTGATTTCTACAAACGTTTCACCAGGAATTGGCGAAAAACAATTATAGTTTTCTGATTCTTATCAGAAAAAGGCAACTAATTTTCAATCTAAAAATGTTTTTATACAAAAATATAATGTATCGGTAAATAGAAGCAAGTCGAGTATACGTTTAAACTGTATTGGTGGCACCAGATTTTTTCATTTGAGTCCCACAAGAACAATGCTGATTTTGTGACAGCATTGCTAGCTACTCATTAGTCTTAAAAATATGGCCGAGCGTCCAATTATAGTAACTGTAGTCATATTGGGAAATAAATATTTTTATTTATTTTACTTATTACTCTCATAAGTAGGTGTACAACTGTGCGACTGTACAGTAGACTATCAACAATAACACGGATCAGATCAGAGCGAGATGCACAGCTGGCTATTAACCATTAACATTAGTGAACACTTGTAACTGATTTCGCGTCGACTCAGTAATGGAGCCATTTAGATTGCGCGTCCTCGTCGCGACGCCGCTTATCACGGGCTTATCACGAGCTTATCAGTCGAGAGTCGAGAGCTCGCCGCGTCTTGTCTTCATGTTCAATCAACATCCCACTAATCCCAATTTTTGCTTTCAGTGAAACTTGGGATTAGACAGACGTCTGAAAACGGTACCCACAAGTCTCGTAAGAGCAGTTCTGAGAAACGTTCCTGCCGATTTCGGCCGCGGAAGGGACACATTTCGGCAAAAGCTCCAACCCCTCATCCCGATGTAGCACCATCTGACCTAGATGAAAAGTTGATGACTCCTTTCACTACGAAGACGACACCCAAGAACGATCCTTTTGAGATATCAGAGTTCCTCGTTCTCAACCTATCTGGACTATCTCGCGTAGGAAGGCTGCAGTTTAGAATTGACGCATCGGCCTACTCTGACTTGGTTGAAGAGGCTTACCGGGAGATTTGTCTCCAGAACCGAAACTTTTCACGGTCAGTGAGCCCGGCCATGTTTGACTACTACTGCTTCATCGCATACTGGCTCCGTGTCTACTTCATCCGCCAAGACTATCAGCGGATCCGAGCACTATTTCCCGACGAGTATCCACTTCCTGGTAGTTTGACAGCTTACCTGTCAGGACTAGGTAGGTTCACCGACCCAGCGGGGCGACAGTTTGAGCCGAACTTCGAGCTACTGTCAAACGTACCTCACTGGCACGGCTTTCGTGGAAGTTTTGGCAATGTGGAAAATGCGACAGTTGACCACTACACCAGCGGTCTGTCACTATTTCCCGTGATCTACAGACTATATGCTGAGACGGCACCTGCCCAGTGGATCGACAAACACCACGAGTATGATCTCCCCGGTGCATACCAGGTTAAGCACGCCCACCCCAACCGTAACTTAGGCGGTTGGAGACCGTTGGTGCAGGCTCATCCGATCGCGGTGCGTGAGTTGCGGAGGCTCAACGTTCGAGCCAGTGCCAACAATCCGGACGCCCGATTCATCCAACCTCTCTCTGTTCCAGCTCATTACGAGGGAGTCGATTATATAAGTGGATTGGCTGAACTTGTCGCACAAAGGCTGACAACAGGCACAGTTATCCGCCTGAATCAACTGCCCTTCAATACAATAGGTAGTTCAAGCCAAATCGGATTCAACGAAGTTGGAGAGTTTGATCAGATCACCCGTGAAACAAAATTCTCAGAAGGCGAGGTGACCGGGTATTCCGCGCATCAGCTGTCGGTGAAGGTGGGAAACTCCATCTCCATAATGCGCTATCGCATCAGGCGCAACACCACCAACCAACTTCCACGTCCAGAAGTTTTCCCGTACACTTTCGAGCAAGGACACAAGATTCCAGCTCAGTGGCACGAAGCTGCACGTAGATATTTTGAATTCGGCGGCCAAGCTCGATGGAACTTTGACGACTTCAGCCTACCGACCGTGTCCGGAAAACTCATATCTTGTGCGTTCACCAGAAAATACATAGAATGACTTCCACCATCCCACCGCTGCCACTAATTGTGATCGGTTGCTTTTTATTTGATAAGTTATTAACTACTTTTCTTAAGGCTCCGGTCTACCCCTGCCGCGCAACCGAAATGCAAGGGTTTACAAATAGCCGTTTTTCTCTTATAATACTGGGGGTAGAATCAAAGTTTATATGTCATATGAAAGAGAAAGAAATTTTGTATTCTGGAAGGTGCATTTCATTTTGATATTATTGACACAACACTTAGAAATAGATGATTGTAATGTATGAAAAACAGGTTATTTTGAACAACTATAACAATTGACAGGAAATTTTGTTTGAAACGAGCCTTCTGTTTACTGTGACTTTTATTATAATGATACGTTCAAAAACGGCTCGTAGGAAACCTCTGCAAATGAAAATACGCAGTAAGGAAGTGGCGCTGACTTTTGACAGTGAGTGGAAACGCGCCGCCTCAACCCAAACCGCTTTCGTCTTTTTCTTCTTCTTGTAAGTGTTGTGTCAATAATATCAAAATAAAATACACCTTCCAGACTACAACATTTCTTTCTCTTTCATATGACATATTAACTTTGATTCTACCCTCAGTATTAAAAGAGAAAAACTGCTTTTCGTAAACCCTTGCATTTCGGTCGCGCGGCAGGGGTAGACCGGAGCCTTAATGTGGCAATACTGATTGATCAATTTAAACTCACGTAATAAATCTAACGCTACTCTAAAGCATATTGAACAATAAAACATGGAACAGACCTGTATTAATATAGAATAATCATGGGGAAACTCCAGTTTTCATTGACAACGTAGCACTAAAAATACTTATTTGGTGTAATATTGTTTAGGTAAATAATTTTTTTCGTCATAATATTGATGACATATTGTATGCATTTCCCTACATACTTAGAGTGATAATAGAATTTTTATATTTATATACGAAGTAAACTAATTTTGATTTATGTATATAATTTAATGGTTTCTTTGTTTCAATTGGTCAAATATTTTCTGACTGGTTATTTACGGAATGTTAATTATTATGTACTATTTAATTTTTTTGTCATTATTTATTTTTAAATTCATTATTCATTTGTTACTTATTAACACATGTGGATTTCGCTTCAATGTATTTGTCTTGTGAACACTGAATTACTTTCATTCACATTTGTAAATCTCGTTTTGGTTATTAAACACTAGCTAATATCTCGAATAATGACGTGTAACTCATAAAACTTAAGGGGTAGATAATATTCATTGTGACTTGGTGAACCATTAACATATCAGCTTTCTTATACTTATCATAATTATGATCGTAAAAATGGTAAATATTAAATCACTTCTAATTTAATTATTTGAATCCACCACCATGTTAATTATTGTTGTAGATTAATTAATTACTTTTGGCAAATGTATAATCTATGAATCTCGGACCCCATTGACAAGTTTGTCAATTTGGTGGGGCCTCAAACATGTCAGATTGTATTCATTCAAATAAATAAACATATGAAACCTTTTTGTGTGTTCTTAACCCTCTTATACACATGTATTCCAAATTGTAGGTGAATCTGAACTGGTTTATATGAAAACCAGTTCAGATAAAAAAAAAATTATTTTTCGAAAATCTGTTTTTTGTTTATATTTGCCACATTATTTAAATATTTTCATGGTTTTATTCTTAGAATTGAACCTCACATTTTTATCCTACATTTAGTTATCAGACCAACCATAACATGTATTTATATCCGCATAATTTTATACACACACACACACACACACACGCACACACACATGTATGTATGTATAAATTATATTATATTAAATTATATATTCAGGGCGTTAATTAATCCGGGGACAAACTTCGAGGGGTGATAGTACTCATCAAATAAACAAAAACTTGCCCATATCTCGAAAAATCCTTTGTTTATCCACTAGCCGCCATTTTGTATTTTTTACAAAAAACGTTATATATCAAGTACTATTTAAGATATAGAAACCAAAACTTTGCACACATATTCATTGGCCAAAGAGAAAGATATTGTCAAAGTATCATTTAATTTTATTTTATATTTTCAAAATGGCGGCGGTTGAAAATCTTTTAATTAAAATAAAAAAAACATTAAGTTTATAAAATTGTACAAGAAATTAAAAAATTTTCAATTTTAAATTGAACGGTACTTTGGTGAACGAAATAGGTGCACGGATAAGTGAGAAAACGCACTTTTAATGTTAGATTACAGGGCCCACACGCTATCGTGGCGCGGCCGTGGCGAAGAATTAATAATTGTTGTGCCAGCCGCTTTTCGCTACGCCTGCGCCGCGGTGGCGTTTGGGCTCTGTAAGCTAACTTTAAATTCACTTTCAAGCATTTTCTCGCTTGTCCTTGTACGGATTTCGTTCTTCAAAGTACCGTTTGATTTGAAATTAAAATCGCTATCCATTTAATTTCTAGTAAAAATTTTATAAAGTTAATGATTCTTTTGTTATTTAAATTAAACGATTTTTAACCACCACCATTTTGAAAATATAGAAGAAAAATAAATGATACTTTGAGATTTTTTTTTCTTTGGCCAATAAATATGTGTGCAAAGTTTGGTTTCTGTATCTTAAATAGTTATTGATATATCAAGTTTATAGTATGAAATACAAAATGGCGGCTAAACAAAGGATTTTTCGACATATTATGTTTATAGGACATTTTTTGTTTATTTTGATGAGTACTGTCACTCCTCAAAGTTTGTCCCCGACTTTTATGAACACCCTGTATAAATATTTTCATAATTCATGTAGAGTTTCATGAATACAGGTTATTTCTGACAGCAACCGAATCCCGAAAATTGAGTTTTCTGACATATAATGTTGAATAACTTTAAATAATAAAGCTAACTGACTGAACATTGTACCAGTGTACCTTTATAATATAATGATGATATTCCGGCATAGATAGCTTTCAACAAATTATTTTTATAACAAAAAAATGTTCATTTTAAAATAAATATTTTTCTAAATGTAAATGTCTGTAAAATATTTTTTCATTATGTTAGTTAGAGTTAATGGGAAAGGAAAATTTCCTTTTATAATTTTGAACAAATAAAAAAATTAGATCCATCAACAAACAAAAAATGTGTTAAGTATTTTTATAATTAAAAAAACTAGAACAGTAGAATCAGATTAATCTTTTGATCGATAACTTTAAAGTCATGCATATTTTATTATACACTTTCGGTTGACTTCGCACTACAAAGGTACAGTTTTAATTTTTGTTTTTTTTTTTATTGGCAAAGCGATATAATTGACGCAAACAAATATGATTTTACACATCGGTGTTCTCATTTAGGAATGTTGTAGTTGTTTCTTATTCTTATTCTTGAGACAACAACTCATCTTAAAACTTAAAGATTCCTAATGTCTTAAAATTTAAAAACACAGTGTTGCCAATTTTGTATGCAAGGTAGCTCTGCTCGGTATCTTGCAATATGATATATTTATAAACCTGCGTCACCCGTTTGCCCCGTATAGACAGACATCTGCCACGGCGGCCACCTGCCCCTGGTTCAGGGCTCCGCCCTCAGGTAGCCCGGGTTGTCCCAGAGGCTTTGTCCTCGGTCCCCTCGTCACCAACACTAACATGCGCCTCATAAGAGAACCGGTTAACGGCACTAATTTGAGCAATTATTGGAATATTAGGAATGTTATGTCTAATACGCTTTGGTGAGATAGTTGAACGAGGCCTAAAACTGTCCGCGAGGATACCAATGTCTTGTGGGCCTGTGTGGAGAAAGTGATTGAGTTTGGAGTTGGTTTATTAACCCTTGAAAGGTTTACCGTCGATCAATCGACGGTAGGTAAGCTTTTACAAAAAGCAATGTTGCGAATACATTTTCGGTTAAAACTACATTGAATATAGTATCGTTGTACTCTACAGGTTATACGCTTTCCGCCGATGTCTGTCTTGTGTGACTTATTCTTTACGTCAGAGTTCTGTGTGAGTTAAATTATCTGTCTTCTGTTGCGCGGTTATGTCGCTTTGTTTACAATGGTTGCGTTACACGTTCTCGTCGCGTTTGTATGTTGTTCTGATGTTAATTTCACAATTTTAAAATGGATAGCAGTGACTTAAGTGTGTAAAACTATATATTTTTATTTTCCCTATGAAATTTTGAGAAATTTTTTGAACAATTTTTTTATCAATATCAAGTGGATAAATCCATCAAAACCAAAATAAAGATAAAACATATTATTATTTTCTTACAGATAATTTAATATAGATTAAAATGATAAATAATATGTTATAGTTATTGTATTTTTGGTAATGTATATGAATTTTTTAATAAAAGTCCGCAAAATTTCCTAAAAGGGAGAACCTCAAGGGGTCCAATAGTGAACCGTTGGAAGGTTAATTTAAATAGACCTAATTCAAAAAGGTTCCTAATAGTTTAAATACCTTTTTCACACATATTCTAATACAGTAACTGCCTTCTCGCAATTGGGGCACTTCTTTACGCATAATTCAAATACCTCCTCATACATTTCCTAGTGATGTGTTTCATATTTGAATTTTTGTTATTTAAGGTAAGTTAACCATCTAAAAACCCAAAAAATCTTGAAAAATTCAAACATCTCAAAATGCTACCACGATATTGAAAAATATTTCGTGCCTTTTAGTGCTTTGGGTGTCAAATAGCATGACTCCACCCGCATGTCTGTAAATATGGCGGTTCATTTATACTTATAGGGTTTCACGGGTAGTCCCATTGTGCGACGGAGCTAGTTTTTACCGGTATTTTGTAATTATTTCAATATTTATATTTTTTATTTATTACTGAAATGAAAAGTAAATAGAATTAAATTAAAGGCGTGCTTTTTTACTTGCACTTAACTACGTCTAAAAAAATTTAAAAATCTATTTTAGTTTTTAGCGAATCTTTTATTGGGAAAAATGTATTACCGCAGGTCTCAAGGCAAGACCTGAGCCCGGGACCGTATTACTTTTCGTTTTGAGATGCCTGGAGACCAAAAACATTAGTCACCATTAGTTGATAAAACACGTGTCTATTAACACGAACAAAAATTTAAAATTGTTTCATTTATCATTTTTGCCCAGTATATTAATTTATATATAGTAGGCCTAATATCACAGACGCGCATTTCTTTAAGCAGGTGACACTGGTGGATAATTGTTAAGGTGGTGGTTGTAAACAACCTATGTTGGGTGGACCTTGAATAGTCAAAGGCTGGACAGTTCTAGGAATTTGACACACTGCCCCCACCCACATTCCTCTCTGGGGACATCATCTATTGCCATTTTGGATTTTATTCTCATAAGAACAAGCTAATTTTGTAACTAGGATAATTGGATTCCAAATTAAAAATAAAGTGGTAAACAATGGAATTAAATATATTTTAATTTCTCCCCCTTACACATAGTATATGGAGAAAGTATTGTTTTCGTCAAAAATTTCGGATTTGAGTTGAGAGTGGATATATCCGTTTTGGGGTCCCCTGAATCCGCGAACAGTGGGGTTCGACGTGATGTCTGTGTGTGTGAAAATGTTATGTTATAAATGCCTACTTTCAGTGTTTTTCACAGCAGCAAACCTGCACACCCCTCCCATTTTTAATATAATGGGGAGTAGGCAAATAATTCTCATGTTTATGGACAGATTTTAATAAAACTTGTCATATATTATTATCGATTTGGAAATTCGCTGAGCACGCAGGTCTGCTGCGACGGGGGTATTCCTGTTAATTGTCAGATATGATTTTTGTTTTGATTATATTTTGTTGGAAGAAATTAATACATTTCCCTTGATAGTCACTTTATTTTTGACACCTCAGCCATCTTCTTAGGACTATCAAGTAACCAGTGTTTCTTCTTATGGGATTAAAACGAAATATTTCTTCAGTAAGGTTGACTATTAAAGTTGATTTATTCCAACCGGAAGTGGCGGTAGAGGGGTTAGTTTTTCTTGGTGTTGGAGGGTTGTAGTGACGGGGGCTGAGCCCTGTGACGCTTGGCTCAGCCCCGGTCGCTGTTGTAAGCAGTGTGTGCTACTTTCTCCCAGACTTTCACAAGCATGGTGTCGCTCTCTGTATCATCCAGCTCTAGCTGACTACTAGAGACTACGTATACTTGTGTAACTCACAATCTTAAATTTCTTTTAATATTTATATGGTTTTTATACAATCTACAATGAAATTATTTTTTATGTACATAAAAAATGAAAGTATGTCAGGTTTGCTGCGTGATCGAACATGAAATTTCAGTAAGTTGCTCTATATGTGCCCGGGAAGGTTTTAGCGAAAAAACTTTTTCGAAATCTCCATAAGTTTCCATTTTATGGCGTTTTAGGTGTATAATGTTAACCTTATGGTGAGTAGGTTTGTATACAAATTTTTTTAGTCATAACATTGATCTTACTTTTGTTTTTACTTTCCATTATTAATATGTATTAATTTTTACCCATCCATCCAAGATTCATTGAATGTAAAATTAGTAAAAGTAAAATTACATGTAAAAAAAAAGCTTTATTCAAATATTTGTTATGTTTTTTGGTTTATGTGGATTATAAATGTTAAAATTTTTGATCTTTTTTGAGATATGTTAGAAAAAATAATTACAAACACATATATATATATATTATAAATTATATTAGTTTTCTCTTCCTATAAAAAAAATTACAGTTAGGTTTGTTTGGGTTTGGATTGGATTTGAAAATTGTGAATCAATCCAATCAGATTAATTTTTTTGTGTAAATATATTATATTTTTTTATTTTATAACTAGCTTATTCATGATAAAATTCCTTTAAAACCTTCTAAAATGAAGCCGTGATGCTATTCGTATCAGAATATGGCCAATCTTAAAGTTAACACGTATTTACCGTTAGACGTTACGACGTTCGCCGGGTCAGCTAGTACAAAATACAAAAAAAAGAATGCTTCACATAATTAATATTGCTGTGTGAAATAAATTAGTAAATGTTTAGGCTTTTCAACAAGTTTTTTTATTTTATTCATTTCGAAATTTCAATTTTACACTGAAAATGTTAATCCACTATGTTTATTAAAAACTTTTAATTTGGTTTTAGTTTAATTTTGTTTGAGAATTTTATATTATTTTTTCGATATCATATATAATATTAATAGACATATTACACATTTCAAATATAGCTTTAACTAGTGAAATTCAAACTAGGTTCAAGATTAGGAAATAACAAGACAAATGTAGATTTGGAATATTAGGCTTTTAATTTATATAGTTTACAAAAATTTCGTGCTTAAACTTTAACATAACTTTAATTAACTTTTAATTGGATGAAGTTTCAAAGATCAAAGAATCAAATTTAATACCAAAACTAAAAAGGGATTTACTAATGTATGTAACAGTCCTAATTTGAATGCGAACCGTTTCTGTAAATAAAAAACTCATTGTATTCCTTAAAAATCATAATACGTATTAAACTTATAGTTTTACTGTGTGAAAAAGTGGGTGGTAATATACTTGTTAATTTATAAAATACCTAAATTCTCATAAATTGTAACAGTGATAAACATATTTGAATAAATTGCGCGTTTTTATGTTAGTGAAGAAATAAAATGAATTGTAATGTTGATTGTGTACATGTTGAGTATTGTGGTACGGGTCTCATAGCAGCGCCAGCGTGTAGTGCGGGACTTGCATAACCGTGCGGTTGGAAGGCGCTCCCCGTGTTATGCAACGCTTTACAGGCCATCACGGAGTTTCTCTTCTGCCTTGTGTTTGTGTATTGAAACTGGTCAGCCCATGGTGGTTCATTTCAACTAATTATCTCTTCAGTTTTAATATCCAAACTGTTTTAACTGGTGAAAGGTATATTGTTAAGCAGATTAACACCTAAAGTATGATTTTTAAACGTGTTATAAAGATCAGTATAATGAGGTAAGTGCGATTTTTATGTTAAAACATTTCAGGTGATGGATTTCACGACCATGATTTTATGCTTTACTCAAGTTCAAATACATAAATCAATCTACTTGAATGGAATGGACGTTGTGTTTACACATTGAAATGTATTGATAACAGATTTATTATAATATATTAAATATCTGAAGCGAGTAATCAAAACAAATTTAATTCTGCACTTAAATTTAAGTAAATACTTGTGTGCTTGCTTTGCCAATAATCTATTAAAAGGAAATTTTCCCTAATTATTTATAATTTGGTAATGGTAATGATTTATTTTAAATTGTTTATTAGATATCGTACTTATCTTTTTCTAAAAATTTTTTTTAGCAAATTACATCGTTCTTACACAGTAAAAAATGAATTTAAAAGAATAATATTGACCTGTTTGAGATTAAAATCTATATAAATTTATGGAACTTAAAACTTAATAAGCTAAAATCACTTATGCGTATATTTACACGATAAACTGCTGGATCGAAATTAGTGATCGAATTATTAGTTCCAAATAGTGGAATGGTAGATTTTAAGTTTTCTCTCGATGCATGCCTCTATTAGGTAAATCCTGATCCTTTCCCAATATTTGACAGGTTTTACTTTTCATGTTGTAGACACTCGTGTTTTGTCATTCTCGAAATCATACCAGTACATTTAAATGTTATCTTGACGTATAACGAATTTTAATAATATAGGGTACATTTTTTGTATACTCCCATTATTTGTCAATTAGAGAGCATGTTTATTTTTAGATCAAATGTACAATACAGGCAAATTGACAAACAGGAATAATATCAATATTTTATTTTTAAAAACTTCTATTGTCTAATTACATACAGTGTTTCCTTGTTAGACCTCTCTGGCTGACATCTGGTGCGGGAACTCGTCTGAAAGTTAGTGTAAAATAATTAGAAGTTTTATATAATAACAAATAAGAATAGAAAACTAAAGTTATGAGAATTAACTACTTTAATAAGTTACGTAAAATAACATTTTAACAAATGAAAACGGTTCATTTATATGTTCCTTTGGTAATTTTAATAATTCTAAGTCACAATAAAAATCATTGAAAGAGAAATTATAAAATAAGTTTGACATACATTAACTACGAGACTTTTATTATTGGATGCCAGATCATAAAATGAAAATTTTAACGGTACGGTAATAGATTAGAACAGCGAAAAGCATGAAAAAAATTATTTTTTTCATGCACAAAAAAGTGAGTACAAAGTACGGCCGCACTGCTAGTCTGTGATAAAAAACACAACTGAATTGTTGGAGTAGACAGGTCTAGGAGGTTAGTTACCGCTGTATATTCAACACAGCACGGTAGGCGCTATAGCTGTTGTAGCTGTAGCGAGTCGGCCATGTTCCCTGGCGTCAGTCATTGACCCGGCCGTGTGTCGCTTTTGCCTACCTCCGCACCGCACGGCGCTCCCTGCAATTGACCAAGAATTTGACTCATTAACACTATCATTACGGCTTTGCCTATGTTTCACCTCAATATCTAATCACGTGTCTAGACACTAAAGGAGGCTCCAAACTATACGATCAAGAGCTTTTAGAGTAATTCAATAGAAGTGGGTAGTATCTTTTAGTGCAATAGTTCCTCTCAAAACAGGAAATGTACAATGATAGATAAATAGTTGATGATTTCGTGGATGATGATGTGTGTGTTCTTGTTATCTTTTTGAGTAAACAAATTTAATCTCCTTTGGGACACAGATGTCGTCTTCTTGTGGTAGCGACGTCCTCCTGGAACGGGCAATACACAAAAGTCATGCCATTGAAGAAGTTACATTTTTCGTTTAAAAAATAACGCAAATAAAAATATTCATTACTAACGACCTATTACATTATTATAATGTGCTAATATAGTGTGTTTGTAAATTCTGGAAACGCTTTTATTAAAACCATTACAGATACAAACTAATACCTTTTACATTATTACATAGGTATAACTACTTTTTAATGTAATAACCATCAATTTTGTACACTAGCCCATGGAGGATATCATAGAAATCTTAAATGTAAGCGGTATTCTCATAAATGTGAAGGTCAATTTAAAGGTCTTATTTTGTAGAAGAAGAGTAGAATGCCGCAAACCGTATCTAAAAAGGTTAATCCGATCAGAAATGACGGCTCGTTGAAGGAAACAAAACTGTACAATTGCTACTGGTAAATTCCGGTTTCCGAGAGACTTCTCGGAAAGAGATAAACATGTCGTATCACATATTTCCACTTAGATGTAAAATGTCAACTTTTTATACATGAAGCTTTAGCATCCAATAAATAAAGTCCCCTGTCTAGACAGTGACCACTCTGGGTGATAAGGTATGTCTCCATACTAAGTTAGCCATAGTAGTTAAGATAAGATATAATATTATTGTAAAGATAGCATTATAATAATGTAAGAGGTGGAGTTTGCACTGATTTAAAAAATAAAAAAATCGTTTCCAGACTTGTGAAACACTGTACGAGTATAGTTGGTTCACATTGATTTCAAACGTATTTTAATACAAAAAATTAAAATATTATTTAAGCGTAAAATATTTTTCGCGTATGCAAACCTTTCCAATTTTATTAAGTTGTTCTATATATGTCCGGGAAGGTTTTAGTGAAAAAACAAATTCAAACAAAACAAACTCCATAAGTTTCCATTATATAGCGTTTTAAATTTCTAATGTTAACCTTATAGGGACTAAATTTGTTTACAAATTTTCTATAATCCAAACATTTAATTTCTGAAGCTACTACAGCTGTTGGTTTACTTTCCATTAGCAATAAGCTTTACTATCCAATGTCATATGAATCATTCATCAATGTAACTATGAAGTAAATATGTACTGTACAAAATGAACAGCTTTATTCGCCACGTTAAGTGATGGTTTTGGGGATTATGTATTTATATGTTTTATTTTCTGTCTGATTTAACGTCGCGTGTATATATGCTGTTCAAATAAAACATAATAGCAATGTTTAAAATTATACATATTACGTTTATTATAGCTGTTTTGTGCCTTTCCTATAAAAGCCGTATTACAGATAGGAATGGTTTGGGTTTAGGTTGGATTATAAAATTGTGAATCAATCCACTCATATTTTCTTGTTTTCTGGGATTTTTTTAAAGATGTCTTATCGTTTCAGTATTCTTATTCATTATGCCACGACCCAGAATATATACGCAATGGAGCCGTAATGCTATTCGACTACAGAAAATGGCCAATCTTGAAGTTAACATGTATTTTCTGTCAGGCGTTACGGAGTTCGCCTAATATAATAATGAATACTAAATACTAGTTGAGCTGAGAAATTATTTTATTTGTTTACGATATCAGGTTAATATTTTGTCATAATAATAAGTACGTTGCTTTTGGGCCCCAAGTCATCCAACATGTACAGGATTATATTACAAGGTAAAATACCGTAGGCCTGTATTAATATCTGAGACGTGTTTCCTTTAAAACGGTACGAGTGGTGTGACATGTCGTGTTCGGGGCAGAGCCCCGTGTGTTGTGACCCTGGCTGGCAGGAAGGAAGGCTTATCCTTCCTCATCGCGAGGATACAAAGAGATTTTCCTGGAAATCGTTTAATGTGCGAAACAAAAGTAACGACTTCCGTTTTAGAGTTACATCTAATTTAGGAAAGGACATTTGGCCCGGTTGATGATTTTACGAGGTGAAAAGTGTCTTTGTAAGATTACATTCATTAAAAATTATTCTGTAATATAGCTTGATACCTTTTGGTGTTTATAAAATCAATCCACACTTTTTGTCAATAATAGAATTCCCATCTTTATATATCTTGAACTGCGTAGTATTTGTCTGGAAAAATTTTGACCTTTTTCAAAATTCAACCAGCTCCCTCTGCTACGGTTTAAGAAGCCGGCTTGATTTAGATATCCCGAAGCACAAAACTTATTTTTTTTTAAAACCGCCTCTTTTACAATTGCATAAAGTTGTTCAATGCACTGCCAGCCACCTTAAAAGTTGAAACAGGCGTGGATAAATTTGGCAAAGGGGTTATGAATCCTCTTTTGTCACGCTGTTACTACAGCATTAAAGACTTCTTAGTCTAATTTCGACTATCTCTGTTGAACAGTTTTGTTATGATATTATAATTTTAATTTTAATAATTATTCCTGTAAGGAAAACTTCTGTGATGACGTTATTATGCAGTTTGTAACTGTCTTAAATAAAGAGGTTTGAGTTTGAGAATCCTTTAAGTGATTTTAGCTTCCGATTTAGCGCATAGCAATGTTCATGTTGTATTATATTTTAAAGGTAAAGTGAGAGTGAAAAAATAATAATATAATCTAAGGCATTACATTTTTATTTTATTCCCCGGGAAAATATTACCCACACGCAATTACATACGATAATCAACGAATAATTACATTTTTGTGATAGAAATTTATAAAAAATGGATTATTTAATTCTTTAAATATCCATTTTTTTCTTTAAGTTTACACATCAACCATATTTTTTTACAACAATCGAGTGTGATCGGCAATGCTGTTGAAATATTTATATTGTCCATATGGGACTAAATTCCAAGATGGCGTGGGTACTGCAGGCTTAATTTGACAAACACTACTGTAAGAAATCTTAAAACCAATAACTGGACGGGTTAGCGATTTTTTGGCGTGGAGAAGGAAGTGTAGTACTCACGCACTAAAACCTTCCCCTCAGCTGCGAGGGACTAGCCTGAAACCGTTAGCACACTATCAAGGCTAGGCCACTGGTTGTTGCTCAAAAGTGACTGACTACTCCAAATGTATAGATAAATACATTGTATATATCGTTATCAGAAGTGTTGTTATGTGTGATATTCTGCAGACTGCAATGGCGTGAGGAGTCGAACGGTTAAGAAATTAAACGAGTTTAGAAATTAACCGGTAAATCGGTTTTAGTAATGGAGGAGGAAGTAGTAAATACCTTTCCAGGTTTATTGAATGTTCAACGATTAAACTGAAAAAGTTAAACTGTGTACTCATAAAACTTGTTTTATGATATATGAAGTAATAAATACTGGGTTCTTATTGACGAATAAAAGGATCCGAGTACAGTACAATGTATTTCTTTTAACTTTCCACTTCTTTCATATTGGACAAGACAAGTCAGTTATTTATTTATTTAACTAGCTGACCCGGCGAACTTCGTAACGCCTAACTGTAAATACATGTTAACTTTAAGATTGGCCATGTCCTGAAGTCAATTAGCATTGCGGCTTCGTTGTGAAAGCTTTAAATATACAACAGCTGATTATTATAATAAACATAGCAATTATGTTTTATTTGGCAAACATATAAACACGTGACCTTTAACCATACATAAAATAAAGAAATATAAATACAGTACATAATTCCCAAAAACCGTAAATTATTAACGTGGCGAATAATGCTGTTCATTTTGTACAGCACATATTTACTTCATAGTTTTACATTAATGAATGATTCAGATGGCATTGGAAATTATATAAACGTCACATTTTATTTTACAGTGCTCTTTAAACCACTGAAAAGGACATATTATCATGTTGTATTTTAAAACGGAGAAACAGAAAAATATTTTTAAAATCACTGGAAAAATTATTTACTCTGTGAGATTTTATAGTAATTTGTTTATGATTAAATTCACATAAAAATATTTTAATGACAATGATCTAATTTTTAGACATATATACAAAATATATGACTAAAATCGGGCAAATTTTGGTTTTCTCTTGAACTCGTAACTTTAATTGATCAATTTGTTACTTTTTCTAATCTATATAATATTTTGAACTCTAATTTTGCCTTGATAAAATACTAAAAATTAAATCTTAAAATTGTTTTGCGAAACATTAAAAAAATGATATATTATTCCGATACATGAAATATTGAAATTATATTCTGATATAATCCTGAAAGATTTCAACGTTACATGGATGGACGAGTGCAGAAGTTTCGCGCGGACTCCTATCGTATACGTAAACCGAAGTAGAATTAAGTTTTTTTTTATTTATAGAACAATAACGTTTGATATTATTTTGGTGTATTGTCTAAGAACATTGACCAAGAGTTTAGCGGGTTTGTTGATAAATACGTGCACAATAGCTTTCTACTTCAGTTGGTACTGTACTTGTATATAAATAACCTCACCCCGAGGATCTAATGTGTTTGTTACCGGACCTGTGTTCGGATTAGGGGATGAATAATGTAGCAAAACATTGCTCGACAGGATATCGGCATAAGGATCTTGTTTAAAAGATCCAAAATCATCTAAATATATAAAACAAAGTCGTGTCAGTTACACCATTTATAACTCGTGAACTGGACCAATTTTAATGATCTTTTTGGATTAAGAGTCTGCATCAGTGGTAGGCATTTTGAATTTTAGTCCCGTAAGGGCAATGTTAAATTCTGGCTGAACATACCTTCACTTTGGTGTCTGTAGTGGCGTTAATTATCAAAGTATCAATGTAAAACTTTGGAAGTACATTGATGAGATGTGGCTAAAGGGCATGACCTTTTCAATATGTTCAAAAATGTAACTTGATTTTACAAAACAAAAATCCAGGAATATTTTACAAAATTAATCATTATTATTTTTTTTATTGAGAGCGAAAATAAGAAGTTCTGTAAGGTGGTGCCCTGGAGGACTGTAATACCTTTAATTTGACACCTCTTCCGTTAATTTATGGCAATAGGTCAAGAAGATATAGGCGCTAGAATTTAACATTGCTCTTACGGGACTAAAGTCCAAGATGGTTCCCACTGATGCGGACTCTTAATAGAGAGACATGGAGAGTCATTTGGGCCTGATGATGTCCGGTGTGACTGGTCGAAATCGATCGCCAATTTAACAACTTTTGTATATATTTACCGTCTGTATATAATTACAATATAAGTGTAAATATATTAAGTATTGCTGGAAGACGTGAGTTTTTACTTTATCCTATAAAATTCTAAAATACCCCCGTCGCAGCAGACCTGCGTACTCAGCGAATTTCCAAATCAATAATATAATAATAATAATAATATATGACAAGTTTTATAAAAATCTGTCCATAAACATGAGAATTATTTCCCTATTCTCCATAAGATTAACATGGGAATAAGTGTGCAGGTTAGCTGCTGTGAGGAACACTGAAAGCAGTCATTTCTACCATAAATAATTTTTATCTTAACACTTATACCAACTTTCATCAACATCTGTCCATAAATAAAGGAGTTTGCCTATTCCCTATATGATTAATATCGGTAAAGAGTATGCAGGTTTGCTGCCATGATTAAACACATAAACTATGATTTTTCAGCATAAATGGATAGATATCAACCACATGAAGCTTAATATCAAGTTTTATCCAAAAATATTGATTAATATGGGAAATATTATTTTTTCCTTATCCTCCATAAGATCATCATTGGAGCTCCAAAATACAACGTACTGTGTGTGGATTTTTTAATATCTCGGTAACCGTTGGAGATAGAGAAAAACTTTAAGGAGCTTAATTGTGTAGTTTTTTAAGCTGATTCCAATGGTGAAATATAAAATTAGAAATTTTTAAAAATGACATGGGAAAAAATGTAAAAACCCCATTTTTGGGTACAAAACCCCCTAAACTATCCGTTCCGGTCGACCGATATGTCTGGTTTACGAACTCGTCCGAGCATTTGTAGGAATAAACGTCTCTACCAAATTTGGTTTCGATCGGACTATTTTTACGAGAATTATCGTGTTCACAGACACACACACCCAGGACTCTGGACACCTAAAGACGAAAAAATAACATGGTCCCGGGCTAAAGTCTTACCATGAGACCTACGGTAATAGCTTCTTCCCTATGGGAAATTCGCTAAAACAAGTTTTCTCACTCTTTTTATGACTTCACGTTTCATATTAGCGCAGATGTATTGAGAGTTTGGTTTTAAACTCATCGTTTTCGCGATCAAGAGATTGGAACATTCGATGGGCTCGTGACACAAAATGACGGGGTCCGCAAAACTCCCAGAAGTATGCAAAGGCCCATTATGTCGTTCTTCCACCCGCTTCTGTCAGCAACCGGCTTCTGTGACTCATACTTCCAAGAACCGACCTAATCTCTCCGGCCGCAATGCGACGAATTCATCGATAACTGACTCAAAACTGCCTTCATTTACACAATGTTTTGGAAGTACTATTTCGAACGGTGGTTAGTGGTGTTGATGAATTCTTAACTAAAATATTCCGTGTTTGAAAGACATATTGATGTAAGTAATAAAACCAGGGTTCGAACATATCCCCGAAGAAGCAACAAACCTGGAGCTGTGAATCTATTAAACACAATTGCGTAAACTATTTAGAGTCTGCAGTACCCTTAATGACGTGTGTAAGTTATTTTTAGCAATTCCGTACAATTATGAATTTCTTATCGTTTTCCCAATAATAATTAATTGTAGGCCTACAATTAATGGGAACAGACCGATAAAAATTGCTTTAAAAATATTTTACTGAATTTTTTTTAAATTGAAATGTCTATTTTTAAAATATGTAAGTTATTCAGTTCAGATTTACTTTTAAGTTTTAAAAATAAATTCACAAACATTGTAAGTTGCGCTTGTCTTTGGAAGGGATGCTACTGAAAATCACGTTTCCCTGTAAATTTGTTACTTTGAAAAATAATATAAACGAATATTTAAACGAGGAACTATAAATTTTGGAGTGATAAAATTTTTGTTGATCTACCTTTATAAAAAGTGACTTTAAAAACATTTTAATGAACGAGTTTAGTTGATTTTTATTTTGTTAACTAAAAAAACTTTTTGTTGAGATTTTATCTTTATTTAAATGGTAGGGGTTGTAACAAAATGTATACTCTTTGATAAAAAAAGTCAGGGTTGTAGCTTTTATAGTTTCTGAAATAAATGTACCTTGAGTTTATAAATAAAATATGGACAGGATAGGGACGTCTCCCTTCCCTTATGGGGACGTTTTCAAGAATCCTGTCCCAATGTCTCTGTGGACACAGTAGTGTTGTTCTTTCCCTATTCAGGTCAACTGCTCCATTGTTAGAGATAGCCAACCACTGCGAGGCTTATCACAGCTCTGATAAGGCACGCACATCACGATAAGACCTGTCCAAGGTCATACTGCTGCTTTTCATTCCTCAATTTATTTGCTGTTATTACATTTTTTGTTGAACTTCTTTACGTCATGGGCGTTGCTTGTATTTGGTAAATGTGAATTCCACGATTTTGATGTGTACAAACATTTCAGTTAGATGGATATCGGCTTGTTTATAAATATTGTATACGTCTATAGTCTGTTTCCCTAACGGAGTTTTATGTAAATAAAATTAGAGTTATGTTCAGTCGTACTCTCGTTCTAGCCGCACGCTCTTGTCTCGTCCCGGTAGCTGGGAGGCGGAGTGTTTTAGCGAATTTCCCATAGGGAAGAAGCTATTACTGTAGGTTTCATGGCAAGACTTAAGCCCGGGACCATGTTATTTTTTTCTTCTTTAGGTGCCTAGAGACCTTTTCACATGTTAATGATATAGAGATTAGGTAAACTCCTTTATTTGTGGACAGATGTTGATGAAACTTGATATAAATGATTTACGCTAGAAACACCTACTTTCAGCGTTCCTTACAGCAGCAAACCTGCATACTCTTTTCCATGTAAATCTTCTCATATTTATCGACAGATAATGATAAACCTTGTCATACATTATTATGTTATTGTTTTGGAAATTCGCTGAGTACGCAGGTCTGCTGCGACGGGGGTATTTGCTATTTGTTATCAACATAGTTTTTGTGTTGCATGATAGATAAGTATAGTATTGACAACATGATATAATTAATATCTGTAACTTTAAACATTCAAATGTAAATTATTAGGTAATCATTTGAAAATGTTAGGAGTTTCGTCCAGAAACGTTGTGTAGTTAAAAACACAGATGCAATGAAAACGTCCAATAAAAATATATTGAATAAAATTAGAGTTGTGTCTGTACATTGATTGGAATAATTGTGTATGATATTATTTGTTATTTTTATATTTTATACCAGAAAAGCCGAAATGTGTGTCTTATCTTTCTATAACGGGAACATGGTATTTTTAAAGCTTCTCCGTGAAAACACATACCTTTTGTAAAGGTTTTCTGTTGGCATTAATTTGGCCTACGTCCTATTAAAATAACGGTACGAGCTCTCAAATCTATTTTCAAATTATCTCTTTATATAAAAAATATTGTTTGTATGTATATTATGTCCTTTATGCGTTGCCAATCAAATAATCCGATCGCTTTTAGGAATTTCTCTACATGTGTCCGGGAAGGTTTTAGTGAAACATTTTTTTCGAAAACTCCATAAGTTTCCATTTTATGGCGTTTTCAATTTCGGATGTTAGTCTTATGGGGAATAGGTTTCTTTAAAATTTTCTAAAATCTCCTTTAGGTTTACAGACAAACATTGAGAAAAACATGTAAATGCGTTTTTAGCCCAACCTTGATTTCATTATGTTTTGTATTTCAAAATTAACACAGATAATGATATTTACAATAAAATTATTTTGTATATATTTTTATGTCTTAAAAATGTTTGCAATGTACATATTTTGTTAAATGATGTAAATTTTATACAACTATTAAATATAAATTTTTATATTAAAATTAAATGTTAACGTTACAGTGTAAGTTGGTAGTAAAAAAAGATGCAATTAATCCAATAAATATTGTTTTTAGTACTGTAATTTAATATTGTGATATGATTTGTTATTTTTATTTTTATACAAAAGCCGAAATGTGTGTTTGTAATGGTATTTTAAGCTCTGAACATACAGTAAAAAACTGTGTTGGCCTACGTCCTATTAAAGTTACGCTCTCAACTTTTTAAAATATATAAAAATATGTTTTGTATGTATATATGTCCTTTAGCAAATTGACAAAAATAATCGAATCGCTAGGAAACTTTCTTCAGTTTTAGTTTTTTCGAAAACTCCATAAGTTTCCATTTTATGGCGTTTTCAATTTCGGATGTTAGTCTTATGGGGAATAGGTTTCTTTAAAATTTTCTAAAATCAAAACATCTTAATTTCTTAAGCTACAGTTGTTGGTTTACTTTCCATTAGCAATATGCTTTACTAACCAATGCCATCTGAATCATTTATTTATGGAAAACAATGAATTAAAAATATGTGATGTACAAAATTAACAACGTTATTCGCCACGTTAATAGTTTACGGATTTTGGCGATTATGTATTTATATTCTTCATTTTCTGTATGATTAAACGTCACCTGTTTATGTGTTGGCCAAATAAAAAATAATTTCAATGTTTATACATATTACGTTTTGTATTATAACAATGAAATATTGTATACCTACATATATAAAACAAAGTCATGCTAGTTGCACCACTAATAACCGAGGCAGATATTAATTATCAGTGATTTTTTGGATTCGTCTCTACTCTAAAAGTTATGGTTTTAAATTTATATTATTTATACTCCAAATTTTTATCCTTCCTATAAAAGCCGTGTTACAGTTTGGTTTGGTTTGGGTTTAGGTTGGATAATAAAGTTGTGAATTAATCCATTTAGATTTATTTGTTTTGTGGGAATGTTATTAACACGTCTTATCGTTTTAGTATTGTTATTAACTATGCCGCGACCCAGAATATCTACACAACGAAGCCGTAATGCTATTCGACTTGAGAAATGGCCAATCTTAAAGTTACCATGTATTTACTGTTTGGCGTTACGAAGTTCACCGTGTCAGTTAGTTTACTATAAAAGGCTAGCTATAAAAGCCAAATTTCCATAGTGTGCGGGTCAGTTTAAAGTAAACGCAAACTTTCTCCAAAAGGTAAAGAATGAGGGAAACGAGTTTTATAACCGTAGGTTTTTTCGTTTTCACGGAGAAGCGTTAATATATCTTATTCAGCGTTACAAAGATAAAGACAGAAACCGAGATAAGTTAGAAGACGCATATAATGAAGAATACGAAGGCACTTCCGTCGGTGGGGTTGGTATGACGTCACTGCAAGTTGATCACGTGACTGCGGTGACGTCACGCCACGCATTCGTCACACAGTCACACCAGCGCACAGTGAGTGGAGTGAAGTGACCACTGTTGCACTGTTGACTGATCTCTCGTACGGTGCGGACTCAAGTGTGCGCCTCCATGGATATCTCTGTGTCTTGTGTTTGTGTCTTCTCATGTGATTGGTCGGTGAGTCATTTCACTTTTAACTATGAAAAGGAAATCATTGTGTTCGTTAATAACGTTTCAAACCGAATTCGAGTGAAATGTATTCGAAAAGATTCTTGTTTTAAAAATTCATCATAGCGTTGGTTATTAATTATTAAATTAACAATTAGTTGGGCTTTTCCAACGCGTCTTGTGTTTAAAATCTACACAACGTTTCGAGAGTTGGTTAAACTACTCACGTTTTCAAGTGCCTAACGATATTTACATTTATACAAATACAAATTTACGTATACATTTATATAGAAATAACCCTTTGTTTGTATAAATGTAAATATCGTTAGGCACTTGAAAACGGGAGTAGTTTAACCAATTCTCGAAACGTGTAGATTTTAAACACAAGACGCGTTGGAAAAGTCCAACTAATTGTTAATGTAATAAGATTCTTGTGTTTTTATCGATTACAAATAAATCTATTGAGTTGTATTGTTGTAACTTCCACTCAATATCATCGGTTAAAAAATCGTCCTCACAAATAAGACTAGAGGCAAAATTGTGCATTGGGTCCTTCGTTAGACTGAAACCTTTTAGACGCCATTGGCTGTATATCAGCATTAATAAATAATATTTCTATAATAATAATAAAATACTAATAATAATACACACGTTCGTGACACAATTATAAATTTAATGTTCTTACAGTTGTTAATTTATACATATTTAATATATTGTTTAATAATTAATTTACCTTTTGTTAGACTGAGTAAAACCAAAGTATTAGGCCTAAAATGTTTAAAAAAATTGCCCAAGGAGATCCTCCAACTACATTTCAAAGCCTTCAAAATTCAAATATATCACTGTCCGGTTCTCCACCCTTTTTATAGTATTGACGAGTTTTTATGTCTCCCTACTCTTTTTTATTTATTAGTTATTGTTCCTGCCGCCTCTCTTGTTGATTATTTGTTATTTATGTATTTATTTTTCTCCTGTTTGACTCCAGCATGCCGTTCTTTGACCATACTCAATGTAACATGTTTATCAATGAGTAATAAACGTTTTTAATTGTTTACACTCATTTATCATACGTCGTTTTCTTAAAATATCTACATCGGTAGATCGCCATAACAGAATGGTAAAAGTAGGTGAAATGTTCCGGATATTTCAAATTAGGGTTGTCTGGCTCAAAATAAACCTGGACTTTGTCTTGAATACGGGCTGCAAATCTGAAATCAAAGTGCACTTTTAAAAGTCTTATGATCTTCGTCCTTTTCCTGGTTCTCTTCAATTGGCCGTTTTAGCACAGACCTATGTGCTATCAATCTTGAGGGTGACATTTTGTAGATTTATGATGTTAAAGATCTTTATGTGCGTAACATTCTATTCCTAGTAATGAATAATGAGTCAAACCATAAATGTCGTCTTAAACATTTTATGACATAGCTACAGTCGTCACATTTTGTTGTAAAATTATTCAATAACAGATTTGATGGTTGTTTGGTTTCTTACCTTATAGGTACCGTAAAGGTTTCCAAAAATGAAAGTTTCCGATCAGAAAGTGGGAAATACCTTATATTACCAGGTGAAAAGTTAATCCATGTAACTTTCTTGTTGTTAATTAAAATGCAGTTATTTTGAGGAAGTAAATTAATACCATATTTCATTCTAAATAAGAAAATATATACTTTAACTATGGTACTTAACATTTTAGTGAAGTAACCTAATTTTCCCTCATACTTATATATATCATTCACTTAATCTCACAGCGCGAAGGGTCGATTATCCGAAAGATGATTTTTTTCTATGTTTTCAGGACTTCAAATTGATAAATGAAATTTGTTGTGTTATTAACAGTGACATATTAATATATTTCTTGTTTTTTATGTTAATGGGCTATTGGCTTTCTGCAAATCAATATTTAAAAAACACATTTTTAATTACTCTTTCTTTAATTTTCACATTTAAAATATGTTTTACTTTGTTTAAACACGTTGGTGAAAATACTTGAATATTTATTCTACTTAATACCTAATATTCCATACAAAAATTATCAATTTTGAGTGAGTGAAAAAATACACATTTTTGTTACCAAAATTAAGAAAAATTCATGACTAATTTTCTGTATCATTTTTTATCGTTAGCTCTCTAGCGATACATAACTATCAAAGATTATGAGAGAATAAAATAATTGTTTTACAGGCAGCGAATCTCATTTAAGTCAAAATTATGTAATTAATCGTTACTTTAGTATGAATGTGGACGTATTTGTTGATTGGTGGAGTCATAACGGACGACGGTGTACACTGTGGTATACAATACCAGGAAAAGTGCAGACAGTGAAGTAATTAACGAATGTGAAAGGTTGCAACAATCTTATAATACTCAGAAGTTAGCATATTGAGGCTTCATGTCGTCGTTTAATTTTTAAATGTTAAAAGTTAAAACCACAAAAATACGGTTGCATGTAAATTTCGCGTGTTCAATTCGATTGGCTTTCTTTTATCTTTATAGAATCATGACATTTTTGTAAACGATTTTTAATCTAGTTTGTTACTGTCGGACTATCTGTCACATATCACAAAAACACAAGCTATAATAGAAAAGTTGCGATAATCTTCCTAACTACTTAACTTGCGTGAACACAATAAATTTCAAAGTCGGCACTAAAGAAATTGCACTGTAGTAAGGGTGGCAGTCGAATTTGTACATTTAATCACTAGATTTATTAGTAATGCTGTTTTGAAATTTCCTGTTGTATACTCCTGGCTGTCTATCTTGAAAGATTCTTAGATTTTAAAACTCGAGTATGAAGAAAGAAATTTTTTAGCGAATTTACCATAGGGAAGTAGCTATTACCGTAGGTCTCGTGGCAAGGCTTAAGCCCGGGACCATGTTCTTTTTTCTTCTTTAGGTTCCCAGAGACCAAGAACAATTGTCGTTAAAATTTATAGCCAATAAACACGTGTGTAAAGTTTGGTTTCTGTAGCTTTAATAGTTCTTCAGATATAAAGATTTTTGTAACAAATACAAAATTGCTGCTAGCGACTAAAGGAATGCGCTATCATCCCTTGAAGTTTGTTCCCGACTTTAATGAACACCCTGTATTCAAAGAAATGTTTAAATCAGAAATGAAATAATAAGTTTATTTCCCATCGCCAAATATACAATGGATTGACATTACAAATTTACAGTGAATTTTCCACTTTTCGATTAGGTCTACATGGATCCCTGTTCGTAACCACAGTTTATAATAATTAGTGTTAGGCTATAATTGGCGAATTAAGGTCAAATGAGGAAAAGTACATCATTAAAACTGGAATGATAATCTCAATAATTTGACTGACGGATTTAATTATAATTAGTACGAAGCGAGTGACTAAAACCCTCACAGGAAAAATTACTAAAGATCGTTATCTTATTACTTTGACGCTCGTGCGAAGCACTATACAAAATCCTAACATTAAAATACCCCCGTCGCAGCAGACCTGCGTACTCGGCGAATTTCCAAATCAATAAAATAATAATAAGAAAATATATGACAAGATTGGTAAAAATCTGTCGATAAACATGAGAATTATTTGCCTATTACCTATAAGATTAACATGGGAAAGAGTGTGCAGGTTTGCCGCTGTGAGGAACACTGAGAGTAGGCATTTATACCTTTAAAAATTTTTATTATTAACATTTATACCAACTTTCATCAACATCTGTCCATAAATAAAGTAGTTTGCCTATTCTCTGTATGATTAATATGAAAAAGAGTATGCAGGTTTGCTGCCATGATAAACACATAAACTATGATTTTTAAGCATAATTGGTTGAACGTCGATTCCAAACTACCCGTTCCCATTGACCGATATGTCTGGTTTACGGACTCGTCCGAGCATATATAGGAATACACGACTCTACTAAATTTGGTCTCGATCGGACCATTTTTACGAGAGTTATCGTTATATATATATACGACTATTGTTTTTGGTCTCTGGGCACCTAAAGAAGAAAAAAATAACATGGTCCCGGGCTTAACCCTTGCCATGATACCTGCGGTAATGGTTTCTTCCCTACGGGAAATTCACTAACAATATTCTATAGCTTTATTCATAACCTTTTTTGGAACAACAAATATGCAAATAATGCATATATGCTTGAATTCCGGCTATGTATTCTCTGTGACGTCTTGCGTCCATGCTACTTGGCTATAGCCTATAAGTAAGATTAGAATTTTTTCTGTAAATTATGATAATTTTTGTAAATGTTACGTTTTATGTCTCAAAGAGGCCTAAATCCATCTTATCTCAATTTATGTCTGTTTGTCTTTCTGTAAAATTTCCCATAGGGAAGGTGGTAGCTATTACCGTAGGTCTCATGGCAAGACTTAAGCCCGGGACCATGTTATTTTTTCGTGTTTAAGTACCCAGAGGCCAAAAACGTTAGTTAATCATATAGAGAATAGGCAAACTCCTTTATTTATGAACAGATGTTTATGAAACTTGGCATAAATGATCAAAATAAAAATCGTTTGTGCCTACTTTCAATGTTCCAGCAGCAAACCTGCATACTCTTTCCTATGTTAATCTGATGGAGAATAGGCAAATAACTATCGTATTAATCAACAGATATTGATAAAACTTGTAATATATATTTACTATTATTATATTATCGATTTGGAAATTCGCTCTGAGTACGCAGGTCTGCTGCGACGGGGGTGTTTTTTGGCTTCTCCGCGACAATAGAAGCACACAAGATGATGAAACCTATTGTCGTTACTGTCGCTATGCTATACCTTTCGGAGAAGGGTTTGTTTATTTTAAACTGACTCGTGTCCAAATAAAATAAAGTAATGAGCTCTGAAAACCCCCAATTTTTTGTTAGATTTAGTGACGTCACTGGACTCGGTTGTGTCGTCACTCCCCTGTGACAGGATTTGTATATCACCTTGGGTTGTCTATTTACGTTCTAATGTTCTTTCTACGAACGTATTTTCGGAAACTATTTGAAGTCAACCTATTAGGGTGGAAATCAGTCGACTGTGATAGCCGTTCCTCCAGTGGTTTGTGTCGTGACTACAGTCTAGGACGGGGTGTTAATTAAAACCTATTGTTGTGCACTGGCTGAAAAATTATCGTATTTTCCGTAAAAATATGGTAAAACTTACAAGTACGTTTTTATAATATGCAGTGTATACTTTTGTAATATAGGTATCAAGTATTACGTCTTAAAAAGCTAACTGTACAATTTTCTGATTTTAATAAATAAATAACAATACATTATTTTAAGGTTAGGTATTAAGTATTTTAAAGATCATCTTTTAACGAAAAGCTATTACCGTAGGTCTCATGACAAGACTTAATCCCGGGACCATGTTATTTTTTCGTTTTAAGGTGCCCAGAGGCCGAAAACAAAAGTCGTCTGCATACTCTTTTCCCGTATTAATCATATAGACAATGGGTAAACCCCCCTTTATTTATGGACCGAGACTTGGTATAAAATGGTCAAAATAAAAATTTGTTATTGTAGAAAGGCCTACTTTCAATGTTCCTCGCAGCAGCAAACTTGCATACTCTTTCCCAAGTTAATCTTATGTAGAATAGGAAAATAATTCTCATATTTATCTACGGATATTGATAAAACTTGTCATATATTGTTATTATATTATTGATTTGGAAACTGGCTGAGTACGCAGGTCTGCTGCGATGGGGGTATTTAGCGATAGTTTTATCATGTATCCAGTGATTAAACGAAAAAAGAATCGATATTGTAATCAGATATATTGTTAAACAATACAGTAATCTTTCAAATGACACAAAGTGTATTGTACAAAACAACGTCACGTAGTAAAATAGTCAAAAGTAGTCAAGTGAGTAAAATAAGACACTGATACTGCAGATTCTTCAGCAGAGCTTCACATTTAGAAATAGAAAATATTTACAGATTTAAAGTACGCTTAGGAAAGAGTTAACATTTTAAAATAACGTATGAAACAACAAATTGTACATTTTCAATTAATCAGGCATATGTGCACACATTTCACACACGACAGATTAACACAAATTGGGTGACATTTTTATACCAATAAAAAATTGAGAATGATAATTCACCGGTAGAAGGATTGTAGACCGTTAAAGTCTTTTTAGGTGAATGATTTCGCTTATGTAATTTCAAAATAGGTCACGTGAGTAATTAAAAATGGACGCAATTACGAAGATACATTATGTAGTGATTAATCACGTGAAAACGTATTAAAATTTAATAGGTGCCTAAATAGAAAAAATACTAGTTGTATTATTTTCTCATAGGAACAACCCTATTTTTTCTTCCAAGTTCGTTCATCCCAAATGAGTACGCAAATATTTCAAATTAAATTCTTTATTATAAGGGACAATTTTACTACTGTATGGAATTCGTCCAAATTACTGTAAATTAATCTTCAGCAGGGCAAACTAAATCACATTAATCTAATAATAATGGAATTCGCATTTAAATTAAATTAAATGTTTCAAGAAAACAATCAAAAATTTACTTCCCTGTGGGAAATAGGTTAGATCATGAATATGTCTAAAGGGAATGTTTTCACATCATCTAAACAGCTGTTCTTATTCTTTTATATTAAAAATTCAATACAAAAGCTCTGATGGTGTCTATGGGAACCTGTTACATATTTTCTATCTTAAAAATTTCCAACCCCCCCCCAGAGCTAAGACATATCCTTGTCAATAATTTTAAGTTATTTAATGTCTAATGGTCACCATTAAAGGATGTTCGTTTCGGTCATATTGCATTTTAATAATTGTTCTTAAACCTTTTGTGATAGTTTGATAGTTAAAGATCTTCGCCGAAGAAGAAAGGAGGACTTCGTGTACGCGATATAAGAATCGTGCTATAGCATTTTTCTCGGCATTTTAGCTGCCAATAAAGATAATCCGAAGTATATTTTATTTATTTTCATGGATCCCAAGACTTTCAACTAAACATATGATTTAATTGTGATTACCAATTATTAAAAAAAGAAAATTAACAAAAATTAAAATAACGTAAATCGATTCATTTATATTCAATCACCATCTTCATAATTAGACCAATTCGTAATTCATATTAATTAACAGTCCTGTCTAAGGAACATGTCAGCCTTAGTCAGTAACAAGACTACAAGATCGCGCCACAATTATCTTACAATCAACCTTCATTCATTCTTGGATTAAAATACCTACGTTGTAGTATGGTCACCATTTCAATAATCTAATCTATTTCAAACGAGATTATTTTTGTTTGTAAGTATAGAAATGTTAACTAGTATTTACATGTATACTAATTAGTTTTACAATTGATGCGTGCTGGTATTTAACTCAGTATTAGTTTTTTATATGTAAGAAGGTTTAGGACTCGTAAAAGATTGAAAAATGTCCCAGAAATCGATTAAAATCCCTCAAATGGCGTGGCGTGATAGCCAGTGTGCGTCTCCGTTGCACGTGCACTACACAGTACAGTACAGTAAACACTCGCACCTCGGCGAACAGCTGTTATCTGCCGCATTGCATCATTCTGCTATGTCTTTACACACACTTGTCGTTTATTGATACTGTACAACGATCAAGACCCTCTCAACCCCATGCACTTGATGATTTCAATAATGTACGCTTAAAGGTGGTGCGAGCGAAAATATCGACTATCTTTAAAAAATCATAATTTTAACTTTTATTTCTTGATTGTATTATAAATATGCTTTCGCATGATTTTTCATGTTTACAATGAAAATTCTTTTAGTCATAGGGTAATTAATTCGGAAATTTGGCGATTTTCGTACAAGGAGTGTGGGAAAACAGCTTATGTTTTTGAGCTGAAATTTTGGATATGTGGGTGAATAACAGACCTTATTAACGTAGCCTATGTGAAATTTAAAATAAGAAAAAAAATTAGTTTTTACAGGAAATTGTTTTTAAGGCCACATTTTTGATCCGATAATCGTATAGATATGTCATTTTGGAGGTCTAAAAATGTTTAAAAATATACAAAAAACAGAATTTTTATCTTAAACGAGTCACTCAGGAACCTTGCACGAAACAATCACATATGGATTATTTTTGTTTGTAAGTATAAAAATGTTAACTAGTATTTACATTTATACTAATTAGTTTTACAATTGATGCGTGCTGGTATTTAACTCAGTATTAGTTTTTTATATGTAAGAAGGTTTAGGACTCGTAAAAGATTGAAAAATGTCCCAGAAATCGATTAAAATCCCTCAAATGGCGTGGCGTGATAGCCAGTGTGCGTCTCCGTTGCACGTGCACTACACAGTACAGTAAACACTCGCACCTCGGCGAACAGCTGTTATCTGCCGCATTGCATCATTCTGCTATGTCTTTACACACACTTGTCGTTTATTGATACTGTACAACGATCAAGACCCTCTCAACCCCATGCACTTGATGATTTCAATAATGTACGCTTAAAGGTGGTGCGAGCGAAAATATCGACTATCTTTAAAAAATCATAATTTTAACTTTTATTTCTTGATTGTATTATAAATATGCTGTAGCATGATTTTTTCATGTTTACAATGAAAATTCTTTTAGTCATAGGGTAATTAATTCGGAAATTTGGCGATTTTCGTACAAGGAGTGTGGGAAAACGGCTTATGTTTTTGAGCTGAAATTTTGGAAATGTGGGTGAATAACAGACCTTATTCACGTAACCTATGTGAAATTTTAAAATAAGAAGAAATTTCGATTTTTACAGGAAATAATTTTTTAAGGCCACATTTTTGATCCGATAATCGTATAGATATGTCATTTTGGAGGTCTAAAAATGTTTAAAAATATACAAAAAACAGAATTGTTATCTTAAACGAGTCACTCAGGAACCTTGCACGAAACAATCACATATGCAACGAATAAGCGACACTAGCGCCGACCTAGCGGATTTCAGTTGTCCCTAACGCCGCTCGATCGCCTCAAGTGGGCAATTGTTAGAATTTTTTGAAAATGTTTAATTTTTAAGGTATTTTAAATCATATTTGATGAGGGTAGCTTAAATGGAAACCTATCCCATTTATTTGGCATTTCCTCGCAAATGCCGTCTCGTTGTTACTTACTCTGGTTTGGTTACTAAATTTCGATTTAATTGATTTTATTTTAATAAAATTTCACATTTGTAGAGATAGCTAAATGTTTTATTCGTGTAATTACGTATAGTAACAAAGTTTTTATATAGTATGTATATATATTTCAACGACAATAAAACGACTATTGTTTTTGGTCTCTAGGCACCTAAAGACAAAAAATAACATGGTCCCGGGCTTAAGTCTTACTATGAGACAGACCTACGGTAATAGCTTCTTCCCTGTAGGAATTTCGCTAAAAATAATTTTTACCCCATAACTGTACATAGCTTCTTATAATATTACTGCAACAAGTTTAAGTCTTATTTCCCTAGAAAACACTTTACAGTAGTAGTGTGCAGTAATGCAGATTACCATTTACCATAGTTCTTATTGGATGAAATTCCAAAATGGCGGAACTAACAAAGACTATTGTACCCGAAAGTATTTAACAATTTTATTATGTGACGAAAATTCAAAATGGCTACAACGATATGTGCCTACATCGTATCACACACTGGTGTTGTATTTTCACACCCCGTTTTGGAGAATGGCGATAGAAAATGTTGAATCAATACTGGTTGAGTGGAAAATATTCTCCTTTGGT
This sequence comes from Nephotettix cincticeps, assembly GCA_023375725.1. Taxonomy (NCBI): domain Eukaryota; kingdom Metazoa; phylum Arthropoda; class Insecta; order Hemiptera; family Cicadellidae; genus Nephotettix; species Nephotettix cincticeps. The sequence goes on from CM041788.1 coordinate 56,932,792, forward strand.
TAGTTTCTCGAGGGGCGACTGTAACCAGAACGAGGAGGTCGGTCATCGATCGTTGAAACCCTAGCCTTCTGTCGCGTCCGACTCTCACTTGTGGATACAAATACAGTACTGTATAACAGTATACACCGCGCAGTGTATAGCACACTACAGTTATACATAAATGTTAGAGCCATTATGATTATGTGAAAGGAGCATATTAGCGAATTTCCCATAGGAAAAAGGTATTACCGTAGGTCTCATGGTAAGACTTAAGCCCGGGAACATGTTATTTTTTCGTCTTTAAGTGCCCAGAGACTAAAATCAATAGTCGTTAAAATTTGTATATATATATATATATGTGTCTGTGAACACGATAACTCTCGTAAAAATGGTCCGATCGAGACCGAATTTGGTAGAGACGTGTATTCCTACATTTGCTCGGACGAGTTCGTAAACCAGACATATCGGTCAATAGGAACGGGTAGTTTGGGAGGGTTTTGTACCCCTAAATTGGGGGTTTTCCCGTGTAATTTCTAAAAACTTCGAAAACTTCAAATCTTATCTTTCGTCATTAGAATAAGCTCAAAAAACTACACAATTTTGTTCCTTAAAGTTTTTCTCTATCTCCAACGGATACAGAGATATTAAAAAATCTAAACACAGTACATTGTATTGAGGGGCTCCAATGCTAATCTTATGGAGGATAAGGAAAAATTAAAATTTGTTAATAAACATATTAGGAAAAATTACCAATCAACAATTTTGGATGAAACTTTGTCTTTAGCTTCATGTAGTTGGTATCCATACGTGTATGCTATAAAATCATAGTTCATACGTTTCTCACAGCAGCAAACCTGCATACCCTTTCCCATGTTATTATTATGGAAAATAGGCAAACTCCTTCATTTATGTCCAGATAATGATAAAACTATGGTCAGAATAAAATAGTTTATGGTTCAAATGCCTACTTTTACCTCTTTCTCAAAGCAGCAAACCTGCATACTCTTTCCCATGTTAATGTTATGGATGGAGAATAGGAAAATACTCTAATTTATCAAGAGGTATTGATTGATCAATCTTGTCATATACTTGTACTATTATTGTCATATTATTGATTTGGAAATTCGCTGAGTACGCAGGTCTGCTGTGACGGTGGTATTTCTAACACGTCCATTGTTATGAAACTCATTTCCATTGAGAATATTGGAACTAATTGTGGAAAAGGGTTTTCTTTATGTCAAACTTACTTTGCACTACGAAAATAAAGAGTCATCGAATCCTGGTTTTGGGCAATATTAGACATATTTTTTACTTTTACCGAGCATCTATCTGTAAAATTGTTTAATAAAAAGTAATAATCGATAGTTGTGATATTAAAATAACTAAACAAATTAGTATTTTGAATTATTTGTCTACGACCAACGGTTCCAGACAAAAGTTAAATTTACTGTCCATGAAAAACGCAGTACGTTGTCTGAAAACGCCCAATGTTATTCTTAAGGAGAATGTTAAAAAATCAATTTCTTTGTTATTACAGTATTCCCATATATGTTTTCCATGAAACTTGGTATGAAGCGTAAGGTCAAATCACCCAACAAAAGTAACTAAAAAGCTTGGTATTACCAGAGGTGGCGGGGGGTTCCCCCATAAAATTCTAAAGAAAACTTTCCTCTTGTTATTTTCAGAAATTGGATGATTAATTTTGAAACAGTAAATTATTTAATGATATTTAGATAAACTTTGAAGAATATTATAGTTTTATTGCAGATTGTCTTTTTTAAATTACTTACGGGCGAAGTACCTTTCATACCGTTTATTTCGTTAAAGTAAAATTTATTATAGTTATAAATGTACACATTTATAATATTGTAACACAGAAAAATGTAATACACAAACCGGACTATGAGAAACAGTAGCAAAATAGATATTCCATATCACAGGTCGTCCAGACCCATCAATAGTTATGAACGGTTAAAAATGTTTAATCTGCTTAACTGAGATGTTTATATATAATATATTTAAGAGTAACATTTATTCATGTTCAAATTCTTTTTTGTTTCTGAATTTCTTGAATTGAAATCTGTTATGTTGTAAATAGCGAAAAAATAATTAATAAATTTACGTCGTTTATATGTAGTTTAGTTAATATGGAAAATGATTTGTATTTTAATTAGCGTATAAGATTATCAAATGAATGGACGTGTTGTTACAGTAGAGCGATAGAGCTTGTATAACGCGGTTTGTATAGCCAAATTACATTATAATTTTTATTATTTATTAGTTGACCCGGCGAACTTCGTAACGCCTAACAGTAAATACATGTAAACTTTAAGATTGGCCATGTTCTGAAGTCAATAATTAGCATTGCGACTTCGTTGTGAAAGCTTTAAATATACAACAGCTGATTAATGTAATAAATTAAATATGTATGAACATTGTAATTATTTTTTTGTAAACGTATAAACACGTGACTTTTAATCGTACAGAAAATATAGAAATATAAATACAATACATAATTCCCAAAAACCGTAAACTTTTAACGTGGCGAATAATGCTGTTCATTTTGTACAGCATATATTTACTTCATAGTTTTACATTAATGAATTATTCAGATGGCATTGGATAGTAAAGCATATTGCTAATGGAGAGTAAACAAACAGCTGGTTTAAGAAATCCAATGTTTTGATTGTAGATAATTTGTAAACAAACTTATTTCCCATAAGGTTAATATTAGAAATTTAAAACGCTATAAAATGGAAACTAATTGAATTTATGGAAACTGAATATGCCTAAAGCATGACCGGAGCAGAGACGAATCCAAAAAATCAAAGATCATTAAAATCGGTCCAGCCGTTCTCGAGTTATAATGCGTGTAACTAACACGACTTTGTTTTATATATTTAGAATTTTATAAACCAAACAGTGAAGTCTCTCTGGCATATTATTAATAGTTGAATTATTTTCAACAACGTAAATAAAATAAAATAAATATTTATTTTTCTCTTCAAGACGTAACATGGATATTCTGGTTACGATTTATTGATTCGATAGTGTAATCGTTTAGTGTGCAAACATCAATGACAGAACATATCGTTATAGTTCCACAAGAATTAATTACGTTAATTTTGACACTATTATTAAAATTGGCCACACAATGGGCGTAAAAAGGATGGTTTAGGTGTCAACCTACTAAGACAAGTCGATATTCTCTAGAGAAATAATAACAGTTTATGTTTTTATTTCTTACTAGCTGACCCGGCGAACTTCGTAACGCCTGACAGTAAATACATGTTATCTTTAAGATTGGCCATGTTCTGAAATCGAATAGCATTAAGGTTTCCTTGTGAAAGGTTATATATTCTGGGTCGCGGCATAGTGAATAACAATACTGAGTGGATTAATTCACAATTTTCAAATTCAATCCAAACCTAGCTGTAATACGGCTTTTATAGGAAAGATAAATACAACAGCTGATTATTATAATAAACTTAACTTATTAACATTGTAATTATTTTTTATTTGGCCAACATATAAACCCGTGACTTTTAATCAGACAGAAAATAAAAATACATAATCCCCCAAAACCGTAAACTATTAACGTGGTGAATAAAGCTGTTCATTTTTTACAGCACATATTTACTTCATAGTTTTAAATTAATGAATGATTCAAATGGCATTGGATAGTAAAGCATATTGCTAATGGAAAGTAAACCAATCAGCTGTAGCTAAGAAATCAAATGTTTTCATTGTAGACAATTTGTAAACAAACTTATTCTCTATAAGGTTAACATTACACATTTAAAACGCCATAAAATAGAAACTTAAGGTGTTTTAAAACAATTTTTGTCGCTAAAACCTTTCCAGATACATATAGAGCAACTTCCTAAAATTTCATGGCGTGGATGAGTAGTTTGGCAACGCATAAAGGACATACATTCAATTTTACGTACATACATACATTCACACATACAATTTTATATATAGAGAGATAAAAACCAAAGAACTAAATAAACTATACCGCGATTGAGAAAATTTGATCTTTCCTATAAAAGCCATAACGCCGTTAGGTTTGGTTTGGGTTTAGGTTATATTGGAAAATTGTGAATCAATCTACTTAGATTTATTTGTTTTGTGGGAATAAAATATTAATACGTCTTTTCGTTTCAATATTGTTATTAACTATGCCGCGACACAGAATATTTAATCTTTCATAACGAAAGCGTAATGATATTCGACTTCAGAGCTTAGTGAATCTTCAAGTTAAAACGTATTTACAGATGGGCGTTACGAAGTTCGCCCGGTTAGCTAGTTGATAATAAATAAAAATAACAACGTTCATAGAATAGTAAAAACGAGGATTACTAATTTATAGTTGTTATTTATAAATAGTTATAGAAAGCGGTATGAAAAATGTTTGTATTTACTTCCCTGTGGGAATTAGGTTAGATCATGGATATGTCTAAAGGCAATGTTTTCAGTTCATCTAAACAGCTGTTCTTATTCATTGATATTAAAAATTCAGTTCAATAACTCTGGTGGTTTCTATGGAAACCTGTTACATGTTTTCCATCTTTAAAATGTTTTTTTACTTCCCTGTGGGAAATAGGTTAGATCATGGATATGTCTAAAGGGAAAGTTTTTACATCGATACAGCTGTTCTTATTCTTTTATAGTAAAAATTCAATACAATAGCCTTGGTAGTTTCTATGGAAACCTGTTACATGTTTTCCATCTTAAAAATGTTAGTATTTACTTCCCTGTGGGAAATAGGTTAGATCATGGATATCTCTAAAGGGAATGTATTTACATCGAAACAGCTGTTCTTATTCTTTTATATTAAAAATTCAATACAATAGCCCTGGTAGTTTCTATGGAAACCTGTTACATGTTTTCCATCTTAGAAATCACCCCCCCCCCCAGAGCTAAGACCCATGTCAAAATGTTTAATACTAAACTAAATACCTCCAAATGGACTGTTGATTTATATTGTACTGCTTTAATGTAATTGGTTATAAACTGTATTAAAGCAAGTAAAAATAAAAATAAAATAAATATTTCGCCGTTCCCCGATCGAATTCGTCTCCCAAAAATAAGCTGAGCCGAAACGAGAAAGCGGGAATCGACCGTTGAGCGGTGCCGGTGTGCCGTGTTGCTGGCAAAGTATCGATTTTGAGCGGCTCTCCGTGCGGTGTCGGAGTAGTGTATAGGCCCCGCCCCCCGCGCCATAGCCAGCGCCTCGCCGCCGCCGCATCGTCCTGCTCCGCTCGCATCTCGTCCTCAGGTGTGTCTGACCTTGTGTTTTATCTGTTTGAACACACGTTCCACGTCACCACGTGTTACACGCACGGTATCGCGTCATCGTCACGACGACACTCACACTAGTAGCTACCAGGCTAGGCCAGTAGTTGGCCTGTGTTTGTGTGTGTTCAATGTTGACGCGCTAGGCCTAGCCTATCACACGGTCCACACGAGTTTACTTGTTGCCACGTCGCTTTTCCGGGAAATCCTACATGTGGAGTTGCGTACCGTTATGCCGAGTAAGCTAATCGTTCACTCGACTGCGGCAGTTATTGTTTCAGTCGAAATAACATTAAAACTACTCCCTCTGTCGTTCGTTGATTGATTTCATTATACGTCATAAATTACATGTTTCGTTTTTGCATGAACGATTTGCAGTTTTAGAAACGTTTATTGCTGATTAATAAATACATTTTTGTATAGCAACGTCATAATACAATTTTCATTACAGCATCGAAGTCTTTTATTAGGCCTACTGGTATTAATTGATTTCAAATCATTAAAAAAATATTTAATCATCATATACACATAAGTCACATAACACACATATTTGACACATTTAAATCCTCTTATATCTAAACTGTTACCATGTCAAGGTAACATATTAAACAGTCTTATTCTAAATTCAGAGAAATTATTTATACACTAGTAGTTTTTAAATTGCATTGATTTATTTGTAAGAATCTGCTTTGCCTTGCTTTGGACAGTGCTATTCAAAAGGAAATTCTCTACCAACCATATATTATAATCCAAGCCAGATTTCATCTCCATAAACTAAATTAAAGAACTAGCAATGAGTAATGAGGGATTGAAATGTAAATACCGTTTAACTACACATTTAGTTCAGAGGTATGTTGATTCATGAGATTTTCCATGCAAAAAATATAAATATGTAGGCTAATTAATATTAGTTGAATATAATTGGCAATATAGTTAATAACAAGAAAATAAAAAAACAAAAATGTACTAGTAGAATTAATTAAAGAAAGGAAATTTCCATTCAATCCACCTTAATTCTGTTAGGTGGTAATTAAATGGAACATATTGTGTTAGAGCATATTTAGTACAATAGTTATACACTGACTTATTCATCCTATATAATATATAAATCACAGTGCTTTTATAAAAATTTGTAAAGAAAAAATATTAACTACTGTAAATTCAAAAAATTGACGAACTATGTGAAATCATGCATATGATGTATACAATAAAAACTCTGCATATAAAAATTAAATTTACAATAAATAAATTGTTTAACAATTAATTAATTTATGATTAATGAATTATTTCGATGAACGTTGTGCAATTATATTTTAATAAACTTAAAAATCTATTAAATTTCTACACAATAAAATGTAGTATAGGCCTACTATTGTGGTTGACTGATAAATAAATACTGTACTTCCATTATAGTGATTGTAACTAAACTAAGGTAGGAAAACTTGTTAAGGCATAGCCAATACTTTATTTGGTAGGTATTTTTGGGACTCGTGACCAGCAGAAAATATCACCTATTTCATACTATTTAATCACATTTGAATATTTGATTTTACATTTTTTATTTTTACATCATTCATTATTTCTTGTGTATTCAAATTGTTCTTTACAATTTTAAGGGGTTTCTTAATATCTTAGCAGAGATATAGAACATGATTGTACCTATTCCTCCACAAAGAAGTATTTTTTATCTTGAATACAATTTTTAATATAGCCTAGTTATAATTTTTCCACTCCTTCTCCATTACTCCATTCACCTGTAAATATGAACCGTGATTGGTGTCTGAGAGGTACATGAATATGAAAGATACAATCTACTTTCAAGTTTAGAGATTCCCTTGTGTGTGTCGTAATGCATATGAATAAAGTATACTGTATAAGTGAAGTATTTTCTCACTTAATATTCAATAATTTATGTAAATCTAGGAACATGACATATACAACACTTTATACTTGGTGGATTCACATGTTACTTTTGAACTTACCTATTCAGTTGTGCTTAATGTGAAAAATAAATGTGCTTCTCTTTTAACAATCAGTTTTGGCCTCTAATAGCATGGATATGAACAAATGGCTTTTCACAAATCAGCTGTTCCCCAATACAGTTCATTGTTGGTTCCAATAATTTTCCATTTGTTTGAGTTTACCAGTTTGATAATAGTTGATGGATAACAGTTTTCCCGAAATCGTTTGTTATAAATTTTATCCATCAGAACGTTCCCAAATAAGGTAATTTAAAAAATTATTTTAAAGCTATTGGTATTGTAAATTGTAAAGTCATTTAAATGCTTGATTTATTGATTCCCTCATATATTGTATACAAATTATTTGTGTCTGTAACTTGACAAGTGAACTTTAATGTAACATAAATTTATACCACACACAAGAACTTTTTTACAAATACGACTGTTAGCATAACGAATTTTGAACATGCTCTATTTTAAGGAAGAAATCAATAATAGCCATATAAATAATCTCTAGTAAGAAATAAAATTTCAATAAATCAACTTACAAATCTTACTGAAGTTATAAAATATATTGAAATTAAATCATTCATAGTAGAAATTTTAATAAATTATTGACAAGTTAGGTTTGGCAAGGAGATCGTTATAACAGCAACAGTTAAATTGGCAACATACCCAGCCGTTCTTCTCATTCCACACAGATCAGCTGATTTAACATGTTGCTCTATTGCAAGCAGAGTTAAATACAGGCTCTTCCTAAACTTTACAAAAACTTAAGTATATTATAACCTGGAATGTCATACATACTAGCCCACAGTACTGTATATACACGCTCCATTTTATCTGTGAGTTTGTACAAATTTCTCACCAATAGTACCATAATTTCTCGGCAACTTTTAAAGGTACCATTAAAGGCATCCACTAGAGGTGAAGGACTGTACTGACATTTTCATACCTTTCTCTAATTTTCGAGCCTTACTCTTGATAAAACCTAAAAACTGTACTTACCATATGTTCTCGGCAACCACCAAAGGTACTGGATTATACTGACATTTTTACTCTTTTCTCTAATTTTCGAGTTTTGATTAAGTCTAAAAAACGTGCCATGCCCACTGTGCTCTCTGAAGTCTTCCGCCCTTGGTGCTGGAACCTTTTATAGGCCTTCTGGTTCCAGCCATAGGGTAGGGAGGTTTCAATATCCATCCCTGCAGTACCTGCACAGGTCCGAAGGACACAGACCTAGTACCTTCCACACAGGCCAATGCCATTTCATTAACTTGCTTTCAACTAACAATGATGATAAATTGTAACAACTATGATAATGGCTAATGATAACAACTAATAGGCCCAATTACTCTTAATTTTAAATTAAGGTTTGCCAAACAATTTTTGGGCTCTTTAAAATTTTAAGATAAATATCTTTGGCCTCTAAATATTGCCAATATTTAAATGCTTAAGTGATAATTTTTATTGAATAAGATGGTGTGAAAATAAAATTACTTGCTAAAAAAAGTATTTTTTGTTGTCAGTATTGACCTTGATTTACAATAAAGATTTGCCTTAAAATATTTTCCCTGTTTAAAATTTTAAGATAAATATCTTTGTAGTTAGTGTCAATAACAACTTCTTGATTAGCATTATACGCCTTGGTTTACTATAGGATGAAATAAAAATTCACGTCTTCCAACACTTCTTAATATATTTACACTTATATAAAAATGGTAAATATATACAAACGGTATTAAATTGGTAATAGATTTTGTCCAGTCCATGGCCCAAACGAATACTGTCTCCATTTGGGCCTGATGATTTCCGGTGTGACTGGACAAAATCGACTGTCAATTTAACACCTTTTCTATATAATTACAATATAAGTTTGAATATACTAAGTAGTGTTGGAAGACGTGAGTTTTTACTTCATCCTTATTGTCAATATAAAGTATTTAATGATGACAATTTTTTGTCAAATAAGGTACCTGGTGTAAAAATACAAAGTGAAAAAGAGTATTTTTGTCTAGGATAATCCAACCATTTTCCATTAACTGGGATGGTGGCGACATCCTGTAATCCAGCTACTTGGAGGTCACGAAGTGGGGATAGTTGCGAGTGATGGTCGGTGGATGTAGTGTCCTCTTGTGTGGATTAACGTCCGCACTATTGAATACTACGTTAATCCACAAATACCATCCTCATAATTAGACCAATTCGTAATTCAGAGGCCGTGGTTCGGATTCCACGTTAAACTGTAGGTCCCTTAGTTGCCATCGGCTGTTGGGCTATTAATTAACAGTCCTGTCTAAGGAACATGTCAGCCTTAGTCAGTAACAAGACTACAAGATCATCTTACACTCAATTCTCATTCATACTTGCCTTAAAATACCTACCTTGTTACTACAAGGTAGGGACAAGAAATGGCAACCATACTTGGTATACCTACCTTGTAGTATGGTCGCCATTTCAATAATCTAATCTAATCTAATCATTGTAGGTTATTTGATTTGTTTCTTGGCTGAGTGATTCATATTTATGAATCACTTAACCCTTATGAATAACCATCACTTAACCTTAATGAATTTCATTACTACACGTCTTTAAGTATTGATTTATAACTTAAGAATAAATCTGTATCAGGTTATAAATATATATGTATTTATATGTATTTGCGTAAACATATAAGGACGTTTTAACATCAATACTATTTTATGCAACATACGGTACTCATGAATGGGGTTAACTAAACAAACACATATAAATTTTTAAGAAAGTTATTTTATACCTGTATTTATATTCCTTCTTTATGCTAAATACTTTTGAAGCAGCTTTTTTTCGTACCAGTAAAGTAAACAGTAGATTTGGTTTGTTACAGATGAAATGTTATTCAAGAGAAGCAAATCTCGCGGTAAGACTGGAGTTTTGAATCGCGTAGTTTCCAAACTGTTGGCCAAGAGCGAGATGCCTTCAGACGACAGCATCTTGCAGGCACTCCTGATGGACCCTGCAGCCGCCCCTGCCCCCGAACCCGCCAGTGCCTGTGATAAACCTACACCAAAGACCTCCCCCGCCGCTGCCATACCTGCTCCTGTCATCAACAGGCTCAAGAAGCTTGGAACTTCTGTTGAAGTGAGTTCTTGCCCAGAGATGCACACTATTTATTTTTTATTATTTCCAGTGTCGTGACATTTTATATGTGAACATACCCTAATTCATTTTAGTTAATTCAGTCAGTTCATTTTGTCCATCATCAGTCACAATCAATAATTCTCAGCTCACTTGGTGGTAGTCGCAAACAATTTGAGAATTATTAATTTTACAATAATACACTTTACATATTCTGTTTAACATACATTGCACACACACATATAGAGATTACACACTAATCGCACAAAAGGTTACATTTATAGGACTGTTGTATCTTGGAGATCTAGTTCCTCTACTTTTCTGGGGTTATGAATTCATCCGGGGTTATAATTCATAGTTACTAAGTTGCACTACTTTAAAATACTTATACTACTACCGTTCCCAAACTTAAGCCTTAATTTTATTCTTAGCTCTTTTCAGTCCTGTCACAAAGATATATTAAAATGTACAAGATTTGGAAATAATTTCAAATACCAGAATTGTCTGGTATTTGAAATCCACTTTTATAAATTGTTATGAAAGTGGATTCTTTTAATATCTAGTTTCATGCTATTTTGAAGGTAATGACTTATTTTTATAACATATTTATCTTACATATATTAAATATATTCCAAATTCATTTAATATATAATAATGTATAAAATAGAATCCCACTTGTCTATATTCTAAGCTTAGATGGTTAAATTTACAGTTGGATTACATTAAAGAAAAAACTATTATTTATAAAATTGATGTTTTGCATATTTTGATTGTGATTGGATCAAGGCAAAGCTCATTTATGTTGAGTAATAAAATTATATAATGATCAAATTCCCCAATTCAAACCTAGATTCTTATTTAAAGGATTGAATTATAAATATTATTTCAGCTACAACTGCCTTTTTTTGTAAGATCGTATTTATGGTTTTTAACCATATTTTTTAAGCATGGACAGTTCTTATTAGCAGTCCGATATAAAATACTTGTGGTATTGTTACAGGTCGAGCAGCCTTCTCACAATGGGCAGATGGATCCCCCCACCGGGACAACAGCTTACCTGGAGCTCATGGGGTCCTTTGACAAGGCTGTGGGGCTCACCTCCGACCTCACCAAGAAGAAGAAGCGCAAGTCCAGTAATAATCAAGTGCCTTCCAACCTTAAACTGTTAGCGGAAATTGACAATAGTGATCATTTGACAAAATTCTCATTTCAAGTTGATGCCAAACAAGTGATAGAGTTATCCGATGGACAGAAGTTGTACACGTGTGATATATGTTCGGGTGTTTACCACAGGGGATTCAGCCTGAAGCGGCATTACTTGAAGACACATATTAACTATAAGCACATCTCCAAGAGAGACCTACACAACTGTGGGATTCTGTTCGATCCTTGCATTGAAAAAGGAGGTGCGAAAAAGAAACAGTTGATCAAGGAAGACAGTCCCCCTGTTGTCTCAAATCTCTCTCCGCCTTGCAACATTCCCGATCTTTACCGATGTCACACTTGTGGAAAGTGCTTTATGCTCATCCAGGATCTCAAAACACATCTTATGGAGCACCCTCCTGTCTCTGTGCAGAATTTGAACGAAGACCACTTTAAAAATTATACTTGCCCTAACTGCAAGGCTCGTTACCAAAAGAAAAAGCTATTCCTACGTCATAAGGAGATGTGCGGTAAAGAAATCATTGAACCGGAACCTGAAGATACCACAACACACTATTGCCTTTACTGTGAGAAGAATTTTCCTACGTTTATTCTAAAAAAGAAACACCACCTTCAGATGCACCATCCAAAGAAAAAATTACACCAGTGTTATCTGTGCAAGACCAAAATGTTTAAGGAGAGATTGGGAGTGTTTAAACATCTACTGCTACACCACCCCGATGAATACATAGGCTGCTTGTCGTGTAAACTTAGGTTTGGGACAAGGGAAGAGTTTAAAAGACACAACAGGGAAAACCACAAACCTTTAGGCACTGGCAAAAAGATTTTGAGTCAACTAAAACCTGAAAGTCAAAATGAAGAGAACTGTATTGAAGCAAGATTGGTGCCAGAAGAGGTTGAAGTGGTTGAGAGCAACGGTAATTCTAACCTGGTTCTCAAATGTACAGAGTGTCCGAAAATGTTTGCTTGTTATTTGAACATGACACGTCATAGACGGATTGCCCACAGACTGAAAAAGAAGAAGAAAGTGCTGAAAAAAAGTATTCAGTATGATAAAAAGTCAGAAGTGAGAAAGACACCAACACCCCCACCCCCGATATTGACACCATCAGTGCCACAACCAGCCCCCCCGCCCCCTACAGATCCCGAGGTGCTCTTCTACAGCACGATCGCCCACAACATCCGAGAAAATCTTACTCACCACTTGGATGGAAAATTGGATTCTCAAGAGGTTATGGAGTATGATCTCAACAAGGCCTCACCTACAGAAACTACAAACAAGCTAAACTTCTCGGCGGGTGCATCTTTCTCCCCACCACCAGTGCCTGCCGGTCAACCAGAGGCGACTAGTACTCCAGTGCAGCAGAAGGAGCATCGTCAGACACCCATCAGCCCTAGAGCACCCTGGGAGAAGTTTAACTTTCCCAAGAACTACGACGGTCGGTGCGGTCTGACCTCTTACATCAAGGATATGTCCCACCTAGATATCTCGACACAGCTGACAATGAGGAGGAATCTGCAGAGGTTAAACTCCACCTCTGGCCAAGAGGCCAACAAGGAGTCACCGGCAAACATCCCTGCTGGACTCCTATTGGTGGAGAAACCGGTGCCTGATTGTGCAGAGGCTTTCGGTGAACCGGATCTCAACAAGTGCAAAGGTATGGTGGTTTAATCCATTTTTAAAAATTCAAAAAAATGAGTATAATAAAGGATTTTAGATCATCAGAACTGATGTTGTGGCCCTAAAGGAATTTGTAATGCTAGTATAATTACTAACACAGTCAGCATAGTATATTATCGCACAGGTCATTATTTTAGTGCAAGATTAAATTCATTTACTCTTTAAAAAATGTGGTCTTCAATTGTAATGTGTCTGGGGTCATCAGGGTTTCAACTAAAAGGTTATAAATTTTGTTTTGAGTCCTATTTCTTTAGTTTCTTTTTTAAGAATTTTGGTCATATCTTTGAAATCTTCTTTAGCTTCTGCAAGTAAAACTATGTTACCTGCAAAGGCAAGGGCTGAGATTCTTTTCCCGATTTTTATTCCTAAATCTGAACTCTTTATTAAGTGCCTTTTCTAATGCCAGCTTCAAAATAATGGGTGATTTAATAATGGCCATCTCCTTGTCTCATGCCTGTCTTTACTTCAAAACTTGCAGAATATACACTTTCTATTTTCACTTTACATCTGCTACTCCTGACACTGAGCTAAGCTGAATTTACTAGAAATACCAAAGCTGAATACCTTTTCTCGTTTTAAACTATCGTATGCTTTGCTAAAATCAACAAATAAGCCAAAATAATTTTATTGTATTCCCAGTGTTTTGCAACAGCTTGTTTCAGTATAACTACCTGATCTGTAGTGGATCATCCTTTTATAAAGCCTGCCTGGCGTTCTTCTATAATTTCATTAGTATATTCTTCTAATCTATTTAACACAAGTTTTTATAATTACTAAATTGAATCCCAATTTATACCCATTTATTTATCTATACCCTTCTAAATATTATTTAATAGTTATTTATATTTAATTTATTTTATTATTTTATAATAAATAATTATTACTTATTAAATCATTTTTTGTAAGTCTTATTACATCAGAATGGTTGAACTTTATTACCCACTTAAAAAAATTTTATTTTATTTCAGAATTACAATTAACTCTTGAATAATACAACATTACGTTTTGAACCTTCCAGTATTATGGGAAAATTCTAACATAAAAATCAATGTCATAAGTGAAGATGCATATTGGCTTAATTATTTTTGACAACGCCACTGGTCCGCCCCTTTAGATCCTCGACTCTTTTTCAAACCATAGGTTATATCTTCATATATATTCTTAATATTCGATTGTAATAACATCATATAAACTAAAAGCAATAAGCTCAATAAAAAATTTATTTTAAATTGTACTAGAAAACACAGGTGTTAGATGCTCAACTACCGTAGCGGTATTTGCACACGACTATGTGGGATGCGGTATCACTAGCGAAAAAGATGTTCATTTCGATTTGAACCCAATTTGGGCAATTATTTAAACCAGCGCGCTTTTAGGTTTTCGAATTACATATAATTCTTAATATTCAGTTGTAATAACACATCTAACTAAAAGCATAAGCTCATAAAAAAATTAAATTGTAGGAAAACACGCTGTTAGATGCCAGCTATACACGCGACTGATTGTGTTGGCCAGATGGTGGGTAAACTAAACAGATGTTCATTTCTAAATTGGTATTTCTTTATTGTGAGGCATCTATCAATACAGTTAACTTAAATGTTAAATATTGTCCTATGGAGTAATGTGGATTGTATCGCAGAAGGAGGTGACCTGGTGCTGAGTGGAGAGTGGGTGCGGCCGAGGAAGTTCCTGTGTTCTGTGTGCGGGTTCAAGTCATCCTGCCTGTGGGAGGTGGAGGATCACAAATACGCTCAGCATTTCAATGTGTGGGTCCCTCACGTAGAGATTGTTGGTGAACAGAGCTCCCCCTGGGATTGGGTGAGTCTCTGCCATTTCTTCCTGATGAGCGATTTTGAAGTTACTGAGCTATACCACGTCATATCTCATATATATTGATTATTATTTTTCCCGTTAACATTAAGAAATTGGCAATTGTCAAGACATAATTTTAACTCAGGATATGTAGAATAAAGACTTTCGCTGGTATTTGTCTAGTTTTCCAAATGCCACCTGAAATTCAGCGAGTGAATTTAAAGGATAGTTCAGCCAAAGTTTTACTGTCAGTCTTCGTTCTGTAAGGTTTATCAGGCTGTTGGACAGAAGATTAACAGCTTGAGTCCAATATATGAAGGGGTTTTTCATACAATGTAATTACTTTACTATCTTTCTGAAATGCCAACCAACTAAGGTAGGTATTTTAAGCCAAATTCGCACGGGTAAGAAAGGTTGAGATGTGTACTGATACATAATTTTGTGCTATTACTTTGAAAAATAACTGGGGCTAAGAAATCAACCAATTCATAACAGCAAAAATATCTGGTAACAGAACATTTTATTTAGTTTTCCAGTACAACATAACAATAAACAACATTTACAACTTTGTTTTTATTTGGAGAGTATATTTACACACTATGATCACTTGATACTCGAGAGTAGGCCACATAAAGCTGGCCATGACTAAAACAATCTTTTTCAAGGATTATTCCAACAATCTGTTTTGTTTGTCCCTGGGCCTTGTTGATAGTAATTTCCAAAGCTAGTTTTATTGGAAACTGAAGTCGTTTAAGTGGAAGGGTAGGTCTGTTGGGATTATAGGAATTCTTGGTATTATGACTGTTTCCTCTTTGGCTCTTTGACGAGTGTCTTCAACATGACAATGTAACACCTGTTATTGTAATATTGGGAAAGGATAAGGAATAACGTATTAGAGACAGGCATTGTGAGAAAACTTTAAATTTACCATTTTTTGCAATACTAATTTTGATCCAGAAGTTAATCTGTAAAAATAATCTTTCTTTCTTCTTCCCGAACTTTAAAATTTTAGTGTCCACAGCTGTTGACATTCAAATAATTTTATGTTGATATCCTTTGAAAATAAAAACATTGAAACCTATGACGTTCACGGAGAGTAGCCCCATGGAATTTTAAGGAAATGAATATGCATATGAGTTTATAGATCGAGCTGTGTGTAAAATTTCAACTGTAGTTTGTTTGTTTGTATGTCTGTAGTTCCCACAACTGAGATACAAACAAACAAACATACAGAATCCACCTCTTCTTTATAATACTATAGATGATTAATTACCAGGTTTTCTGAAGAGTAAGAATAATAAAATAATAAAATATAAAAATAAAGTAATAAAATAATGGCCAAGTCCCATCCACAAAATTGCCTTTTGTAATCTATTACCTATTTGTGGATCCCAAATAAGCCTGGAATGTTCCAAATAATTATACTAGCCAAAGTACCATTCTTCGCATGGGTTAAAAAAAGGCTGAGAGGTGAAGGTCCTACTGATACATTTAAATTATTGTTAATTAATCCTCTATTGTTTAAAAAATGACAAAACACAAGTGTCTACAACATGACAAAGTAACACCTGCCAAATATTGGAAAAGGCTAAGTATTAATGTAATAGAGGCAGTCATCGGGAGAAAACTTTAAAACTACCATTCCACTATTTCGAACTAATAATTCAATCACTTATTGTGATCCAGCAGTTCATCTGTAAAGTTCAAATTAATTTATTCTTCTTCCCAAACTGAAAATCTAGCATATACAGGTGTTGATATCAGAAAATTTAAACATTGAAACCTAGGATGGTCACAGCAGCTCTTTCTTCTTCTTCCTCCTGTCAAATTTGAGAGTTCACAGCTGTTGACATTCAACTAATTTTTTGTTTTCATTCTTTGAAAGTGTAAACATTGATACTTTGGATGTTCACAAAGCGTAGCCCGAGGTAATTTGAAGGAAATAAATATGCCCATGTGTTGCATGAGTTTGAGATCTACCATTGTGTAAAATTTCAAACTGGTTAGTTCAGTATATTTCGTGTTTACTTGCCACAACAAACCCACAACCATACAGAAACCACCTATTCTTTATAATACTTTAGATTACTACAAATATTTATAATACTTTTAAAAATATATTGTGTTTTTGGTAAAATAGTGTATACCAGGTTTTCTTTATATCAAAATTGAAATCATCATAAAATGATTTTTGGAACAGATAAATATTCATATTACTAATTTTGTATTAAAATGTGAGGTAAAATATTACCATACTTTAAATACCAATATAAATTATTCATCAGTATTTACAATTTTCCAAGCTTTAACACACATTTTCTTTACACAACACTTCATTACATAAAATAAATTTGTGAAAATATTTGTCTAAACTGGTTATCTTGCACATTCTTTGATTTAATTTCTATCCAATGATACATTACATTTTATATACATTAACAAGATTGACAAATTTTTGCATCATTAAAACAGTTAAAAAATACCCCTGGTATCTACCAAATTTGGTCTCAATCGAACCATTTTTTCTAAAGGTATCGTGTCCACAGACACACACATGTGTGTATATATATATATATATAATTTTTAACGACTTTTTTTGGCCTGTGGGCACCTTAAGACGTAAATGTACCATAGTCCCGGGCTTAAGTCTTGCCATGAGACCTACGGTAATAGCTTCTCCCTATAGGAAATTTGCTAATAAAGCAAGATGGGAAAGTTTTGGGCTTCAACAAAATTATTAAAAATTACTAGAACATTACTGATAAATCTCATTCATCAGTTTTCCATAATCAAATTACTTATTTTATATCCGTATACAGTATTTACATTTATGTAGAAACCTTATATTCTTTTCAAAATTGTGATCAAAATATATATACTGGTTTCCAAATTCCCACAATGGTTTAAATGAGACACTAAATAAATATTAATATCCTTTATAAGCGGTTATCAATCAGAATATGAGCAATGTCCTCTTTGTGAGCAAGGAGGGAGGAGGGGGAGGTACAAAGTACACAACAGATAAGGTGGACAGGTATTGTTAGGATGGTATGAGCAAGATAACAACCTGAATATTCAAAAATCAATCCTCATGTAATTTTAAATTTTTCATTTCAACAATCAACATTGATTTGTTTTGAACATGCCTGGTTCATCAGTGGTTGGCTACTCCTGTTTAGACTTGGTGATTTATCACCAAGAAGACACACTCAGGAACATCCATCAAGCTTGAAAATAATCTGAAATAGAAAATAGCCAGTTAACTTTTAGTGATGACCTGTGTTGTCGTTTGCAGTTCTATCACCGTCGGTTGCCACCAGAGACAGAGGTGATGCAGACGACGCCTGTTCCCCTACCCTTCCCCTTGCCATGTAGCAAGTGTGGTCGGCTCTGCAGTGCCTTTCCAGACTTGCATAGACACATGCTGGAGTGTGGTGGAGATACCAGGTATGTTCACGAGCATACAGTAACAAGAATATTGACAATGAACACATATATTTTTTTACAGAAATTTAAAAGTCTTAACTGCCAGTATATTTCTTAATACAATGGATTGAATGTAATTTTATACACCATTCTTGAACTACGGTGAATAATTAGGATATTTCCATTAAATAATAACAAAATTTATTCTTTCAATTCTGATAAAATTTGATTTTATGTGGATTAAGTGAACACATGAATTTTTTGCTTCAGGCACTATTTTCTAGAGTAATTTTTGTTTTTAGTCAGAAAAATGTTGAATTATATCGTATACAATGTATTTTAGTTGTTTTGTGTTTTTCTATGCCTCTTAGCATTTTTTAATGCTTTAATATGGGAGGTCCAAACTCTGGTCTTATTACAACATTGACTTTTTATTAGGAAGCATCATTAATTAATGGCAGAGTGGAAAATTGGCAACTCTTGCAGCATTTGATCTGGCGACCAGTTTAGAAGTTTAGAACAGTTTAGAAGGTGGGCACTACAACCACCTAGCCAGTTCTAAGGTTTTAGTTTTATAAAGTTACTGGTTGAAAATACAGTTGACCAATGCAATAACTGATTTTGACAGTTGGCAGAGCCTGGTAGGAGCTACAGGGGGTCGACGGCGCAAGTGGCGGCCGTTTGGTTCACGACGGCGCAAACACCAGGGCCGGCGAGGACTCAAGCGCAACATCCCCAATACACCAGCCAAACACTCCTGTGGTCGCATCCGTACCAAGCCTGGCGATAGTAAGTTATTCTTCCAACTCATATAAAGTAGAGTTTCAGTTATTAAATCTAAATCAGAGTCTGGTTTTTCAAATAACAGAAAATATTTGTCTCCCCTCACATAAAAATCTATCTTGATTGATAATTTTTTTGCTGTAAATTTTGTGAATTTACAGGAACAAGGGAATATATTAAGGTAGTTTTTCTCTTAATATGAATTTTCGTGTTTAATTTTCAGTGGACACAATCCAGAAAATGATCGCCAACTTGCCAGCAAAACGAACTCGCCGGTCTATTGGAGAGGATTTGGAGATAAAAACCCGAAGCCAAGCTACGATTACTAGTGTAAGTATTAAATAATTACTGTCTAAATTAGTCATTACTATAGAACTTAAAACAAAAACGATCATTCGGTTTGTTGTACTAATTAAAAAGCTGGTTTGAATGGTCTAAAATATGAACTTAAAAATTGGTAAGAAAACCTATTTCAACTTCTAACAATTTTACAATTCTGCTCTCCTTTTATCAAATATCCCTTTTATGGTTTAATAATATACCTATATTACCTATGCTACAGATTGTAATTACTATTTCTTTAAATATTCTATCCCTTGGATACGATATAAGGAATTATCTTTTAACAGAATATACTTAAGTTGTAAGCTTATAGTCCAAAAAAATATAATTGCTTAGGCCTATTTTAGTAGAAAAATGTTTATAAATGACAAAAGTTAGTGTCTAATGTGATGTCCTCGTTTTCATGGCAGAACCGTTTATTGAGGAAGCGACATAATCGTCACTATAAGGTATCTTTATATTTCCCTTGTAGTTGTTGTCATGTGCAATTATTTTTTATATTTATGTTTGCATGCTATTTTTTGTTGTTTTTCTTTAAATTATTAATGGAATTCATGTTGGCCCAAAATAATTATTTTTATGGTCAAACTTTATATTTCAACTTTGCTAGATCTATTATTCTTAATATAAGTAATTACCTAAGTTTATTTCATCCGCTTATTTTGTCTCGCCATTTCACCACTACACTTTTCCTATCATAATATTTTCTCACAGAAAAAGTGTTATTAATTTTACTTTCTTTTGTTCCTTACAAGATTTAAAAATGTTGTTCCAGGTTCCAATATCGTCACTAGCAACCCATTCTAGTGCGGCTAGGAACTCTGCCATAAAAGCTTCAAAAGTTGGGAAAGGAAACTCCAAGAATAACACTCAGAAAAAAGTTAAAACAGAAAAAACATCTCAAGAAGATAAGATCAGGAGCAAGGGAGTTGTCAAAATCAAAGAGGAGCCCGCAGATAGTTTCTCCATCAAAGAAGAAAATATTGAAAAAGATTTCCAACCACTTGAGGCTGAAAACACTATTCAGCATTCTGATATCTTAACAAGCCTCCAGATGATCCGTGTTGTCAGAACGAGTACAGAAGAAAGTGAGCCAGAAAGAGAGAAATTGGGGGAGGAGGAACCGATAGAAACCTCTAAAATACTTGCTGCTATGAGAGAAGCCATGTTGGAGTCTGGAGGAGATAAAGTTGAAAACAAGATGGCATCTAAATCATCAGAAAAGAGGAAGAAGTGCAAAGTAGAGGATAAAATTATTAAGGTTGAGCATGAGAGTGAAGATAGGAAATCCAGTAATGGTTCAGAGTTGATAATTTGTAATGGGTGCGGCATGCAGTTTGATAATTTGTCAGCTTGTCAGAGGCACAAGAAGAAGTGTGTCTACTGGAAGGAAGACAAAGCCAGCGAGAGTAGTAAGAGCAACAAGTGCAGCCATTGTGGTGCAGTATTCCCATATCTGATGGCGCTGCTGAAACACAACTGCGGCAAGGTGGAGGTGGCGGAGGAGCCGGTGATGCCGGAGCTGTGTCCAGAGCAGCCAGTCGGCGAGGTGCAGGGCGACAGTGTAGAGGACATTCCGATACTATCGCCGGTAGACATCTCTCGGGATGACTCCATCAGGCGTATATCACTGGTCCAGGCAACGGTCAGCTTGGTTAGCGATGAGAGTTTCGATGTCACCCCTTATCATGACAAGTTCTTCAAACAAGGTGTTCAGCGGAAAATCGACCAGAACAGGAGTAATGTTGATAGTAGGAAAATTGAATCTACCTCTAAGAGTGGAAATAAATCAGTCATTGATGAACATGCAGTGAAAAATACACCAATTGATGCTGGAATTTCAAGTGAAAACAGGATAGGTGAGCCCAAAATAAGCTCTCCTGCAAAATCACCCAATAACAAAGATAGTAAAAAGAACAAAAAAGTTTCGGAAATTTTCAAAGAAATCAAGCGGCGAGGGAGAAAACGTAACAAGATAAAAGTGAGAATTTCTAATAAAATGCTTGGAAACAAAGTTAGCATTCGTAAATCCGGAATGAAAATTAAAAACAGTCTTATGAGGAAACGTTTGGACCGTAAAAAGAGAACGACAAACTTTGTAATGCTGTTAAAAGAGTATGAGAAGCTACAACAAGAAGGGGCTGTTGCTGTGGGAAAGCGAAAAAGGAATTCCTTCAACTCAGAATTGAGTTTCAGATCTGCCCGATCACGGAGACGAGTGACTTCTAACATCAGTAAGGCTGACTACACAGATTTAGACTCTATAATCTCAGATTTCTCTGACATTCAAGATATGCAAGAGTTTTTAGAGAGTTCAAATCGAAGGTCACGCCGACATACAAATTCTGTGGGTAGTTTGAATGAATTCTTATTAAGTTCTCAAGATAAACCTGAAGATTGTTCTTTGATTCCTCCTGAAAACATTAAGAAAGAATATACATCAAAAGAAGATTTTACTCAGGGTGTTGATGAAGACAAAGATGTGCCTGTAGAACTATCAAAGAAAATAAAAGAAGAACCCTTATCGGCTGAACCAAAAAGGAAGCGTGGGAGACCATTAAAAAAGGCACGAGGTCGAGGTAGACCACCATTACAGAAGAATGTATCAGATGTCAGTAAGAATGATTCGACAATAAACTTAGGTACTGGTAGTAATAATGAAAACTGCCAAAATACGAGGAATTCTATCGATATAAATGTTTCAGTTGACATGCAAATTAAAATTGAGAAAGACGACTCATCGCAACAAAGTTCACTTGAAGTTCAAGATGCCGTTGTATTGAAAAGAAAACCTGGACGGCCTCGTTATAAAAGTATGACAGAAGAAACAGAACAACATATCAAGGAAGCAATTGATAACATAATCAAGAAGACAATGGAGTGTAACATATCCGGGAATGCAGATAACAACAGCTCGGAAGATTTTGTTGAAAACAAGGCATTAGGTGAAGGTATCACCAATATGACACTCCCAGGAACAAGCATAACCAGTTTAAGTGCCTCAAAAGATATTCTTCCTAAACTTGAGACGGATGAATCTGGACGAGAGATGGATGTATCAAAACGAGAAACAGATGAACATATACAAGAAGCAATTGAAAGTGTTCTAAGTCAAACTCAAGATGCAGAAGCTATTGATAAAGAGGTTAATTGGAATGAAATTGAAGAACTAATTTATAATGTGAGTGTTGGAAGTGCTGATATCTTCAGAGATTCAGAGAACAGTGTGCCTTGCTCGACTCCTTCTATCTCTGATGAAGGTTTGCCCAAGAAAAGAAGGAAGAAAAGGAAAAAAATATTTACCAAGTTTTTAAAAAGATCTCAGAAGCCAGTAATGAATGAGGTAGATTCATTAAAAAGCTTTGATTCCTCTAAAATGGATTCGGTATCTGATCAAACAAATCAAGTCCCAGATAAAACAAATCCAGCAGTGGTTCATGGCAATAAGCTTTGTGCCTTAACCACAGACAAATCAGAGGGTTTGCAAACTCAAGACTTGAAAAAGAAACCAGATAAAAGCATCAAAGAGGAATTAAACTGCACAAATGTTAAACCAAAAGAAGTTAAAACCAAACAGTTATCAATAGAGGATTACCTGTCAATATCACATTTCGTGAAGGGATCAAGCCATGATGCTTCAAAAGTCAAAAGCAATGATAAAGAAGGTAGAAATGAAGGACCAATGTCTGATAAAACTGATGTCTCTCTAAAGGGGTCTGATAAAGTGTCATTTGCAGTTACCTCCAAAGAAGATGTTTCAAAACGTAAAACATTAGAAAACCCTGGTACATTTGAAAATAACAGAAAATTATTCAAGGTATCACCTAAAAGAAAACATGTCAAGCTAAACAAACCTGATGAAGAAGTAGTTACCGATTTAAAACCTCTGAGTCCAAGTAGTACAAGTTCGAAAGAAGACACTCTGAGTACTATAAAAGATAAAGTAATTAGAAAGAAAAAAAAGAAAAAGTTGAAACTAAAAAAGTTATTAAAAAACAAACACATAGACCTCATGGACAGTAAAGTGAGTAAAATTACCAAACCAAAGATAGCAAGTAGAGAAGACAGACATTTCTTCAAAGACAAACTGCTAAATAAGAGGAAAAAGATCAATGTAGGAGTGTCACGAAATCGTTGGGAAGTATCAGTAGTAGAAAACAAGAACAATTCTGTTGAAATTCATGGTCTTGGAGACGAGACAAAATCTAATCAACCATGTCAGTCCACGAAAAGTGAGGTGACCAAGAAGTTTTACTGTTCTGTTTGTGACATGAAATTTGAGTCTTCATACAACTTGTATGAGCATCAGCTTACAGCAGAACACAACTTGAAGTCTACTGTTGTGGCTGTCAACCAAAGCAACTTGTCTGAAGAGAACGATCCTGTAAAGTATTGCAAGTCAATTGGTAACATTATAAATGACTTGGAGAAGCGGACTCTGAATGTAGCCAAAGTGATGCACCACTTGAAGCAGAAGGAGGGAAACGAGGCAGGACCTGCAGGGAGCGAGGCGGGAACTAGCCAACCAGTGGTCGAGTCTACCAGCAGCCCTAGCAAGGACGAGTGGGCGTTGGGAGGCGAGTGGTGGGAAGGAGCCGCCCCACTGGACCTTGACAGTAACTGCTCATCCAGTCTCGGCTCTCTCATGGTCGATACGGTTAACAAGGTAGGCAACAGACATGAATAATATAGGAGCTTTAACAGAAGCTATAGTCCAAAAAAGTATTATTTCTGGCCATTTAACTCACCTATATGACCTAAAGATTGCCTCCACCTAATAGACAATTACAAATTTACAAAAAATATTTTTATGTATCAATATTTTTATGTGTATTTTTATGACCACTTAAAAGGGTTTTTTTAATTTTCTTCAAAACCACTTTTCAATTGATCCTTCCAAATGCTTTATATGAATAAACTGTGTGATAACAATAGCATAGGCTAAATGAGCTATTTACCGAGGGAAAATACAAATTTCTAATTAGAATAAATAAGTTTTTTTTAATAGATTTAAAATTACATACATACATACATATTATTAAACCTAATATGTGATTAAATCTATTAGGTTTTATTTGAAATCAATGAACACCATAGGCAATAGTTAATAAATAAAAACTCTGCATGCTAATCCATAGACAATTTAGAGCTCTATTCTTGAATAGGATGGTAAGGGCTGTTATTGGGTGCTTTGATTAGTTTGTGGTGATGTTAGCAGTTGCTGTCGTCGGACCAGGACCTGATGTCAGATGTACAGTCTGTCAAATGCTAATTGCCATTACGAGGAGATGGCCATGTTGTTAATTAGCAAATGAAGTAGCGATCTTTACATACTTAAGTTATGAGAAATTTATAATTGTCCATTTTTGGGGTTAACCTTCAAAAATTTTTGTATTAATTGAGAAGGAACAAACATAATTATTTTAATAATTTTTAGGACTCAGAAGTATTTGTCATGTTTGTAGAAAGTAATTTTTTTGGAATTTGATGGTTTTTTAAAATTATGTTTTTTTATAATGTATATAAGATCGTAACCAAACCTATGTAACTTATGTTATGTGTAGTGATAAAATAAATTTTGACGCAACAGTACATGCTTTTTATACAGCTTTATATTTTACCAGTTTTACATTTCTATCTTTTTTGTCGTTAAAAAATATTGTTTCCGGAGTAATTTTTTTAAAAATTTATTATTCTTTGTACAGGAGGAGTATGTATATGATAATTCAAGGCCAACAGAAGAAGGTCCGACTTTAATGGATCTTGACCACCAGTCAGCCCCCACCCGCACAATTGCCTCGCCTCAGGACGCCCGCCCTTCTGCTACAACTTCGCCCTCCCCCTCGCCCTCAGATGTCCTGTTAGAGGTTCGCAAACAGGAGCCCCTCAGCGACTCTGAGGTATAAATTTGTAGGATATATTCTCTCTTGTAGGATATCCGTCAAAAGTGGCTTGGTTAAAACTTTGAACCTTAATATGACACTGTTACATTGGTAATAATGTATGCCAGTAGTTCCCAAAGTGTGGGCCGCGGAAGGGTGTCAGGTGGGTCGCGACACGGGCCCAGAAGTAAATTTTTTTTAAAGTAAAAAAACTAAAATTACGATTTTTCTTACTGTTAATTTAATCTGTGGTTATTTGCGATTGAGTTGAAATATAATTTAAAATAAAAACGAATATTAGCTGTGGGTGGCGGCGCACTGACTAGGCGCTAGTACTTTCCGTGTACTATCCTGACCTTGTTAGCGTTGCAATGCAGTTTTTGATGGTATTTAGTACCACATACTTGCGTGAGCAATCATTTCAACATTGTTTTTTTTTTAACAAATACAGAAATCAACGGGCAGTGGAAAATAACTTGACCGAAAATGTTCTCATCCAATTCTGAATCTCTGGTTGAGGAAAAACAGTGCCATAAATCATATTAGTGAATAATATTTTTAAGCCATTATTTAATAGATGGTATTTTAATTTTTTTGTATAATCAAAAATCCAGTAGGCCTACTTATATTTCATTATCTGTGTTGTATGTTTCCTGGTAAAGATAAAAAAACTCTTTGTTTTTTACTGCTTTTTTCATTCTATGCAATCATTTTTTTTATTTAATCATAAGTCAAATTTTAGTATGGTTATATTTCATTGTAATCAAAGGAAACAAAACACGAGACAAAATTTTAGTTTTGTCAAGCATTGAAAGGTTCTAACTGGTGTTTGAAAGTATCTTAAGTACGTGTGTAGCAAAATAATTGGTATCAGCAACTTACCTAAAAATAGCTTATTTTGCTTTTTTGAGAGCATTCTGAGATACGGCCTAGTTTTATAGGGGAACGGAGTTGGTATAGATAAGGTTCTGGTTGTCCAAAAAAAAGCTCTTAGAATTATAACAGATTCCAAGTCACGTGAGCACTGTAGGCCGCTGTTTATTGCCACGGAAGTCCTTACTGTTGTAAATTTGTATATATTTGAAGTGTTAGTTTTAGTTAAAACTAATTTCCATAACTACCCTACCAGAGCCATGACACATGAAGACAATACAAGATACTGTAATAAACTAGAAATTAATAGATGTAGATTTACAAAAACCATGAAATATCACTCATATTTGGGATTAACAATGTTCAACATAAGTCATAAGTACTTTATTTACACATAAGATTTGAACAATAATATTTGTTACAAATATTGTGTATTGTCATAAATATTATATTATCTGGTAACTAGACATAAATTAACCTAACATAATATAGGTTGCCTACAATATGTAAAGACATGACATCCAAAAAAATTTTCAGATAAACTGTGCAAATGGCTAAAGAAACACCCTTTTTATAATATTAAGGAATTTTTTGATTGTATCATACAAGTCAGTGACTTTCTTTGACCTTGTCGAAACATTGCTGTAAATATTTCTAATTAAACTATACTAGTGTACTAGACTGTGATAATTGATTGTTATTAAACTTGTATTTGACGAAATCTATTGATATTGTGTAAATGTCTGAATGATGAATAAATGTCTTATTGTCTTAATGTTTAGGTTGTTGTGGGGTTATCACTGATGTAAGCTATGTGAGAGATACAACAGAATTCAGTACAGATTCTATAATACCCATGATAAGTGTACACCAATATCACTCCTAAGCTGTATATTTTTCATGTTGCAGGATTCCAAACCAGGAACATGCCGAGGAAGCGTGGGAAAGATGTTGGGAGAGTATGAGAACAGAGAAATGGTCTGTCCGACATGCAACAAACACTTCCTCGGGTTGCCAGCCCTGCAGACCCACGTTGCTTGGTCGCACTGTGCTCCTGTACCTAACGCTACCAGTGAGTCCATGACACCTTGTGTTACCTTGTGTTTAGACATATTTGTAACATTGGGAATTTAGTGGTAATACATCAAACTGCCTCAGTGGGGGTTAAGGATGAGGCATCTACTGGTCTGGAAAATAAAAATAAAAATAGATAAATAATGGTCACTTTTTTTGCAAATTTATACGTGGGCAATATTTTTTTCTATATTAAATTTTCTTTAAGTTACTTTTTTATTGAGAAATTTATGATTATATTTTCATATTATAAGCTGAAATGCTTACTTTTCAGATTAGACAATAAAGAGAAGTCCTATCCTTTGAAATTGTCTGACGTTGAGCTAAATTCCCGTTTTATATGAAGGAAGGATATATGTAAAGTATTTAAATCATAATGTGTGTGACAGGATTGAAGCGAAGAGCCTTGCTGAGCTCGGATGACGTAGACCGTCGTCTGGTCTGCTTCGTGTGCAAGGAGATAGTGCCAACTGTAGCTCAACTAGAGGCACATATTCAAGCTCAACACACCAAAAAGTCTGATGATGTCCACAATTCATCCAAACCCTTGCTCACGTTAGTATTTTGATGATCCTATATACTTTTTCTATTTTAACCCTAGAGTTGGCAGTGGTGTAGCGTTGTACTGACACAGAGAAATTATTGGTTTTGTAATACAATGTTCAAACCCTTACAGAAATCATAAATAATAACATTACATGGATATATATCATTTTATTCGGAATAAAGGGAAGAATCATTGTATTGTACATCCAGTTTATATGGATACCATAAATATTTTAGTATAATTTTAGAAAAATAATTTTTTTAAGTAAATTTCAATTATACTCTGTCTTGTAGATCAGTAATATAAGTCCTACCATCAAATGATAAATTACAAAGTTATAATAAATTTTATTCTGAAAATTTATAGTTTATATAAGTTATATCTTCTTCTTTTTATTTGAATACCTTATCATAAAAAAAATTGTGAAAGAACTGCATCAATTAGCCTAGTACTCTCAGATCACTTGAACAATTCCCATGGATATTTTCCATTTTCAAACATTTAATTTATCATGCACTAACACACTGAAATACTTACTTTCCAATAATAATAAAAGAAAACCAATTATTTAATTGAAATATAAACCATACAGTTTCGGCGATTGTCACTATTCAAAACACCGCTAGACCGCTTGATGGCAGACGACGGACAACAATAACAAGCGACGACGATCTTTAAATACCCCCGTCGCAGCAGACCTGCGTACTCAGCAAATTTCCAAATAAAAAAAAAATATAATAATAATAACATATGACAAGTTTGGTCAAAATCTGTCGATAAACATAAGAATCATTTGCCTATTCTCCATAAGATTAAAATAGGAAAGAGTGAGTAGGTTTGCTGCTGTGAGGAACACTGAAAGTATGCCATCAAAAATTTTATTTTTAACATTTATACCAACTTTCATCAACATCTGTCCATAAATAAAGGAGTTTGCCTAATCTCCATATGATTAACATGGGAAAAGAGTATGCAGGTTTGCTGCCATGATAAACACATATACTATGATTTTTTAGCACAAATGTATGGATCTCAACCACATGAAGCTAAATATCAAGTTTCATCCAAAAATATTAGATAATAAGTGAAAAATTTATTTTTCCTAATCCTCCATAAGATTAACATTGGAGCCTCAAAATACAACGTACTGTGTTTAGATTTTTTTTATATCTCGGTAACCGTTGAAGATAGAGAAAAACTTTAAGGAACTTAATTGTGTAGTTTTTTAAGCTGATTCCAATGGTGAAATATAAAATTAGAAGTTTTTAAAAATTACATATGAAAAACTCAAAAACAACCCCCCCCCAAACTACTTGTTCCCATTGACCAACAACTATTGTTTTTGGTCTCTGGGCACCTAAGAAGAAAAAAATAACTTGGTCTCGGCTTAACTCTTGCCATGAGACCTACGGTAATAGCTTCTTCCCTATGGGAAAATTTCGCTAACAAAGAATACGAAAAGACAAATAAAAAAATCTAAATAATACATAAAGATACTATATTTCATAAACTTTCTTTAGATATAAATTTAAAGGTTGTTAAAACAAATTTTGTTCAGTAAAAATGTATTTATCACGGCTCCTGCATTGGCGCCGTATATACGGCATTGCCAGTTTGGTCGCGCCCTTTTGAGTAGTGTATTGGGCACTTGCCAGCTCTAGGGTTAATATAAGATTCTTCCTAGAATTACACATCATTACAAAGGAAAACCTGAAAAGATCTCAAAAGTTTAATTATTACATTTTAATTGGTTAACTAGCACTAGCTTAGT
This sequence comes from Nephotettix cincticeps, assembly GCA_023375725.1. NCBI lineage: Eukaryota > Metazoa > Arthropoda > Insecta > Hemiptera > Cicadellidae > Nephotettix > Nephotettix cincticeps. The sequence goes on from CM041788.1 coordinate 56,962,502, forward strand.
AGCTTAACTAGCTTAGTGTTAAAGTTCTCACCTAGTAATCCAAAAGTCGACGAGAGTCGAGAGTCCAAGAGTCGACGGGGGTTAAAATCGGTACCTAGATGTCAAACGCATATCAATTAGATGCTTTTCGTAACCAGTGAAAATTGAAGACATGTATTTTTTCCTTGAATTTCTGCTACATTCTTGTCTGTGGTTTACAGGGAGGGGGCTGAGAAGCTGAGGAGCAAGATGTCGCTGGCCCTCGGTGGCCTCGTGGACAAGGCCCTCAACAAGCTGCTGGGAACAGGGAGAACCCTCGGAGAAAACCAGAACCAATCCTCGCAGGCTGAGTGAGTAACCAACATTATATGTCCTGTGTGATTACTTAAAAGTCGAGTGTCGGTAATCTGGATTAATTGAGACAGATAGGCGACGAAAATAGGCTGTTTTTACGCTTATAAACTACTGAAACGTAACTGAAATCATGGAAATTTACTTACATCCGTGTGTACGTCACACAGAATGTGTGAAAAATACAAAACACAAAAACATAAAAAATTCGCAAAAAGTCATTAGGGACAGTTTAGGTACTGTACAGGATAGTACAATAATGTATTTACTTACCTTTGGGAAATAGCTTAAATAATTGACATGTCTAAAGAAAATGTTTTCAGTTCCTGTAAAAAACTATCCTTAACACCTTATGACATTTTCAAAATTCACTTCTGTTTCAAATTTTGGTCTGATCAATTGCACACACACCCTCCAGAAATAAGATTATCCACATAAAAAAACTATACCTGTGAAATTAAGGATTTTTTTAATACTATACTTTGTTGTTATGCTATTAAAATTTTGAAAATTTTATTTCGGTACTGCAGAGGACCCATTCACTTATATGATTAGACATCTTACTTTACATTAGAATGGCTGAGATAGACTATAGACTTAATACGTTGACTGTGGCGTGTCCTTTAATCCAGCCACTGGGAGGTCACGAATTGTGGATAGTTGGGCGCAATGTTCGGTGGTTATAGTATTCTGTTTTTTTTGGATTTACGTCCGCACTACTGAATACTACATTATTCCGCAAGACCATCCTCATAATTAGATCAGTGTGTAATTCAGAGGCAGTGGTTCGGACTCCACGTTAAACTGTAGGTCCCCTAGATGTGCCATTGACTGTTGGGCTATTAGTTAACAGTACTGTATAAGGAACATTTCAGCATTAGTCAGTAACACGACTAAAAGATCGCACAACAATCATATTACATTCATTTCTCATTCATTCTTGGCTTAAAATACCTATGTAGTGAAGTCGTTATTTCACTAACTGACCAACTAACTTAACATAAAGTAAGAAGAAGAATATGTACTCTCTTTCTATTTCTTGAGCCTTGTTATCAGAGTTTCTCCTGCTGCTAATGCATTTTCAATTTCGTCATCAGCTTCATTATTAGATTTAACTAAACCGTTTATTGCAGAAACCTCTTAACCAACAATTTTAAAATTTTAGGAAAATAAAAACCTAGTTTCCCCAAAAGTAATATACATTTTCATTTGGTAATTTTTTTGGTTAACTACCAAGGTTTAAAAAGTTCTGGATACTACTTCTAATCATAAGGGTTGACTAAATTATAAGTGTTCTAATCATAAGGGTTGTGTAAATAATATGTCAGCTGTGGTGTTTCTGCAGTTCTGCAGTAAACGCTTTTTTTAATAAAATCTAACGTTTTAATAGTCTTCTGGCAAATTTTTAATGTAACTGAATAATTGACATAATTGATTGCTGATATTCGTCTCAGCTATTTCTCCTGTTGCTCATGCTGTCTAAAACTTGAACCAAAGTAGAAATAGTGTTGTAATCAAATGAAAGTTTTATCCACTTAATTTACAAATTCTTCTAACAATATGGTTTGTAATACTCCTAGTTAAGCTACTTATTAAATTAACTTTTGGCATAGAATACACCAAAACATGTAAAAAGGTTTTTCATAATATGTTTAATGTGTAAATTTAATCTAAATGAAGACCTCCGATAAGTTTAGGGAAAGTTTTCGTGGCAGTTTCCTTTAAGAAAATGTTTCTGTTCACAGCCTCAACTCAGGAGCTCTACAACTGCTTGGAAGGTTGTGTGCCACCAGGAAGAGGATGGGAAATGAGCATTTGAAGTGAGTTTGCTTAACATTCTATATTTTATTTACAATAGCTACAAGATGTTTAGTGCAACTCTGATATATACGAATATAAAAAATATGTCCCCCATTCATTTTTTGTAATAATTTTTAATAATTATGTTATTTTGACCAGGTACAGTGGAACCCCTCAAATCGGAACTAATTGGGGCTTAATCTTGTTCAGATTTAGGGGTGTTCGGATTTCCGAGGAAATAATATTACACACTTATTTTGTCAATGTATTTGCGGTAAGCGATGGGAGATGTGGCGATTGGGGTTATACAGGCTGGGTGACTCAGTGTTCGAATGGGCAGGCGGGTGGATGTACATTCCGTGACATATCACATTGCTAGCTAAGCGTGTGCTAAAAACAAATCACATTCCCCCTACTCCCTCCCTTTTTGGGATGCGTCTTGCGCCTGTCTATTGTCTACTAAGCATTTACCAGCTGATAGTGCATTTAGCTAACAGCTGAATGAAGTGATGTTCATGCGACACTGGCTTAGAATTGCATCTGTGTGAGGATTTTCTTCATTTCGACACTTAAAGATAACAGACTTTAAGGAAAAACCTTGTGATTTTTCCAATCTTGTATTGTATTGTATTTTTTTGTCAAACCTTTAAAAATAAATTGGTTAAAATTTTTATTTTTTTTATTTAGTGCTATTTCATTTTTTTCCCCGAGAACGCATTCGGTTGCCGGTACTTCGAAATTCCGGGGTTTGGATTTGAGGGGTTCACTGTTATGATAAATTAACGTAGTTAGGTTAGGTAACGTAGTAAGGTAGTTTAGGAGTAACGTACTGGCCCAGTTAAGTCAAAGGTTACTGGATCGAAATCAGTGGCTGGCAACTCATGTCTTATCTTGAGCTTTCACCTCTGGCTAGTCTATTTGACTATTTGACCTACTCCGCTTCAGTACCGTGCAGTCTTTAATTCACTGCACAGGCCTTAGACATGTGGTTGTGGGCAGTTGAGGTTTTAATTTTAAAAATATATATATTCAATGACCTATGATGTGGTCTTTTATCATATTTAAAATACATAAACATTTAGAACAACTTTTTACAAGTGTTTAGTACATAGTTTTACTACTACAAATAATGATAAACTTTAAATAAAAATTTTAAAACTGATAAGTTAGTAGGCTTTTATCTTGCAGTCGTGCAACCCAAACCTCGCAGATGCAAGTCACAAGGCTCGCAGCATGTCCGTGTCCCGCTGCCTACTTCCCGGCTGACACTCCTCCTCTTCCTTACCCTCCTATGTATCTCCTCCAACACAATGTTCAGTTCTCTGGGTAACTTTATTGATACTTACAAATAGTAGTTCTGTGCTCAGTTTTGAACTGTGGTAGCTTAAAGCCATTATTGTAATCATTAACTTGGTTACTTCCTTTAAGATTGATTTTTCTTTATATAATTTATTTGTATATTGTAATCTATATTTCAGGTTTATTATTTTTAAACTAAGTTTTAAATAAGTTTGTGTTTATTTGTTAAGGTTAGCTTAGTTTGGTATGGTACTTAGTCATTTACTAAGCAGAAAAAAATTTATGATATGTCTCTCTATAAACATTTAGGAAAATTATAAATTGTTGCAATCTCAAATCAAAAACAAATTTAAAAAAATAAATGTCATATTACAGTATTTAAATTAGATAATAAAGATGCTTATTATTATGACTACATATTTACATGAAATCATAATCGCATAAATAAAAAATACATACAGTTCATATAGTAAAATTTTGATAAAAATTAAGTTTTTGATTAATTTTACATTTTACGGAGTAAGGATGTAACCCATGTGATTAGTTGAGAAAAATATGCGATTTTGGTCCGTAAATGTCAGGTTGTAGTCACTTGAAATGTGTAATTTTGTCTTCAGGCTGAGTTCGGACACATTGCAACTCCTGGGGCGACTGAGGGCAATGAGTCACAAGGAAGATGTCCCAATGTTGCCGATGACGTTGCCCCGTCCGTACAGCAGCCTGGCGGACGAGATGAGGGCAATCCTGGCGCGATCACGACCTGTGGGCGTGAGCAAAGGGGCGTTGGCGGCCAGTGTGACCAACAACGCGGTGTGTAGCGGAAGTGGCACTGTGGACACAGGAGAAATCAAGCCTACCAACCTGCTGGACCATCTGGCTGTGTGCAGCAGTGATGTCCAAGAGCGACCGTACGCCTGCCCCATCTGTGATCTGAGGTACATTCAGTATGAGAACACAGAGAATATCATGTACAATGTTTGACAAAGCTAGGGAAGAGTTGAAAATTATAAAACGTTGGGGATGAATTCAAACTACATCAGAATCCAAACTCTCGTATTACTAACCTAACATTAACCTGTTGTTAGATGGTAATTTAATTGTTTAGGCCAATTACAAGTGATGACTGGATCAAATCAGTGAAGTTCATATGCTAATTTCCTTATATATTCTTAAATAGGTTTTCAAACTCATTCACTAATATCTCTATATATAAAATTGAATGTATGTCTGTCTGTCTGTATGTCCTTTATGCGTTGCCAAACTACTCATCGATCGCCATGAAATTTTAGGAAGTTGCTCTATATGTGTCCGGGAAGGTTTTAGTGAAAAAATATTTTCGAAAACCCCATAAGTTTCCATTTTATGGCGTTTTAAATTTCTAATGTTAACCTTATGGAGAGTAAGTTTGTTTACAAATTGTCTACAATGAAAACATTTGATTTCTTAGCTACAGCTGATTGGTTTACTTTCCATTAGCAATACCGTATGCTTTACTATCCAATGCCATCTGAATCATTCATTAATGTTAAACTATGAAGTAAATGTGTACTGTAAAAAATGAACAGCTTTATTCACCACGTTAATAGTTAACGGTTTTGGGGGATTATGTATTTATATTTTTATTTTCTGTCTGATTAAAGTCACGTGTTTATATAATAATTACAATGTTTATATTATTACGTTTATTATAATAATCAGCTGTTGTATATCTTTCCTATAAAAGCCGTATTACAGTTAGGTTTCGTTTGGGTTTGGATTGGATTTGAAAATTGTGAATTAATCCACTCAGATTTATTTGTTTTATGGGAATGATATTAATATTTTTATCGTTTCAGTATTGTTATTCACTATGCAGCGACCCAGAATATATAACCTTTCACAATGAAGCCGTATTGCTATTCGACTTCAGAACATGGCCAATCTTAAAGTTAACATGTGTTTACTGTGAGGCGTTACGAAGTTCGCCGGGTCAGCTAGTAGGCTATAAAGTATTCCAGCATTAACTACTCTAAAATAATTGTAGTGCTAATGAATAGATTTTGGCTACAAAACACATGTTCTTCCAGTTTACAGAATTTGTAAGCTAATTTGTTTTTGTTAATGAATAGTGACTGAAATAATCGTCTGCAATTCTAGATCAAGAAGTAATTACAAGTGATGACTGGATCAAATCAGTGAGTTCATGCGCTAATTTCCTTATATATTCTTAAATAAGTTTTAAAACTCATTCACTAATATCTCTATATATAAAATTGAATGTATGTCTGTATGTATGTCCTTTATGCGTTGCCAAACTACTCATCCGATCGCCATGAAATTTTAGGAAGTTGCTCTATATGTGTCCGGGAAGGTTTTAGTGAAAAAATATTTTCGAAAACCCCATAAGTTTCCATTTTATGGCGTTTTAAATTTCTAATGTTAACCTTATGGAGAGTAAGTTTGTTTACAAATTGTCTACAATGAAAACATTTGATTTCTTAGCTACAGCTGATTGGTTTACTTTCCATTAGCAATACCGTATGCTTTACTATCCAATGCCATCTGAATCATTCATTAATGTTAAACTATGAAGTAAATGTGTACTGTAAAAAATGAACAGCTTTATTCACCACGTTAATAGTTAACGGTTTTGGGGGATTATGTATTTATATTTTTATTTTCTGTCTGATTAAAGTCACGTGTTTATATGATAATTACAATGTTTATATTATTACGTTTATTATAATAATCAGCTGTTGTATATCTTTCCTATAAAAGCCGTATTACAGTTAGGTTTCGTTTGGGTTTGGATTGGATTTGAAAATTGTGAATTAATCCACTCAGATTTATTTGTTTTATGGGAATGATATTAATATGTTTATCGTTTCAGTATTGTTATTCACTATGCAGCGACCCAGAATATATAACCTTTCACAATGAAGCCGTATTGCTATTCGACTTCAGAACATGGCCAATCTTAAAGTTAACATGTGTTTACTGTGAGGCGTTACGAAGTTCGCCGGGTCAGCTAGTAGGCTATAAAGTATTCCAGCATTAACTACTCTAAAATAATTGTAGTGCTAATGAATAGATTTTGGCTACAAAACACATGTTCTTCCAGTTCATTACAGAATTTGTAAGCTAAATAGTTTTTGTTTATGAATAGTGACTGGAATAATTGTCTGCAATTGTAGATCAAGAAGTATGAACTCACTGTAAGCAATAATAAATTTCAACCTAATGTTAAATACTTTGTAGTTTTTTCCAACGATTTCTCTTAAGGAGCTGAGTTTTGATTGATTTGTGCGTTTGACAGGTTCTTGATTCCAAGTACACGCAATCGACACATTGCACGTGCCCATGGCAAGTACGGGCGAAAGTACGAGGAGGAGATGGAGGAGTCTACCCAGCCCACCGAGGACCAAGATAATGGTGAGTAACGCTCATAATCTTGGTTCAGTGGAGACACAGAATAGTGTTTCAAATACAAATTATACTAATTTAAACACAAAAACTATAATTTCTATAAGTATGAATGTGAAACTATGATAAGCAAAACCAGGAAAGACGTTACCACCCCTTAAAAAAATATTTTTCTGTGTCTATCTCGGTATCAACCACCAATAAATATGGCAGTTTTTAATGCCTAGTTTATCCTCTACTAGATAATTTATTCATTTATAGTATTATAAAATAAAGGGAGAGGGAATCATAGGAATTTTAAGAATATTTGTCATATACATATGCAGTTAGTGTATTTTTATTAATTTTAATGTAATCATTACCATTTAAAAATGTGTACCTCCCTAGCCTAAATTTTATTTGTTTTGAAGAACTATTTCATGGTGACTATCCAGAAGTTAAATTAACCTTACAATAAAAATTTACTTTGCTTTATTTTTTGTGAAATGGTTTTTTCTGAGGTTTTTTAAGGCCGGCGGCACACTGATGCAGCATTTCACCTGAAGCAAGTGTTGTGAGGCAAACTGTTTCGCTGGGCACTAGTGCCCCGTGTATTTCAATGGGAGCCCGCACACTCATCAAGCAAACGTTGCGAAGCGCCTCGCATTGAAACACACGGGGAGCTAGTGCCCAGCGAAACATTTTGCCTCACAACACTTGCTTCAGGTGAAATGCTGCATCAGTGTGCGGCCAGCCTAACAAAGCTGAGAAGACTAGTTTTCACAAACCTGTGAATTTTTATATCTATTCTTTTTACCATAAATACTATTTCTTGTTGATAGATTGGAAGAGCTCCATAGACACAGACATGGATGCTAATGAGGATGGCGAACTGTTACCCCTTTGTTCAGGTATATTTTTGTTTTTGTAATGCATGTTGTAGATTAGGTTGAGTTAATGATGATACAAGGGCGGTCATCATAAAAGGTCATAAAAAAAGTCATTATAAAAGGTTATAAACACAGCCAACATGATTATTTAATAACTGACAAATTTTCAGTCAAATTTACCATCTGATTTTATTTTTACTGTAAATTAAGTAAACAAACCTCTGTACGTTTTGAAAAAAGTTAAAAAGTGAGTTTTGAGCATTTATAAAACATTACATTTGAAAGGTTTAAAACCCAAGGAGATCAAAGCTATGTTGTACCAAGTTAATGGCAAATCTACTCCTGTATTTTCAAGTTTTAGTAACTGGGTAAATAAGTTTTAAGAGTGACATCGACGCAAGATGAACTCCATTCAGGATGGCCAGTAGGATTGACTATCCCTGGAGTGATTGACAAAATCCATTGGAGGTTGGAGAAACGTTTATATAAGAGTTTAGAGCTAAAGAGATCATGTTGAAAAATAAATTAAATCCATCTCAAAAAGTTGTGTTATTCTAACTTTTCCTATGGACCTTTTGAACCAATCTTGTACCATATTCAATACAATTTACTTTCTTTTAGTAAATGACAAATTATGGTGTGGTTAATAAAATGTAAAAGACAGTCACATGTTCAATGCTGTGTATTTAAGATGTGAGGCCAGCAAAGTGGAATCAATGAACATATAAAGTTTACTAACAATTATTTTGATTTTGTTGTTTTCAGATTGTGGATTGAGTTTCCAGAGTATTCATGAAGTAATGCGACATAGGATAGAAGACCATCCGCGACGTTTTTCAGCTGATGGATTCCAGGAGGATATTAAACCCAATATAGTAAATAAAATTCCACCAGTAGATTTGAGCAGTGATATTAATGAAATGTCCCAAACACCAAAAAATGATGTCAAACTGTTACCTGTAAGTGATAGTGCAATAGATTCCACAAGCACCGTTAAGAAGAAAAGAGGTCGGCCACCCAAGTTACCAGAATTCAAGGCGGGTTTAAAAAGGAAATGTTTGGAACAGAAGAAGTGTTCACCGAATCGCAAGGGCAATCGCTGCTTGGGGAAGAAGAAAAAGCAAATGAATGATAATGAGGATGAGCAGCGAGTATTTGATTCAAATAGTGAGGATGAATCGTTTTACCAGTCCAGTCAAGAGGGTAGTAGTCTCTTGGAATCAAACAGTCCAGAAACCGATAAGTCTTCAGACAAAATATCAGAGAAACATACTAGTCGTACCAGTTCAGAAGAAAATTTAGCTGAGCTGTCGAGGAAGTTGGACCGAAGAAAGGTTAGAATGGGCAATATGGCAGAGGAAGCTGTGAGAGTTAAGGCGGAAGCGGCTCTCCGTGAACTTAACCTGGCCAAAAAACACAAGTCACCATCTTCGGCAGCCAAGTGGGGAATACATGCAGTGAAATTTACCAAAAACTCGTCAACAGGTATATCGTCTAGTCAATTAAACGGCTCTCCTTCTAAACCTAGGTTTGCATCTCTCAGTGAGAAGAAGTGGAAAATGCCTTCGTGCTCGGGTGGAGAGCTAACACCAAAAACAGAACCGATCGATGTCAAACCTGATATTTACGATTTCAGAGATGAAGAATTGGAAACAAGTAACAAAAATTTTACTCCACCAAAAGAGTCACTCTCGCCTGAATCTGAACATTTGGATAGCAATAAGTCAAATCATTCAAACACGTGGAGTGTTAGTGGCAGTCCGAGGAAGGCTCCAAGGCTGAACAATGACAATTCTTGATTGTGGTTGGTATATGACCATTCTCTGTGGCTGTGACTGTAAAGTGCGGTTTTCTTCCTATCTTAATCGTTAAGACGGTTCGAGCCGTGTATGATTTTCTTTTAAGTTTCTACTTCACTAGACACATTATTATTTGTTATAAGAAAATTAATCGTTTAGGTTTTAAACAATGATCCGAGCATATCGATTATGTGTAGTTTTATACGATCTTTTAATTTTGTGACAAATACTGCCAAAATGTGCCTTTGTTTTCATATCTAGTGCACATATATTAGTAATTTTAGTTTTATATTCATGAAGGTAATGTTGTTTTGTTTGTGAATTTTTATTTGTGAATTTTACGGTTATATTTAGTTTAAACTTACCCTACTCAAAATCTTCAGTAATTGTTTTTAAATATATATACTTTTACACAATTATTTGATTTACTATATTTAGTAGAGTAGTTGATATTTTTTGTATCACTTTAATACAGTAATTACAATAAAGCCTGAGCTGTATATTTATATACAATAGATATGTCGTGTTTGACATAAAAGACTGATAGGGCAGCTCTTGTTAGCTGTTGCGAACCAATTATATAGTTTGATTTTGACTACAGCAGGAAACTGATTTATTTATCCTTTCTGTCAGACTTCCCTTCCAGTTCTACTTGAATGAATTTATCTTAAAGAAAAAAATACTTGGGCTAAATATTTCACAAATTGTATGATGTTTATAGTCTTTATTTAAATCCACTTCATGGCTTAGACTTACTGATTTCATTTACCTTGATAAGGTATTAAATATGATTTTTTTATCTTAAGAATCTCTGAATGGAAGAGTTCTCATCAGTAAAAAATGAATTAGTTGAGTTCCGACCTCCTTTTTCCTATCCATCTAGACTACAGATCTGTGAGGAGAGCTTAACCAAGCAAAGATTTTTTAGGTTAATTTAATTATAATTTATTGGTATCTGAGTCTAAATGATGGGGGTTTCCCCGGAGTTCTAAAAGTATCCAAAATAATTCCATTGTTCAAATTGGGTACCAAAAATATTAAAAGTAACTAAAGGCCAATTTCGTTGTAAATTGTATTATCTAAAATACTTGAGAAGTGTGTTAAAATTCAGTTACAATAATATTTTTTGGAAATCCATTGTTTTTAATTAAAAAGAGCATCGTTAAGACAATTAATAAAATTGAAAAAGTGCTCATGATTTTTATAGATTTAACCAAGGCGTAAATAATCTCTATTCAATTGATAGAAACAATCTTTTTAATAAAGTGAGGGAGTGTGAGGTTTGGCGTTAAATTGGTTTAAATGTTCTCTTTCTGAAAGGAAGCAAGTTGTTTAAATTAATAATATGCTCAGTGATGCCTCTTATGTTAATTTTGGTGTTGTTCTTGGTAGTACCAATTGGTCCTCTGCTTTTTGTAATTTACATGAACAATTTAGATAAACTTCGTTCAAATTTGAGGCGACATTTTTTTATTCTCAGATGATACATCAATAATTTTCAAAGCTCTTACTTGGCTGGATGATTTTCAAATTGCTTCAATAGAAATAACCATAAATAAGCAATGGTTGGATGAAAATATTTTAGCAATTAATATTTCGAAAACCAAATGCATGCCAATTGCATTGCACCCTGCTAGTGAGCCACCTGCAGATCTCAGGCTGGTGATCCATACCTGCACTATGCCTGCCACCACCTGTAAATGTTCAGAGATAGTGTTTATCACAACAAACATTTTGGTTAAATTGGATTCTAGTTTTAGGTGGGAATAAGAGATCAGCCACTTAAAATCAAAACTTAGAAAAATGACACACATATTTCACCAAGTGTAATACTAAATTTGTACGGTTTATTTTACATATGTTCAATCCATGTTAATATGGAATTATAGTTGGGAGGTGTTGGAAAATCACTCAACCCATTATTTGTTGTCAAAAAATCAATCATTGAAGCTGCTTTTAAAAAGTGAAGGGGATTCCCTTGTAATCAGTTATTTTCCGAGACAAAATTACTTTCAGTCAGAAGGATAAAGCAATTGTGATCCATAGTTATAGAACAAGAAACCCAGTTAATGTAGGTGTGCAAGTGCCCAGGGCATTGAAATTAATTTATAATTCAAATTTACTCTTTGTTGCAAATTTTAGCCACAGAAACATTCCATTGGAGATAAGAAACCTGAAGGTTTCTACAAAATTATTTAAAATGTCTATCTTTGACTGGTTGTTAAGATCATTCTTGAATGGGCCGAGACTCATCCACTCTGAGTACAGCAACTAACTCATCCACACTGCTCAGTGCGACACACTTTACTCACAAACAACATATGCCCTGCCTCACTCTGCCCATTGTGCCTGACGCACAATATTTTTTTCTCTGTTTTATTTATATTATTTTTCTTAACAGTTTTTGTCAGTTTCATACTAAAACTGTATCTTATACTTTTTATGTTTGTTCACAGTTAACAAAAAACCATTTGTTTCCTTTTGTTTTATTATTTAATTTAATTTGTTAGCTAGTTTTTTTTTCAAGGTGTTTGTGTGAAAGAACGCAATCCCATCCACAGGCCAATACTGGCCCATGCGGGAACATTTTATTCCGATACAGTACCTTTTTATTCTAATTATGTAAATACATATACACAAAAGGAATTTTTGAAATAAAATAGATTTGAGGTTGTATAAGGCTGCTGTCAGGCCTTTTTTGGAACACTTTAGAGAGAGCATAAGCATCGGTGGCGCTACACTTGACCCGAAGTGGATTAACTAGTAAGAAGCAGGCGAGCTAAGGAAATTGGATGATCAGCTTTGAAAAAGTAAATTTGTAGTAAAAGTAAAAAGTAAATTTCAAAAATGGTATTTAAATAAACATGAAACAATATTATGGTTTTATTAGATATGTAGTTAAATATTTGATATTAATGTGTAGTTCTTTTAAGATTAATTGAGGTAGGAAGAATTTGTCAGTCCACTGATAATAATTTTAAATTTGTGAATTGTGAAATCACAACAGATTGCACTCAGCAAGGATTTTAAATTTGGAACCAGCCCTACCTAATAATTAAACTGGTAAAATGTAAATAAAAAAAATGTAGAAAATAAATATACAAAATATCACATTTCATTATAAATATACTCTCTGAGAGGCTGAAAAAATGATTGGAATTATGAAAAGGAGTTTTTGTTAAAAACTTGCTAAATGTACTTTTAAAACACCCATTGAAAATACCCCAGTTTCAGCAGACCTGTGTACTCAGCGAATTTCCAAATCAATAAATAATAGTAGTATTTGACAAGTTTGATCAATATCTGTTGATAAATAGGCTATAAAAATTATTTGTCTATTCCCTATATGATTAACATGGGATAAGAGTAAGCAGGTTAGCTGCGATGATTAACACATAAACTATGATTTATAAGCATAAATGGTTGGACTTCAACCACATGAAGTTAAATGCCAAGTTTCATCGAAAAAACTTATTAATTAGTGAAATATTAATTTTTCTTATTCTCCATATGATTAACATTGGAGCCTAAAAATACAAAGGCCATTCTGATTTTTTGAGATTTGAGGGATTTTTTAATATCTCGATAACTGTTGGAGATAAAGAAAAACTTTAAAGAACTAAATTGTTTAGTTTATGAGCTTAGTTTAATAGTAAAAGATAAAGTTTTTTAATGAGTATCATTTAAATTTGAGTACCTATCATTCATTGATAACTTTTTCCGAAACTAACATTAATTAAATATGATAAAAGGTAATTGGCTTTTATCTTTAACTACCTATTGATAACAGCCCTCATTGGTGAATTGTGTAATTTGATATATATGTATGTATAATTTTTTACAACTATTGTTTTCGGCCTTTGGAAACCTGAAAACAAACAAATAACATGGTCCCGGGCTTAATTCTTGCCATGAGACCTACGGTAATAGTTTCTTCCCTATGGGAAATTCGCTAAAATACACCATAATAATAAAAATAAAGGATTAGAAGGACTTACAGTAATGAGGAAAGTTTCCAAAGATAACCAACCGATTTAAGACTTCAGATTTTTGGACAGTGACATAAAACAAAATTGATAATTTTTTCAGCTATAGAAAAAGATATAGAACAATATATACATATATTTATCAGCCCTTATTCCGTCGTGCCCTAAGACATCGCTTGATGACGTCATTAAAAACAATGGCCGCCAATGGATTTGGAATTTACTCATACATGTAACTTTTGACTACTGAACCAGCACATAATATATTATGGGTACACAAAGTACACCTAGATACAGTCCATTCTCATTGTAAGGATTACATATGTATGCACGGGTTTTTTGTACCTCTACTCGGCCGGTATATGGATGGACTTTAAGAAATATCTGATGTCACTGTAATTTATCTCGATAATGTGTACTGAACCCTTTATGGTGTTTGTGTAGTAACGATACAGTACAATACTAATAACAGTCTCAGGTACGTTTTACGTTCACTCCAACCGAGTGGAGGTACAAAGAACCGTAGATATTCAGTCATCCTTGCAGTGAGGATGGAACTGGTGAGTCTTCATTCCTTACTTTTGCAGGGGAAGTCTCTTTATAATAAAGTTATGGGTAGGTAAAATTTCAACGTGTTAGGAATTTGATTAAAATTTGAAAAATAAAAACAGCTGTTTAGATGAACTGAAAACTTCCTCTTTATACATATCCATGCTCTAACCTACTGTATTTGCCTCAGCCCTCAGGGAAGAAAATACAAAAAAATCCCCACATACTTTCTCCTTAAGTAAATTTAGACAATTGTAGCTTAAAAACAATTTTACAGTAACTTTTAATAATTTATTGTTTAATATCATTATTATAAAAATATCACCAATCAATAAATTATTTTCAAATTGTATAGCTAACATAATTTTTTGATATTTTTTTGATTACAACAATCATAAAACTTTAATAATAAGAAATATTTTTTTTAAATTTATGAATAACATTTTGAAATATTTTAAGGGAAGTAAATTTTTTCTCTGGAAGATTCGTAAAAATAATTCAAATTATACATTTTGTATTTTTTCGTTTTTGGTGCCTAATACTTTACTTTATGCGTGAAAATTTATTTGTATGTGTTTTTAGACATTAAGTATATTATATCTCATAATTTTGAACGTATTTTTTACAAATGAGGTACAAATTAAACATGTACATATTATCAAATAGATCGTAGACGTTTTTAAAATTTTGGTTTTTCACGTTTTTATTTTTATACTTAAAAAATAAAATTTAAAAAAATAAAAAAAAATAATATTAATATTTCTACATAAATTTATCTAAACAAACGTTATTATGTAAACCAAAAAAAAATAAAAAATTAAAAATTTTTATGATCATAAAAACGGATATCCATAAAAATCAATTTTACGACCATACTTTTCATATTACTATAGGGAAAAATAAAAAACTTCTTATATACTCGATTTGAGAAATTGTCATGTAGCTTATTTACATTAACAATTTCAATTCCACGCTTTAACACCATTGATATGTAGGCCTACTCTATTTCCTAGTAGTAATTGATTTATTTAATTTGGAATCAATTATTATACACTAAATATCATTTCCCAAATCAAAGCGATATTGTGTTTTCAATGATCGTATAGATAACAACAAAAAATAACGAGACTACTGCATCGACTTCAATAATTAATTTCTTTGCTTATTTCTTTTTTTGTTGATTACAATGCTAGCAACAAATGGGAATTTTTGGGACCAAAACATTAAGGTTATATAATTTTATGAATACTAAGTATTATATATATTTGTATGTGTGTAAAATTGTATTTGTAAAGATATCAAAAGCTATAACTGCTGTGGAAAAATATCCCTGTTTCCAATTCCAACTCTTTTACTATCTTGGTCGTGTTTAAACTTGCCCTTTTCCTTTGCTTATCTCCATTCTCCACACTCTACAGGATTCATGATGATAAGACTTTAGACGAAAGACAAGTCTGCCGAGTTGGCGAGTACGAAACATGAAGATTCTTGTAATGTATTTGCGTGATTATTCCTGTTGATAGGTATTGTGTGTAGGCCTACATGATTGTACTGTGAGAGATGTGACACCGGTACATTTAGTCAGTGGTAGTCTGAGACGTTTGATGTGCGAGTTAAAAGTGTGTAGCGTGTCATTATTTGAGTAAAAATTAGATAAATAGTAATAGAAATATTTTAAATATGTTCAGAAGTACCTTGTATATAGTTTTAAACAAGCCTTCATCAATTATTGAGGAAGAGTGTGGATCGAGATCGATAAAAGCTTGCAATAGTCCTAAATCGGTTGAAATTAAGAACTTTCCAGATGAAATTCTTCTAAATATTTTTATTTTTCTCAACTGGAAGGATTTATCGTCCATGAGACTAGTGTGTCAATCTTGGAGAACATTAATTGATTCGATTGCATGTGTTGAAAAATTAAAGCGGTTTAGTTCAAAGATTTTAATTGAAAGTCTCACATCCCCTCTCTCAAAATTAAATTCAGATAGTGTGCCGTTTTATTTATATCATGCTATCAGTAATGGTGTCTTTGGGAAAAATATGTTGAAAAATGTGTTTGGCTCAGGTTTGTATTTTCTAAAAACTTTTATCCCTAAGCATATTTACTACCTAGTAACATATACTATAGGTATTGCTAGAATGTTGTACAGGTTTAGTATGATTTATATTGATAGTGTGATTTATAGTAATCTTAAGTCAATTTTATTTTTATTGAGTTTTTATGAGTTTAATAATTAAATGTAAAAGTTGAGTGTGTGGTTATGCTGTGATTTTAACAGTTGTAATTTGGGGGGAGGGTATTAGGTAAGGAAAGGTATTTAACTTATAGTTTTGACTCTTGTGACCCATATAATTGTGGACTGTATGAACTGTTATTACCTCATCCAGTGATGTGAATAATGCAATTCACCTTTTTCAGAGCAGGAGGCATGTCCATGTCTCCCATTACTTCTTCAGAGACTTAACCTTAGGCATAAGCCAATTAATATACAGGGTGAATCACTTAAGGTGTCCAATGTTGATTCCAGACAAACCGTTGGTCATAAATTGATGAATTAAAACTATTTCCCACTAAACCAACCTGAAGGAATAACGTAAAAATATTTTTTTTAATACAGGGTGTTCCTGAAAATGAAAGCTCTCGCAAATACAAACATTTTGGCACAATCAACTTTTGAATATCTCGATTCGTTTAAAAAAGGCAGCCCAACTTTTTCGCTAAAGTTTTTAGCGAAAAAAATCCTAATTTTTTTCAAAACTGTATCCTTCTTAGAAATGCAGATTACTGTACTCGATTAAACAATTTCATTCTTTACGAGCTAAGCTTTATTCTGATATGCAACACTACAATAATATTTTGAAAACAAACATTTTCAAAAAAGTTTTTGAAAATATGTACACACTCAAATATCATATGTCAAATAAATACCATATCATTTTAAAGGTATAGCAAATCCAAGCAACTTTCAAATTTAAACCTCATCCATACATATTTTAGTTTTCAAAGTTTTCGAATTATCAACAAAAAACTTGTTTCTCCCAAAAGAAACACATGTACTTGTTTAACATTAAATTAATTTTTTAACGTGATTTATTTTACACTCTGTTGAAAGGATAACAATAAGTAAAAATTATGTAACTGACATATGACACGAACTATGCGTCACCCAGTGTTGACAAAAAAATGTTAGTGTTGAAATCACAGAGGAAGGACTGAACAACGCTTACGCCTATTCACTGTTTTATTGTTGTGAAGTAAATTTAGAGCAAGACAATTGGTATGATTTTCTTGTTTGGTCAGATGCTGAAGTGGTGAATTTCCTCTTTGACAGAGAGTAATTTTAAATCTTCATGCAGTGTCTTGTTTGAGACAAACCAAGGAGCTTGGGTTACTTTTCTCAAGACCTTTGATTGGAACCTCTGTATAATTTTGATGTTTGAATTACTGGCAGTACCCCAAAGCTGCAATCCATATGTCTAAAAATTAAATTATCAGAGAAAATTAACTCCATGGCAAACAATTTACATGAGTTTAATACACTAGTAAGGGGAGCGTGCTGGTCTAGGGGTAGAGCGCGGGGTGCCCAAGGTCCCGGGTTCAAATCCCGCCAATCACCAATGGCTTTTCGCTTTGTGATAATGCCGCAACCCACACAGGGGTGCGCAAAAAGCCACTATGGCTGAAGTGCCTTGGGAGTAATCCGCCCCTTCCCATAATAATAATAATAAATACACTAGTACATTAGATTGTGATGAATGTGAAGCAAAACTTGTAGATGGCGGCATTTACAACCACTGGAAAGTATTGGAGTCAGGAGGCCATGGGTGGATTGTGGAGGGTGAACCTGCTGGAAGTAAGCCCCTCCCATCACACCTGCCCGGACGATCATGCTTTGTCACATCCTATGGGTGGTGCAGCAAGGAACAACTCATCACATTAGCAGAGCACGGCTTAACTGCCACAATAATGGATCAAGTTCAACCTCAGTTCGACATCTCTGAATGGTTTGTATGTAGAACATGATCTATACAGGTTTTATTGATCTATACTGTTATTTAGATTTTTACTGCGGACATTTTCCATCATGATTTTATATAAAACAAAGTTTCACGACGTTTCGGGAATCTGATCCCGTCCTCAGATGAACTAATATCTAAAACATAACACAATTAACACATAATCTGGACCAAAGACACACATAATCTTTTCTTATATGTGTAATGTTAAGTGGTGTGTAATGGTTTGTTTGTAAGTTTTTTGAACGCTTTCAACTTTTATATTTTCAGCTTTATAACGGTTTTGTCCAGATTATGTGTTAAGTTTCAGATATTAGTTCACCTGAGGACGGGATCAGATTCCAGATCCCGAAACGTTGTGAAACTTTGTTTTACATAAAATCGTGATGGAAAATGTCCACAAAAAAATCTAAATAACATAAATCACCAACAATGAATTTCAAACAAAGAAATGATCTATACTGTTTTTCAGGAGCAAAGAAAATAAAATAGGTGGCCAATTTGTTTACAGATTTACATTGCAAACAGAAACAAATAGTGTAAACTTGCCAAAATAAGATAAAATAATTGCATTTTCAAAGTTTATAATTTGACAATTCTCAGATAGTAATTTGTCTCTTGATATGAGCTAAACTGTCAATCAGAAATAACATGATTTAAATTTGTTCAAAATTTTAGTTAGAATTTGAAGGATTTCATCTGATAGGTCACTCTGATATAGAATTGAAGTTCTCTTGAAATAGATTTTTAGCTAAAGATCTAGATCTAGCATATTGCCTTCAAAAGCTAAAATATTTATCTATTTTGATGATGCTTACAAAAAAATTATTTTCTTAGTTATACAATACTAGCAGTGTTGGAAAGTGTAAAACTGACCATTATCCATAGTTATATTAAATTTTATTGGGATAAAGAAATTTTATAAATAATTTATTGCCTTTTTGGGACTTTTAATATAAAATAGAATATGATTTTTGAAATCATCACTTTAATGATGAGTGAAACCTGCAATCTATAAATAAAGGTAATGAATTAATACTTTTTATATGGTTTAAATTTTTGTAATAGGTCTATAAAATTTAATAACTAATGGGTATGTGTCAAGAAAGAAATAAAAAAGATTTAATTTTTGTCATGGATATGTCTTAGCTCTTGGGGGGGATGTTGGTGATTTGTAATATGGAAAATATGTAACAGGTTTCCATAGAAACTACCAAAGCTATGTATTGAATTTTTAATATAAAAGAATAAGAACAGCTGTTTAGATGAACTGAAAAATACCCTTGATCTAACCTATTTCCCACAGGGAAGTAATAAAAACATTTTTTTTTAAATTGAAATTGCCCTTTGAAGTGCTCACACAACACACCCATGTGATATTTTAACACAAGCAACAATTACTGGTTTTGTGTAAACAGGTATGCAAGGCGTTCAGATTGTGGTATGAGATATAGATTACAAGTGTCACTACTCAATTCTGGAAAGGATGTCGTTCAGGAATTTAAAATTCAGACTGGGGAAGACCTACAGGACAATGAATGGCATGAGGTACATTGCTTCACATTATGTTTATTTAAATTAAATAAAGTTCAAATATTACTTTCAGAAATTGGTCTACACAAGTTTAGAAGCAATTAATTGTTTTTAATCTTTCTTCTTTCAAGTTGAATCAATGTAATTACATTGGTGTTTTTTCAACTTCAGATGTTTTTTGAAACCTTTGTAGCCCACTTAATGGATTTGTTTACTCATCATAGAACTTTATGTGACACTTAAATGAATTCACCTATATTAGTAGTCTTATTCTTTGCATTTTGCAACTAGTTTGGATATTTTTTACATTAAATTCTACGCTAATTGAATTTTAATATGTTTTTAAATAACTGTCCAAGTCATAGTATTTGTTAACTTATAACTTTTATTTGATCCACTTTTATTTAATTTAAAATATTTAAATTAATTTATTGAAATGTTTATAGTTAGAGTTTTTATGGGGAAATTAGTTAGTTTTAGTTTTGTACATAAATAATTAAACGTTAGTAAACTAGTTAAACAAAGGTGGAATGATAGTCTATAATTTGTTTGAAATTTGTGAATTAAACATTTTTAAGAAGGCGTATAAAAGGGTGAGCTCACCCCTCGACCATCCGCATTGATCATCGGCATGTGACCTCAACCATTGAGCGGGTTAAAATAAACACGTTCAATATTAATAAAACTACCTGAGTTTTAATGTCTGCTACTGTTTCTAGATCTCTCACAGTTTCAAAGACTACGGACCAGGTGTAAGATACATATTGTTCGAACATGGTGGCTCGGACACCCAGTACTGGGCAGGCTTCTATGGCAGCAAGATGGCTGGCGGTTCAGTTATTGCTCGTATCCCATCACGGTTTCTAAAATCAGATGTGGAAATTTAACCGATCAACAAGGGCTTATACATCAATAATGCAACTATAATGGTAATATTTTCAATATTCTCAGTTTTACTTTTAAACATACTATAATTTTTGGCATTGAAGAAAAGTGTTTTTTTTTAGATTTTGTGTATGTTTTAACACTTTGGAGCCTGAAGCCACTAACACTGGTTTAAAACTGTGGCCTGGGGATTAATAAAACAAAAAATATTGTTAGAAAAAATTTAATATAATATCTTATAACATTCAAGGAGGCTTAGAATAGAAAGGAACCCCCTTGAAAGAAACACAAAATAATTGTTATTTTTATATATAATAATTAAATATATTATATTTATATATATTAATAATAATAATTGTATATACATATATATACTAGCTGACCCGGTGGACTTCGTAACGCCTAACAGTAAATACATGTTAACTTTAAGATTGGCCATGTCCTGAAGTCAATTAGCATTGTGGCTTCCTTGTGAAAGCTATATACAACAGCTGATTATTATAATAAACTCAATATGTATAAACATTGTAATTATTTTTTATTTAGCAAACATACAAACAAGTGACTTTCAATCATACAGAAAATAAAGAAATATAAATACAGTAACTTGCATCAAATTTTTTGATTGTAGATAATTTGTAAACAAACTTAGTCCCCATAAGGTTAACATTAGAAATTTAAAACGCTATAAAATGGAAACTAATGGAATTTATGGAAACTGAATATGCCTAAAGCATGACCGGAGCAGAGACGAATCCAAAAAATCAAAGATCATTAAAATCGGTCCAGCCGTTCTCGAGTTATAATGCGTGTAACTAACATGACTTTGTTTTATATATTTAGATAAATTAGGAAAAAATTTATGAAAACAAAAATAGCTACGGAGGTTTATATGTACAGTAACTGGCCTTTGTATGATATATCGTATAACATTCAAGGACTTATAGTGAAACATAAAGAGTTGAAAAAAATCCCCCTGAAACATGAAATACTTGTTATTTGTAAAAAGTTGTGTTAGTAATTTTTAAGTTTCGTTGGTATCACTTTTGATTCTCTCATCAAGCAATACGTCTTGAATCGTATCACTTTTCAATGGATCGTCAACCGTAATAAATAAATCACTTACGACGAAAAACTAACTATAAAAATAAACTAAATAACAGTGGTGTAACAATACAGCTTGCACATATCGTAAACAAAAATAACTCAAACACAACCCGGCTAGTAGCAACAGCTCTCTGCTCTGAGCAAGAGAGTGAACTTCGTTCGAAACATTTTTTTTGTAAATACGAGGCAGACTAAAAGAAAACCAGAGACGTGTAAAGATTGATGACTAAAGAATATGTTATATGTATTAAAACCTGAAAATACGCCGAAAATTTGTTGCTATGAAATCAAATAAGGCCGCCCGATTTAGGGTCAGGCGTTGGCCAATGGGACAAACAAGCTAGTCCGACCTAGGGTCAGGTGCCGGCTCCAAAGTGTTAATACAGTATATGAGGTGAATCAGTGGTATATTGGTACTGGAGACAGGCTCCACATCTGAGTCAGGAGCATAAGATCCGTCCAGGTAGTAGTGTTCTCTATCTTAGCTTGAAATGTCACACACACAGATATTTAGTTATGTAGACAAAGTAAAAGTGGTTGCATTAAAAAAAAACAGTAGAAATGTTTGAACTCAAAAAACGATTTGGATTTACCCCTATGCGGCATAAAAATTGTCCAGAGTTCCACAAGAACTCATTTTTAGGCTTATATTTTTTTAGTTTCTCAGGAGCAGGCCCCTTTTACTGGGGACTACTCTATACCCCTGGATGTATGATCCCTCAATAGGGATCATGCACCACCAATGCTTGCGACCCTGGAGAAACTTTTATGCAAATCAATAATTATTACCTTTCTGAAATGGCAACCTACCCAGGTTGGTATTCCTGTCTATGGAACTAAACAAGTTCCATAGACAGGACTTTTAATTAATAGACCAACAGTTAATGGCATCTAAGGGACCCACAGTTTAACGTGGAATCTGAACCACTGCCTCTTAATTACGAAATGGTCTAATTGTGAGGATAGACTTTGCGGATGAACTTAGTATTCAAAGGTGCAGACATTTATCCATACCAGATAATATACCATCCGCCGACATCTGTTCATAACTATCCACAATTTGTGATCTCCAAGTAGCTGAATTACAGGAAACGACACCATCCCAGTCTAACACTCACTTTCCTACCAATGGCTAGCATAAGCTGCAGTTGACGTGCATCTGCACTGCAAGGAATTTCCCAATTAATTAATCACTTCTTAATGAAGGTAATTAATTAATCCTTTATGTGAGTGCTGGTGGTCGAGAGGTTTACAGCATTCACTGACTAGTGAACAAGGAAGCTATTCGGAAGTGCTCAGGTTCGAATCTCAACCATGTGTACTCTTATTTTGGCTCGCAAATGTGTGGTACAGTAACTGGAGCCTGTCTTATATAAACGGTCACTGGCTTGGGTGGGAGTTGACAGACTTTGTAGGCTTAGTTGGGATTGTATCAGATTTGCGTTTTGTATATGATATGGTTAAGGTTACAGGGGGGGTGGTACGTTATTATGTTTAATTGGTGTGAAGTATATGTTTAGTGTTTAACTATATGAATAACATGAACAACAGATTTTTCTTTTTGGAAGTTTGAAATGTAATAATATTACCATTTTTTTGTTTCAGGGTATGTGGTGTTGTTTTACAAGTTTTCAGTTGATTATATTATACAATTTTAAAAATTAATTTAGGTATTTGGTGTTGTTTTTACAAGTTTTTAAATAATTATATTATACAATTTTAAAATTGATTTAGTTGTTTGTTTTTCATTCCATAAATAGATAAACCATTTCCTATGAATATTTAGCCAAGCCCACCTTCCAGCCTCTAATTTTTTTACCATATTTATTCAATGTTTAATTCATTAGGTAATTTTTATGTAAGCTATGTTAATGCAACTCTCATTTACTGTAGCTAAGTGGAGTTTGAGGAATTCATAATGTAATTATCCAGTTATTTTAAAAGAACTAACATTTCATCCACTGGAAAAATCCACTATAATGAACATGAGTGGATTCACAGCTGCTTAGGGAAGAACTTGGTACAGAAACCCCCATGCACCCCTTATTTAGAGACCCAGTTGGCCTACCGCAAGGAATCTGTGTCATTTAATTTTCATTTAAATTTCTCAGTTGACCTCTGACCTTGACAGAATATCGTCCGCTTGATCAAGGTTGTCTTCATCAATATTTACAGTGTGTGTACGAGGAAGTCCCTTGTATGTATTTTAACGATGAGGACGATGAACACAGAAAGACTGAACAGAAATTTTCTCTGCTACTCAAATGATGGAGAAATTTCAGGGTTTTATTTGAAAGATTGCAAGCTGTTCTAGGCTCACAGTGACCGCCTCAGGTTCAAGACTTCTTGTTTACTGGTGATACCAAAACAATATCCATAATATTCTGAGTGATTTCATGCACCTGGGACCTTTAACACCTGGACCTGGAAACATAACGTACTTAGTATATGGTGAAAGGTTTTAACTGTCAGAACTGACAGTTAAAAATTATTGTCTTTAGGAAGCTCAAGTGTGACAAATAATAAAATTGAGGGAATTAACAAAAACATGATTTTATTATCCTAACAGACTTAATACCTCCATTGCAGGAGACCTGTGTACTCATAAAATTTTCAAACCAATAATAATATATAATACGTTTTATCTATATCCGTAGTAAAAACGTTTTCCTATTCTCCATAAGATTAACATGAGAGAGTATGCAGGTTTGCTGCTGTGAGGAACACTTAAAATAGGACTTTTGACTATAAAATATTTTTATTTTGACTAGTTTTATCAATATCTGTCCATAAATAAACGAGTTTGCCTATTCTATATATGATTAACATGGGAAAAGGTAGACTGATAAGTGAAATATTAATTTTTCCTCATCCTTCATAAGATTAACATTGGGGCCTCAAAATACAATGTACTGTGTTTAGATTTTTTAATATCTCGGTAACAGTTGGAGATAGAGCAAAACTTTAATGAACTAAATTGTGTAGTTTTTAAGCTTATTCTAATGGTGAAAGATAAAATTTAAATATTTATTAAATTACATATGAAAAACACAAAGAAATAAGCACGAAAATATTCCGATTAACAGAAATGTAGGAAGGAATACACGTCTCTACCAAATTTGGTCTTGATCGGACCATTTTTATTTGAGTTATCATGTTCACTATTTGCTCGGACGAGTGACCGATATGTAATCCAGACATATCGGTCAATCGGAACAGGTAGTTTGTGGGGGTTTTGTACCCAAAAATTGTTTATTTGAGTTTTTCGTATGTAATTTTAAGTTTTTAAATTTTATCTTTCACCATTAGAATCAATTTAAAAAAGTACACAATTATTTAGTTCCATAAAGTTTTGCTCCATCTCCAACTTTTACCGAGATATTAAAAAATCTAAACACAGTACGTTGTATTTTGAGGCTCCAATGTTAATCTTATTAAGGATAAGGAAAAATTAATATTTCACTTATCAATCTATATTTTTGGATGAGACTTGATATTTAGCATGTGGTTGGTAAATTCATCC
This sequence comes from Nephotettix cincticeps, assembly GCA_023375725.1. NCBI lineage: Eukaryota > Metazoa > Arthropoda > Insecta > Hemiptera > Cicadellidae > Nephotettix > Nephotettix cincticeps. The sequence continues at coordinate 56,987,601 of CM041788.1, forward strand.
ATTTATGCTTAAAAATCATAGTTATTGTGTTAATCATGTCAGCTAACCTGCAAACTCTTTTCCCACAGTAATCATGTAGAGAATAGGTAAACTCCTTTATTTATGGACAGATTTTCATGAAACCTAGTATAAATTTTATAAATAAAAATGGTTTTTGCTAAAATTTCAGTGCCTATTTTCAGCGACCCTCACAGCGGCAAACCTGCATACTCTTTCCCATGTTAATCTTATGGAGAGTATGCAAATAACTAACTCACATATTTATCGACAGATATTGATTAAACTTGTCATATATTATTATATTATTGAGTACTCTTTCATGAAATACAGAATTGAAATCTGGTGATCATCTTCAGCCATGACAGAAATTTTCAAAATTCAAAAGAGGATCATCAGAATAATGACTTTCAAAACCACAAAACTCCTGTAGATCGTTTTCTTATAGAATTTCAATTTTTGCCTCTCCTATTGTTGTATATATTCAGGTGTCTTGTCTTCCTGTAACAAAATTACTGATGTCCATAATAGAAATACAAACATCGCTATCAAATCAGGTTCAAAAATAATATGCAATATCTATGTCATCGCTTAGTTATTTTAGAGAAAACACCAGAATACACAGGGAAAATTTTAAATCTTCCACCGACTCTAAAAAAATCGATTGGTAGCAAAAACTTCAAAACTGATTTAAAAGAAATATTTTGAAAAAAAATGAATTTACAAAATTAGTGATTTTTTTGGATGATTAATATAAAGATTCTCTTGGTATGCGTGTAATGCTCACTTTTCCTTGTTTTAATTGTTATTGTTATTATTTTGTTTTGTACATACGTGTCTAGTTTTAATTTTTACTGACCATACATCACCTGTTTTCTTTTACAAGGGAATTGCAATTGTAAAATGTTTTTGTGACAAAAAAAGCAATTTGGATTTGAATTTGATTTAGAAATTTGCTGAGTACATAGATCTGCTGCGATGGGGGTATATATGTGTCTGAGAACACTATAAATCTCGTAAAAATAGTCTGATCGAGGCCAAATTCAATAGAGATTTGTATTCCTACATTTAATTGGACAAATTTGTAATCCAGACTTATCGCTTAATTGGAACGTGTAGTTTGGGGGTTGGGGGTAAAAACTTTATCTTTTACTTTTAAAATCGGCTCAACAAACTACTCAATTATTTAGTTCCTTAAAGTTTTTCTCTATCTCCAATGGTTACAGAGATATTAAGTAAATTGTACCCTAAAAATGGAATATCTTTTTTCATATGTAATTTATAAAAAAATTCAAACTTTATCTTTTACTTTTAAAATCGGCTCAACAAACTACTCAATTATTTAGTTTCTTAAAGTTTTTCTCTATCTCCAATTTACTAGATAAGAGAAAACCAGAAAAGCCTGGATTCATTATGCAGTAAATGCTTAGTGATAATATAAAATTAGAATGATCATTAAAAAAAACATTTAAATTACTGACATTCTAAACATTACTGTTATTACAAGATATTGTAGATAAAGTTCTACTAAAACATGACATATTGTATTTAGATATGAGAAGAGAGCCAGAAGCTTGGAAAAAATTAAGATTTTCCACAGTTAAAATTTATACTAAACTTTATTGCATTATGATTTCTTAAAGAATATAAAATATTTGACAAAAATTCATAGGTCGCAGTGCAATCTTCCCTAGTTTATCAAAATCAAAAACTATCTCCAATGGTTACAGAGATATTAAGTAAATTGTCCTTTGTTTGAAATTCATTATTGGTGATGGTGGATTCATGTTATTTAAATTTTTATTGTGGACATTTTGTTTTACATAAAATAGTGATAGAAAAAGTCTGCAATCTAAATCTAAATAACACAGTACATTGTATTTTGAGGCACCTATACTAATCGTATGGAGGATAAAGAAAAATTAATATTTTCCTTATTAAACAATATTTATGAGATGCATCTTGGTATTTAGCTTCTTGTGGTTAGCATCCATAAATTTCAGCTAAAAATTCATAGTTTATGTGTTCTTTACAGCAGCAAACCTGCATACTCTTTCCCATGTTAATCTTATGGAGAATAGGAAAACTCACTTATTTATTATAGATATTGATCAAACCTGTTGTATATTATTATCGATTTGGAAATTCGTCGTTCGCTATGATATAGGTTCACAGCCTAGAAATAGCAAGAAAAAAATGTATATGGTCAATCTATTCTCATTTTGAATATATCTAAAATTTGTAAAATGATCTATTATTTTGAGTATAACCTAACTAGATATACAGCACGACTGCACAAATATAATAAACAAGTAAAAATCAATCCATAGGGATTATATGAAATTGAAAGTTCATCATTATAACAAATTACGGTTAATTCAACAAACAGGGCTGTCCCCTGGGTTAATTGGCATCCGGGCGAGATGTCAGGCATCCTTTATCAACCCTACAATATTCATTGGCTCGTTGCACAATGTTGCCTGGCGGGTTACGTCGTTGTTATCGTCAAGATTCCCAAGGTCGGACAAAAAAAGATAGAAAATTACAGCTACACGTGCAACTTATCGTTTAGTTTGGTGGAGTGTGTCCTACACGTATCTGTTCGATATTCGTACAACATAACATTCTAAGTTGAGTTACACTTGGCCTTCAAAAATATGTTTTCTATGCTACATTAGACATAAAAGATTGTATTATTACCTTTGCCGTAGCACTTGAGGTGCTCCCCAAGCCGGCGCTTCCGTCGCGTCCCCATAGCTGTAGGCGCCCGGGGCGGTCGACTCGCCAATGCAACGGCCCTGTGAACAAAGTATAAATAACAATAACTTTATTACTACAATACTAATATTATATGTATTGCGCCCCTTTAGATTAAACGAAATACCGTAGTGTTGTTAACTTTTTAATTATTTGTAAACATGACGCTCATATAGGTTACTTTTAGTATACATGTAGTTTTGACATGGATTTGTCTTAGCTCCGGGGAGTGTTGACAACTGGGCGACCAAAATTTGAAATAGTAACGTCATATTTAGGTTACAAGAACAGCTGTTTAGATCAGCTGAAAACATTCACTTTAGAGACAACTCTTTAGGTTAATTCATTTCCATGATCCAACTTATTTCTCACGGGAAGTAAATACTTTTCCATGATATTTTATCATCGTATCATGTATTTATTACTTTTTTTTAATTTTATATATTTTTTACTGTAAGTTACTCATATTCACCTCGAAAATCCAACATATAAGTCGGGGTATTATAAATTAAAATAAATAACAGAAGGAATATGTTAAAACTAATCATTGAATGAATTGAATTTATCTATGCTAAGAATACAGTATACGAAATAAACTTCAAAAACAATGCTATTTTCTATGTTGGTCAATCTGACTGTGAAGGAGAACAAGCAGAAGCCAGAAGGAGAAGACAGAAAAGCAGAATAAGAAAGCTAGTATAGAGAAAAGAGCGTTGCATGATAGTAAAGTGAAAAGCAGAACGTCAAAACAGAAGAAAACAACATCGTTTATTGTTCTCTGAGTAGTGTACATTTTTATTGTGTGACGTGCGTACTGTGATCTAATAGATAATTTGTTTTAAAAATTCATTCATTTCAAACCTTTATAAGCTTAAAGAACAGTTGACTAGGAAGGACATGTTTAACTCAGTTTTTTAGTCTTACTAACCTTAGTTTTACAATTCTTTTCTAAGATCTATAAATTTAATCATCCTATATTTATATTTTAAAAAAAGCTGTCTCTGAAATTTTTATTGATATTCTGAAGCTTTACATTTGATTAATATTTCCGATTACATTCCCATTTTTGCATGTTTTGGTGCATTATTATTTTTTAATAATATGATTTTGGATTTACCTATTATAGGCTCTAAGGGATGACCATACCACCATATCCTCTCAACATCTACGTCCTCTCTTTTTGAGTCAACATGAGCTCAGCACGTTTAGTCCGAAGCCCCAAAAGTAGACTTTTTATTTATATATGTGGCCTATTAGCATTTGGAATTGTAGTGTATTTGTTCCATGGAAGTCAGTTGCAGTTAGATGATAATCGGAAAGCTCTTGCTGCATGTAATCAACAAACAGAATCTCTATCCGCACAATTACAAGGTGAGACTGCTAATCAATCAGTTTATTACTTTATGATGAAACCACTGTTATATTTTATTAATTTAAGGTATCAGTTTTTATCAGTGCTGACCACTATGTGCTGTGCTTTAGCTTCTTGGTGGCTCTGTCTGCCTAAGCACATTGAGAATTCATTGTAGGGAAACGGTCTGATGAACAGATCCTCAGAGCTTTTTCCTGCTAGTTTGTCAACCCTTTTATTTCCATCGATGTTTTCGGGTTCCATCGAGTGCCCTCGAACCCACATGATTAGGAAAGTTATATCTTTTAGTAGAGCCTCCAGAGAGTCAACTAATTACCGGGCATGGGTTCCAAAGTATTGGATTAGACATTAAATGGCTTTAAAAAGCAGATCGACTATCTTTCAGATAGACGTTCCCCTCTTTGTTGTTGTTTTTCAAAGAACACTTTATTTTTATATTTCTAATATTAGAATATCAGCAAGGAAGACAGTAAGGCCTATTTTTATTTCTTAGAGCAAATAATATACGGGATTCATTCCCATTTATACCCAACCCTGCATTCCCTCCTTTCCCATGAACAGAAAAAGAGGAAATATAAAAATTTATATCTTGCTTACTGTTTGAAATAGTGTAATGAAACATGGTATACAGATTCACATAGTCAAGTTCTAATAATGTCTGCTGGAAAAAGTATTTTTTGTTCCTTAAGTGGCTTCACCTATTATTATGAATAGTTTGTATCATGACAAGTAAAATTTCTAAATTAATGGAAAATTGCTTAGTGCTGGTTATTGAATAATATTGTTTGATGTTAAATTCACCAAGACGAAGTACAGAAATGTGAAGATGACTGTGTGGTCCAATTACCTGAACCCTAAAAATTACCAATTTTATTTAAGTATAAAACCATAAACAACTAATAAACCATAAACAATCATAATCATTGACAACTAATAAGTTCTTATACTGTTTGAATTATGTATTTTAACATTTTTTTCCTAAATGTGTCGATATGAATAATTTCATAATATACGTTGAGGAAATATCTACAGTTATCTCACAAACAATGCCAATCATAACATGTTTCATTAGGTATAAATGGTTTTTGATATTTATATTAGGGTTTAATATTCTTCTTGCCTATATAGATATATTCCTCTAAGACTAGCATTTTGACATGGATATGTCTTTAGCTCTTGTGGGGGGGTGTTAGCATAATGTAAGATGAAAATTTGTAACGCTATATGGCTCTAACGAAACAGTTGTTTAGAGGAACTGAAAACATTCCTTTTGACATATCCATGATCTAACATATTTCCTACAGTGAAATAAATACATAATTATTTATGTTGAGGACTGGGAAGTATAAAAATTTTAATTGATACGAGTGACACGGATACACCTTGTTGAGAAAGAGACCAGGTATTACTATAATATCTTTCTGTGTGTTGTTTCAGTCATATTTGAATACAAACTGAGACTAGAAAAGTCATTGCAAAAAGAAAAGACTGAACATAAACAGACTAAAGAAGAATGTCAAAATAGGTCAAAACAGGAGAAAGAAGAACGAGAAAGAGACTTGGTGGAAGCAACGAACAAGTATAGCGCACTTCAGCAAAGCACAAAACTTCTCCAGGTTTGTGGAAATCCCTTTTAAATTAGCCGTATTATAAAGCTGTGTAAATGTATAACCACTTAAGGCAAAGAATATTGAATATTTTCTTTTAATTAAATTCTTTCAATAACCTTTGCTTTAAGTACACCGGAGGTCCGGTAATCCAAACGTCCAGAAAATCTGAGCAACCTGATGAGGAAAAAGGTTACTGACTTTAAACTAAAAACGAGGCAATGTAATCTTAGTTATAACATTTTAATCTACAGCAAGGTTACACTAATTTAACATTTTTACACAATGTTACAATATACAGTAACTTATTTTTAGGGGTTTTTAATTTTCGTCTTATGGCGTAACAAAGAAATTCTGTTAGCCAAGTTGTGCCATCGGATAATGTGAACAGGGTTCGGTCCAAATTAGTTCGGATTACCAGGACTCTGGTGTATATTCATTTATTTGAAATTTTATTATGTACGTAGTTAATTCATGATTTTTTTGTTTTAAAATGTACAGATCATCTGTTATTTTAATCTTAAACTATAGTAAGCGTGATTCCAAGGTAATTTGTGGCTGTAACCAAATTTTTACTATCCCTTTCCTGATTCATCACACTGGATTTTTAAAATGGATTAAATTTATAATACTTAACTTCCTATGAATGAATGGTCAGATGTTTTCGTTAAGTTTGTTAAAGTGTTATCAGTTTATGATCTATGTATTTAATTAGCACTGAGAAGCATCAATTTTAGTTTGTTGACATCTGATTAAACTACAATCATAAATATCTTGACATGCTGTCTCTTTTCATGAAAATGATTATTTTGAAACAAGTATTGCTACTTTAAAAAATTATTATATTTTAAATAAAACCATTACGAAAGAATGGTTTGTGTTTTTTCTTACAATCATTGTATATTTTCATGAATATTTATTCGAAATTTTTAGTTCTACTTCTAATTCTCTATTCAATAAACGATTCGAGGATGTGTTTTCTACTTGATACTTTTAACTGAAAAGGCAATCTATAAGTAGACCTACAGTGTATCTTAAAAATCGACAAATTCAGTTTCAATCTCATTTATAAACAAAAAAACCCTGTGAACAAAAAAAGTGCTTATTACGTAAATTTCATATACTGTATGAATAAAGCCAAAACTAGTTTTATTTTATATTTTTTAATATTTTTCTGTAAAATTAGATATACAATTATTGTTAATAAATCCTAGTATATTTTTGGTATGAATAGGTTTATAGGTTTGGGGTCTCAAGGTTTCTAAGCTATATTAGTAAATAATTATTTCTACTACATAATTAGAAATGGAATATTTATATCCTGTTCTGTGACTTCTGCTGAACGTTACAGTGGGCCTACCATCGTGACAGGGAGATAAGTTTAAAATATAAACAATCTCTCCCCTGTATTTCATTCATGGGCATAGCATATTCTACATATATTTGATTATTTATATGATAAATTACTTTCATGTAAATTAATATATATTTTTACCTGCACCACCCTGTAGTTTAATCAGGGGGATCCCTGTTAATATAACTATCGATTTGAATAAAATTCTTTAGCTATTACAGTAATATTGCCAATTTAAATTTTGTCACATGTTTGTGAACAAGTTATAAAATATAAAGAACCTCTTCTAAAAATATTTGGGTACTTTGGTATTAGCTGGATTCCACTTTTATACAGCGCGCTGCGGCACTTATCTTATGGTTAGATTAGATTATGGAAATGGCTACCATACTACAGGGTAGGTATTTAAAGCCAAGAATGAATGAGAATTGAGTGTAAGATGATTGTGGTGCGATCTTGTTGTCTTGTTACTGACTAAGGCTGACATGTTTCTTAGAAAGGACTTTTAATTAATAACTGTTATGTTTGCTTGTCATAAATATGTCTGTAAGGTGTTTTATTGATATTTTTATGCCGTTAATAATATTTTATACCATCAATAACCTATCTAACCTAAATCCGCAGAGCGCTGTATGTCGGCGACCAATACACGTTGTGTTACATCGTAATATATGGAATATTGCCGACATACAGCACTCTGCGGAGTTAAGTTAGTTTCTTTATTGATATTTTTACCTCTTAAATAATATTTTATATTATCAATAACCAAACTAACTTAATGATAAGCCAATCTAAGATAACCGCCTGTATAACACACTGTACAAAAGTGGCGTCCAGCTAATACCAAAGTACGAACATCTGTTGTTAAATTTAATTGTACTCTTACTTTCATATTACAGTAGGCCTATTTAAAATGATAATTTTTACTAAGTTTGTAGGCTATTTAAATGTTTTTATGACATGTTTTAATCTTACTAATTATTTCTACAGAGTAAGCAGAAAGACTTAGAAGATGAAAACAATAATCTCAGACAAAAGAATCTCAAACTACTGGACGATATGGAAATCCAGAAGAAGACATTTAACGCAAAACTAGGTGAAGAAAAACAGCTCAGGCTGGCTAAAGAAAAGGCAGTTGAGAATGTAAAGGTAAAGCAGTTCTAAAACAAATTATAATCAATTAGGTTGAGACCAATGAATTTTATCCAAAAAATAAATAAGTGTCCGTTTTTTACTGATCCAATTTATTGACAATCTAAAAGAGTTTTAAAAATAGAGTCAATTTAGCCTGAACACTTCCAACAAACAACTACTAAGCTGTGAAAGATAGTATGCATCAAGGTCAGAGTTACTAGTCAGTGAATGAGATAAACAAAAAGTCTCAGGGTAGTTAATGCTAGCATAATTTATTATTTTACCATCGTGAAAAATACCATTTTCTTTTGTTGGGCTTTCGTCAAATTACCGGAAGTTTTTGTACATTGGGAGAATAAAATCGAGTTAAAAATATTTATTTTGAGAAAAAACAAAAAAATTATTGTTGTAAAAATATTCTCGCATGGGCCTTTGATGCAGAAGTGTGTTATTACAAAGTAATTAAACAAATTCAACTAAAAACATTAAAAAGCAATGAATTTCATTATTTTTAAGCTAAATTACTGGTTAATTTATTACAATTAGACAGAGGTATTTTTAAATGTTGCGCCTATTGTGTGTATTAAAGCAATGCCATATAATGGACAAGTCTGATGAATAAGGGTCAAGCCAGATATCTATTTTGTATTTTTTATTTAACACTCTTATTTGTTTTGTTTGACAACTACATAGTGAACACTATTACATGGTAGACCATAATTACATAGTAGAAAATTTATATCTTACGGATGGAATTTTGTATGTCAAGCGTTTTAGGTATACACCATAGAAAAGCTGTGTATTCTTTGCTTATTAGCCAAAATTTGATACCACTGTCTGCGGCAGGGTGATAAAAATAGAGATTTAATTAGTGTAATTCTTCTTCAATTAATAAAATCTGATTCCACTCCCATGGTATAACATCAAGGCCTACCAAGTTTATCTACAATCCAACGATTCATACATTTACATTTAAAAAAAGAATATTATTTCTAGTTTACTTTCTGTACTATAATACCCACTCCCAATTTCTCCATTATTTAAAATTATTTAATTTACGTTTGATTACAGACAAGAAACTTGGAAATGGAAGTTAAGTATAACAAATTGTTAGAAGAATTTGATCAAATGAAAAAAGACAAATCACCCGACTGGAACAGGATTTCAACTCTGGAGAAGGCCAAAGTTCAGTTAGAGAGAGAGTTGGAGGCCACCAAGGTGAGTCAGCTGTTGTTCATCAGCTCCTGGTGTGAGATCAGCTGATCAAACCTTCACCTCATTGACTAGACTCCTAATTGTATGATTGTGATGGCGGTTTTAGTTGTATGTAAACAAGTGTTTTATATGAGTACACTTGTATTTTTTTCATGTAATGAATCAAATCAAATATTCAAACTAAATACGATATATGAAAAATTGTTTCTCATGCCTGTAAATATCAGCAATATTGCACATATTTGTTATGAAATGATTAGTTGTATGGTTCAGAAATCGGTGGTTAGGAATGCAAGGTTTTCAGCCAGGAAATTTTTAGTCAGAATTACTTGTTCAAACTATTTATGCAATTCATCAAAATCATGAGTCCAGAAAAACAAGTTTTATGTATACACGTTGACAACCCTTTTTAATAAACACAAGATAAAACTGTATAACGTCATTAAATAGCAATAGGCTATGGTACAAAATAGAGAAGGGGTTTGTATATAATCGGATAAAATATAATTATTGTTGAATCTTTTATTATCTGCTTCTGGAAAGAAATCTCTTTATTATTCATATTGAAATTCCAAATACGTATTTTGTGTAGGGGTGGCCTTAAGAATTTGGTAGGTCATATATTGGGATTTCTGAACCCCCATAATGAACAAGATGTTATTTTTTGGTGGTGGGGGGTATCCAGCTCTCTGCTATCACTTTGAATATCAATCACTAGTGATTAAAATGTCGTCCGATGTACCTTGGTTGAACCACGACTTGGTGAAAAATAGTGTTCCGTGGGTGGGCGACTCGAGTAGTGACGAGGAATACTCTTAAACTCGGTGGCTTGTAAGAGGTCCAAGTGGGTTCACCCCATATATGAAAGAGAGAGACGTATGAGGAGTTCCATTACATTGTGGCAGATTTGGAACTGGACGAAGAAAGGTTCAAACCTACTTCAGGCTAAACCCAAAACAGTTTAGTGAAGTGTTGTCACTAGTTGGAGAACATATTAAGAAAAATGATAAAAACTACAGGAAAGCAATAACCGCAAAGGAGAGATTGGCTGTTTGCTTATAGGGCAATAGAGTCAGAAACTTCTTTGCGCATGCGCAAGACCAAACGTCCGCAGCGGTAGTCTGAAAAGTTCGCTCAGCAAGCGGTACTGGCGGACACTACCGCACGCCCGCGGGCGCGCGGTACTCGGTGTGGCTTGGCCCATTTGATAACATGGTGAGCGATTTTTAAAAGTTCGCGTCCGCAGCGGTAGCGAGCTCGGTGTGGCATGGCCTTTACTTGTTCAAACTATTTATGCAATTCATCAAAATCATGAGTCCAGAAAAACAAGTTTTATGTATACACGTTGACAACCCTTTTTAATAAACACAAGATAAAACTGTATAACGTCATTAAATAGCAATAGGCTATGGTACAAAATAGAGAAGGGGTTTGTATATAATCGGATAAAATATAATTATTGTTGAATCTTTTATTATCTGCTTCTGGAAAGAAATCTCTTTATTATTCATATTGAAATTCCAAATACGTATTTTGTGTAGGGGTGGCCTTAAGAATTTGGTAGGTCATATATTGGGATTTCTGAACCCCCATAATGAACAAGATGTTATTGTATTTAAACCCTTTAAGTGCTGAAAGTTTTTGGATTTTACTGTCATAAAAAGCTGGCAATTATTGCATGACATATACATAAAATGCTGGGTAAAAATGTTGATTTTGTAGTGTTTTATCGAAAATAAACACAACCAGCTTAATTTTTAAGCTATTAGATAGAAATTAGTTTAGTTCACTAGCTAATAAAATCACATAAGAATGTATTCATAAAAACGTATTAAAACGGTTTTTAAATATTTATAAAAATAATTTTTAATTTAAATTTCAACACTCAAATAAAAAAAATTTAAAATATAAAATTATATACACATAGAATGCAATACTTTCTAAAAGAACATATTGTTTTTAGTAAATACTGGAAAATTCAAGCTAATATATTTATTATTAAAAAATTGTTTTACATATTTTTGTATAATATACGCTAAAATCAATGTTGAGTCGAGACTGTTGCGAATTCGGCTATGGTATTTTCACCCTACAGCGATTTAGATTGTTGTTTGTCACCCATACTACCTGAATACTTGTGATGTTTTGAGTAATTAAATAAAATTACTCAAAACACCAATAACCTCAACATTCACACAAAGAAGAACTCAGCATATAACGTTGTTGTTCCCTTACTACACAGTAAGCAGCTGACGCCATTGCCATGTCAGTTTGCGTCGTCATTGTGGCATATATACTGTATAAAATATTAAATATATTATTGAGAGATATATTGAGATATATTGAGAGATGATGAGATACAGTAGAACTTGGATAATTCGAACCTCAAGGGACCAGAAAAAAATTTGAATTATCCAAAAGTTCGAATTAGAAAAGTTTATGCAAGTGGTTGAAATAAACAATCAAACATCATGTTTTAACATTGTATATTAAAAAAGTTAGGTTAATGAAGATATTATTGATTAAAAATCCTAATTTTTGTTAAATGTCAATAATGTGTTTGGAGGGATCCCGAAACTAGCTATTACAAACTTTTTCAAATCCCTTCTCTACCTCCTTGATCGCCGCTATTTATTCTTGCAACGTCAGAGATTTATAGGTTCGCTTTGACGAAGCCATCATACACACGACGTGTTAACATGAAAGCAGACGACGAATATCGGAACAAACCACCACCGATGATACACACAGATGTCAATGTTGTGATTTATGAGCAGTAGTGGACTAGTGAGTGGGGTGGGCGCGTTGATCTAGCTAAAAATAGTCTGAGGACAGGAAGCCCGAACGTCGTTTCCTGGAAAATCGCACACAATGACTAGTTCACTTATACACACACTATAGATTTCTGCTGTAAAAACTTTGAATTGTCCAAAATATTATTTGAATTAACCAAGATATTTTAACATTGTTTTTATATAAAATTCTAGGGACCAAGACAAAACTTCGAAATAAAGAAGTTTTCGAATTACAGAAGTTCGAATTATCCAAGTTCCACTGTATATATTTGGTGAGAGGAAATTTATTCCTCTTTATTTTGGTATATTCAACATCAGTAAATCCGAATAATGGTAAAGTACGTTATATTGGCACCTAGCATTTTTCGTCAAAAAGCAGCAATCTGATATATCGGATCTTAGCACTGAAAGGGCTATAAAGTTTGTTGTTTTCCACCAGACGAAACTTGAAAATTGCCTTGCTGGGGATAAGCAGCAGGCCACGGACAAAAGGGTGAGCTTGGCAGGAGTTGGGGACAACCAGTCTGGGGTTGAGCCACCCAAGGTACGTAAACTGGTTTGTGCAAAAACTTAAGTGATAATCAAAGATTTACGAGTATTTTCAGTTAATAAAATACGGTAAAGTCCGCTTTATCCAGATTATTGTGGCGGAGTCCAAATCCAGATAGTTGAAAATATAACAGGATATAGATGCTCAGGTTGCATAGCAAACAATCCTCAATAGCGCCCGGCAATATTAGTGCTGCTGCAAACAGCATATAACTATTGTACAGCAATTTAGATTTTACCCACATAATTTTTTTAATCTTATCCGGGTAAGCTGGAATCTGGATTATTCAGACCCAGATAAACTGGACTTTACTGTATGTCTCACTAGTCATAGCATAACATACAGTGTCTGCAGGTAACTGTATACGAAAACGTATTCGATGAGAAGTCTGACTATAATGTAATGAACGTGGACTACTTGTTATGTTTAATACTTGAGGTCTAAGTTATTGTTGTTTGTTACTGTTGGATGTAATTTCTGCATACCATTTTTATTTTAAGTACTAATTTTCAAAAGTTATGACTTAATTTCTAATATTGTTGTAAGTATATTTTTCTAATATAACTACGTGTCTTCATTCTACTCTAAATTTTCAGTTTATTTAATAATTGTTAAAGTTAATTTGATTTAAAAACCATGTTTGATTATGTTTTGTATAACTCCAAAACACTGAATACTGTTTGAATACTTTTCACGTTATTCAAACATTTCTCCGATTGTTGTTTTTACATTTCCGGAGGTAACTTTGGTGAGCGCCCTTTTAGGTTAAGAAAAGATTTTCTAAAATTACCATAGATGCAATGGGCATTAATAAAACCATATAAGAAATATTTTGCTAAACAATGGGATTGGTGGGAGTACAACAATAAATTTTTATAACTTTCTAAGCAATTCAGAAATTTCTGAATTACATATTAAATTTGAATGTACCTTTGAAATTTCAACAAACCTAATCTAACCACTGTAACAGTGAGAATTTTAACTAGTGAGAGTTGGAGGCTTGTTAACCCATTCCTAAGTTTCCGTGAGGTGCCCGAGGCCCTCCAGTCCGACTTTAAATCAAGCCTTGTTCACTGTGACTGCACTAGAACATTAGACACTAGTGAAAAATTATAAATATTATGATTTAAAGAAGAATCCAACACTATCTATCTGATGAGAAATGAACTAGCACACCTAACGGGGGAAAAACAGTGAAATATAAGCAGGCAAAGCACATTGTTTGCTCAGAAAGTACAATGTACGTCTGTAGTCATTTGTCTAGCGAAATGCAAGGTCGTTCAAAGTACGTCCTTAGGCAGGGTTAATGCCTCTGCAGAGGTCGGTGTGTGTTAGGTTGGCAATATTGTAAATGCTCTCCCTCCAAGTAACTGGTATAACTGTTAATGAAGAACTGATTCTGTTTATAGTTATATTATGTGAACAAAGGTGGAAGTAACTCGACTACTCCTGTCATCAACCCAGAAGCTGTGATTGATCATGACGGCTCTTCACCGAAACCTTCACTGACTAAGGTAAGGAGAAATCACATTTGAAAATATACAATCTTACAAAATACACTATTCCCTTAGTAAAATTTATATCCATACAATACAGTGAATGGATACAACCAGCTAGTCCTGCGGGGCTACCGCTTTCAAATAACAAATAACTTAAGAACCCTCTCAATGTATCTTTCAACTACTTGTTATCAGATTTTTACTTTTAATAGTGCCTTATACAAAATAGTGACATTCCAAAGTAAATGTGTCATTTCATGTCATATTTTGTCACATTGAAATAGTTTTAAACTAAACAGTAAATCACATCATATGACATTTTTTGGTAATTTCTTCCTCTGGAATCCAAATGTATACGGATCATAATTAGCAAAACTATGGTGGTTAATCAGTTCTAACAGCAATATGTGGGTATAGTAAGTAATGTTTATTTTTTAGAAATTGTTCCTTATTGGAACCTTTTTTTCTATTTCCAGAGCACAAAGTCAACATTCACAAATGGGAACAGTAAGAAACCAACACAGGTAATGTTTCTTAACATAATAAGTTTTGTCTAATTTTTAAGTTTTAATTAATGCTGCTAAAAGTTACTCACGAGGTTTTAACAGGTGATTCATTGTCACTCGTTTCGTTTTCAGATGTTTTCTACTTTACTTGCCATTTTTATTTCATGTCTATACTTTTATTGTCACAGTTTAGTGTTCATAAATAGTTAAGTAAATAGTTTTTAAATATATTAATAAGTAGCCCGTTTGTCAAATTTTAGTATTCACAGCTGTTGACATTCAAGTAATTTTATGTTTTCATTCTCTAAAAATGTAAACATTGAAACTTAGGACGTTCACAGGGCGTAGCCCGAGAGGATTTTAAGGAAATGAGTATGCCTATGTGTTGCATGAGTTTAAGATCTACCTTTTTGTAAAATTTCAAACCGGTCGGTTCAGTATTTTTCGCATTTACTTGCCACAACAAACACACAAACCCACAAACAAACATACAGAAACCACCTCTTCTTTATAATATTATAGATATAGATTAGTTGTAATTAATTAAGTAACAAGTAATTAATTAGTTTTCATAAATAATTTATTTTTCTCTAATAAAATATTAAAAATAAAAAAATATCTTCTAATTATGAAGATTTTCTTGTATTCTTATCACTAACTACAATCGTTGAACAGTCAGTGGGAAGTAGGATAAACAAGACATTTTGTTAATGTCAACATGCTAGAGTCAGGGGTAAGAGCTAGGGTAATGTGCAATGCTAGGGTCAGCTGACCCCTCAGAGTTGAAAAATAAGTAGACAATACACATCATTTGCTCAGGTGGCATGCACATTTAGTGCATATTACGTACCACATACATTGTCCTTTACAAGTGGATTTTATATATTAATTAGGGATACGTTATTATTTATTTAATTAGCTATATTGAATCAAAAATGATGAAAAACTTATGCCGAGGAAGGATAGCGTGAGACCCTTATTAGCCAGCTGTTTTCCCAATGACCTCTTCTATTATCCTACTCACGCCTCGTCTTGTTCATTAGGCAGTAGCAGCTCCGCTCCAGCAGCCTGATAACCAAGCTGAAGGCGATGCGGAGATGAACCGTCAAATCCCGATGCCACAGAATCTTGCGCCGCCGCAGCCTCAGTCTCCGGAGAACACAGTTATCAAGCGGCCTGAAAGTGCAGCTGCGGCTTTGCGTCGAAACAACGCCGAGGACGACAACAATGGAGGTGAGGTCGACGGCATCCCCAGACCTCTCAACCCCATTCAGGAGCAGGCTGCTCCCCCTCTCCAGGTAATATAAAATATTTACCATGTCACACTTTTTACACATTGATAAATTGTCTGATATTTGGGAAATACAACCTAAATTTTTACATTGTAACAGTTTTTATGAAATTAAGAATAAGAGAAGTTTAGAAACTATCCAACTATACCCAATGTAGAATTTGAGGATGTTGAGATTGGGATTTGTCGTGCACTATTTGAGATAGTTCCAGGTTTAGCTCATAGATGCCAACACAGCTGAAGATGAAATAGTGTACTAAATCGTTGACAGATGTCACTATCTGACTGTTGCATTATGTGTTAAACAGAGCTGGTTACATGTTGATATGTCAAAATAATCCATCCTTAGGGATGGACCTCAATGGGTTAAATGACGTAATGTGCGGTGTTATGATTAATCAATATAATTTGGTACTGTATTTACATTACTAAATATCTTCATGTGCATTTTCTTTCATAAGAACCTCTTTAATTTAGATATATAGTTAGTTGGAATGGGTAGTTGGATTTTTTACTGGTCTGTTGCATGTTTAAATATCCAAGTTTCATTATACCTAATTTCTAACAGTATCAATTTTTTTTAATTTTCCCTAGGGACAAAGCCGAGCGGGATTGGAAGCAGCAAGGAACAAGGTTCTGAACGCGATACAGTGGGAGGAGGAGGGGCCGCAGAACATGAGGGACGGAGCTCATGAGGAGGGCGAGGACGAGGCTCCCCTGCCTCATCATCCGTGGCACTTGTGAGTACTGGAACAGGTTGTCTGAAAGGTCCTATATTCAAATAAGTTGCATTGCTTTGGTGGGACTCCCTATCACCTTGTTGTTTATGGGGAATGATTTCAAACCATAGGAAAATTTCTTTGGGTATGTCAACCGAGGCTTGTTGTGCTAGTTACCGTAAGAAATTAAAATACATTTTCCTTATGTGGTTGAACGTTCAACTAGAATAATTAATCAAAGAAATGTATACAAGTTGTAATTGATGTGGTTAAGATACTTAATTTTATATCATTGGCTGTTGCTATTAATTAACAGTCATGTCTAAATTTGTATCCCAGTATAAAGTTCAAGATGCACCTAATTTTTAACACTCATTTTTTCATGGCTAAAATACTACCATTTTTCATTTGAGAGTATTTAGGACTAAGGTCTACTATGGAAATCTAAAAGAGGACTATGATTAATCAGTCTACTGGTGTGCAGGATTCTTAGGTGCTCTACATTAGTATGCTAAAGAATAAAAATATGTAGTATAGTTGAAGTGTCTTAACCATTGATACATCTTTTTATATTTATTTTGAAATGACAATTGTGCCTAATTTCTAGTTATGCTAGTTTGTTTGCCTGCAGTGCGTTCACAATAAATAGAACTGAGAAAAGAAGAAAAGGATGTATCAAGTGGGTTAAGACGGACTTGTTTGGGGCTAACTATACTACCCATATTGGGGTGGTGAGTTGCTTTAGGCTATGTATTCTAATGAAAGATCGAGAGCACCGTGGTAAAGAATCCTGCCCTGACCAGTAGACTCGTGAGGATCATCAGGGCGGAGTGAGAATCCTCTTTAGATTTCCATAGCATGAAAGCCTTAGTACCTAATTATTACCTTTCCTAAATGACGAACGATTCAGGTAGGTATTTTAAGCCAAGTGTGAATAAGAAATGAGTGTAAGATAATGTGGTGCGATCTTGTACTTTAGTTACTAGGGATGACAAATTCCTTAGACATGACTGTTAATTAATAGCCCAACAGCCAATGTCTTCTAAGGAAGTTTAACGTGGGATCTGAACCACAATTTTGCCTCTGAATTACAAACTTGTCTAATAATGAGGGTGGTCTTTGCTGATGAAAGTAATATTCAATAGTTCCAGGAAGCATTGTTCAACCAGCTTTTCCTGGATTATGGGTCATCGGTAAACATACACATTTATATTTTACCAATTTTATAGACTAGGTCTGTAAAAACTACTGAATATTTTTTAAATTTTTAATAAATCTGATGTGTTTCCATCACAATTTGAAACAGATTGAAAATAACAGGGTAGAAACAATTTAACCCGTAGAGGATCACGAAGCATAGCACCTGCCCGGGCTTAGCAATATGAATTAATTTGCCAAAATGGCGCTGCACCGGGCTCCTCGGAGCACTAGGCTTTGTTCGCTCGGAACATCTACACGTTTTGTTGTTCTTTACAATATATAAACATAATACAGAGACCATATTACAGTAAAACGTGAAGATTGACCTTGGATGAAGCAATTATAAACAACAGGTGCAGGGGCGCCAACGTCATGTTGAGCTATCAGTTCACTCACACGTGAGATGTGTACACTATTTCTTTGATCCACAACGGGTTAATCTTGGATTTTTTAAACGGAACCAGTTACTGGAAATGCACCATTAATAGTAGTATTAGACAAAAACAATTCTTAAGCCATACACTAAACTTTGACCATTTTTATTTAATTTGTCTAGAAGTCTCAAACTAGTAACAATGAATTTATGTTTTTCAGAGGTGAAGAGGGAAAGGTTCTGCCCAAGCACATGAACCATGACTATGCTCAAGGGATGGAATATGATGGAAAAGATAACAACCAAGAGGAAGAAGGTTAGCATTAGTTCCCCCGTAAATTAAGTTTAAATATTTATGTAACTAACTGTATGATACTAAACACCAGGATATATTTTTTACAGCATTACAAAAATGAGAATGCCATACAATGTGATATCTTTGGACATCCACAAAGAAAAATTTGTTATGTCAGTGGAAGTGTTTGAGAAACCTAACTCATTGTGTTTTTTTACTTGTTCTTGCTTGGTTGAACTGAAACACCCTACTGGACACACCTAAACTTAAAGATTACGTGAAACTCTGATACACACTCACTTGTGATGATCATATTTCTATCATGCCCTGGATCTCTTCTTCCTTCAACCCCAGGCTTCCGATATTGTAATGCTTGTGACTAACCGCTCAACCCGAGGTTTGCAACATTTAGTAAATAAATATTGCAGACTACTATTCATCCCTCCACAGAAATGGCAAAGCCTGTGTTTGTTTTTCAATAACAGTGTTTATATGAGTGTGATTGTGACAGAAGATGAGGAGGGGGAACAGATGGACTACGTGGTGCCGGAGGGGCCCAAATCACCAAAACATCCCGTTAATAGGTTCCCGCAGGCAAGTCTAAGTCTCCCTCGTAACTGTGCATGACCACTAACAACCCCCCCTCCCCCACCCCTTGGGTGTTCCGAACTGGACTATTAATAATTTTAGGTTTGTTTGCTTTAGGCGATTAGCTAAGACTGGCTGATTCTTCCATTTCAAAACTAAAGGTATCCCAAATATATTCATACTGCCAAACCTAAAATATCCAGATCCCCGGGAATTCAGAATGTAAATCTAATAAATAAAAATTACCAAAATCAAAAAACTTAACTAGACAAACTTATGCAACTTCAATTCTTCTTAAAAGGAATTGAAAAACACTATTTTTAGGTGTTATTGTTTTCAAATAAGTATGGACTTATTTGAAAACAACACTGTATACACTTATGGGTGTGTACCACATTAGTTTGGGTTTTTCAGGTTCAATTTTAATTTGTCGTCCCCCACGTTAAGCATTACCTCTAGTCTATACCTGAAGGCAAAGCATAGTGTAAGCGGTTCTCATACATGTGCTTCAGACCAAAAATTGATTACATTTATTTATTTACTTGCTTTTTAATACAAGACCATTCGGAAGTATTGAGATTTTTCATATGATGTTCAGTTCACAGCAATTGAGTTAAATAAAATAAAAAATTTATAAGTTTATTTTTTTTGTTAAGTTCATATTTATAATACATGTTTCTTGAGCAAACCAATATCTGAATCTTCATGACAGTTTTGTACTTTTGAACTATAAACAATTAATTCTTTGGTTAATGAATTTTCATCACTTTTAGAAATGTTGTGGGAGGAAATAATACGACATATTTGTTTCACTACGTTTCAATTTTAAGTCACATACAGTAATATATCACAATGAAGACTTTAAGTGAATGTATCACGAGAGTAAATTGAAATGTTTTTTTTTCTTTAATAAAACCTCAACTGCCCATCACCGTAGGCCTAGGGCCTGTGTAGTAAATTAAAGACAGCGAGGTACTGTAGCGGAATTAGTCACACGGGCTGGCCAGAGATGACCGCTCATGATCTGACAGGAGTCGCTGGCTGCTGGTTTCAATCCAGCAACCTTTGACTTACTGGACCAGAGCGTTATCCCTGAACTACTGTGCTAGGGTCTGTTTAACATTGGCTTTGATTCTGAAAAAGACCAACTCAAACGTCATGAACACCACCAATACATTTAAAAACAAACCAGTTAAAATAGAAGAAAAAATATTTTTAAAATGTTTAATTAAAATCACGATTTTTAGTTTGTTATCTAAAATCCCAGTCCGGTTCTGAACACCATTTTGTCTGTCACGTCTGTATTGTTAGAAATTTTTTTATAACTGTGTTTTCTGTTCTTCTCTAAATCTCACTGTATTCAAAACTCACCTGGTAGTGTGTATACTATTCTTTGTAGTTTTCTGTTTTTTAATTTATTTCTATACTTTCTGTTTCCACTAATTGTTGTCGATGTCAAGGTATTGGAAACCCTGTCTTGAAACCCAAGCCAACTAAATAACATGCAACTTGGTCTGGAAGTGCTAAAAAAGGTAATGGAGTGTTTTTGGGTTGGATTTTCTATTTTAAACAAGCGTATTGTCTCGTAGCTTTGTTTGCATGAAAGGGATTGATTTTACCTAACGTAAATCTATAATTTTAATATTTTATTTTACTGATTTGTTCAACTTATAGAAAGGAAAGTTTGTTTTTGTAAAAATTAAAAGTTTTATGGAATAATTTTTTTAGATAAGTAATTCCAAAATTGTATTTGAAAAATCTTATCGAAAAATCGCTGCCTTTTCTCTCAGTTCACTTCTGTTCTTAGTTCCTATTTAAATCATAGGTGATTGCTACCTAAAAGTTATTGGTGTATTCCAGCCTTCTCCTAGGGCACCAATTTTTATAGAAGTTGGTGGGTATGAATTTGTCAAATGAGCTAATTATGTTCAAACTATGTTCAATGAGCTAATTATGAATTTGTTTGACAATAAGTAAATAATTTGTTAGCTGTCTGGTCAATTCCATTCTCCTTATGGTGTACACAAGTGATAACAATTGATTATCAACTGTATGTTGAATCAGTTCAGTTTGAACATTTAAGCTACTTCATGTGGATTATGAATAGTGTATGGTTTACTAGTTACAGTTTTGCCGTTCTGTTACGGTTACATTGGTGTTAACACATCTGTTCATATGTGATGAAATGAATCACACTTGTTTGGCAGTACAGGTGGCACTGAATAAACAATTTATGCCTGATGATTGGTGCTGGATTGAAAAAATAGTAAAATTGATTTACCTTTATGGCCTGTAGATCTAAAATCCTGTTTAATTTCCCAATGTACTTTTCACCTCTGGATGTCACATCGTAACTAAATAAAGCAGGATTTAGATCTACAGACAATAAAGGCCATGTTTTTCTTTGTATTTACAAAGAAAATCCTGAAAAAATACAAAAATGTGATGTTGCTTTTCCGAATATGTTGTCCAAAGTTATTTCATTTTTTCTGTGAGAATTGATTCACACAATAAATTGAATATTGATTTTATATATTGT
Source organism: Nephotettix cincticeps (assembly GCA_023375725.1). Taxonomy (NCBI): domain Eukaryota; kingdom Metazoa; phylum Arthropoda; class Insecta; order Hemiptera; family Cicadellidae; genus Nephotettix; species Nephotettix cincticeps. The sequence goes on from CM041788.1 coordinate 57,009,392, forward strand.
GTTTGCCAAAAATCATTCTTGAAAGAACCCTGAAACATAATAGAAAATATTTCTTACATGACAAATTGTTTGAATTTTAAATATTTCTTATCCAACCCACAGAATATTTTCAAAGGCCTGCAATGATCAAGAGAATACTCGTAGGCCTAAATATTTTTAAAAGTGTTATTAATTTTGCAGTTTAACCACAACGTGGCAGAAGCCGGCGCTGGCGGTGGAATCATGTTGAACCCGAAGTAAAAAGATCGTTGGACATTCCACAATGTATATTTGTAAATATTGTCTGTTTTCTACTTTATTTTAATAGGCGTTGTAAAATTGTAATTTTATCTCTGCATGTGTTTAGTATAAATGGAAATATTTCTAGTGATGGAGAGAGGTGTATATAGATTTAAAATGACAATTATTCTTGTGAACTATTCTGATTTTATTTGCACAGTGAGGTGAGTTCGGAAAGTTTTTAGGGAAATAATAAAAAAATAATTTCATTGATAAATAATGTTGTCAACAGTATTAAATAAATAATTTGTTAAATCTTAAATGCAAAAATGTTTTCTCAGAAGGAAACAAAATGGAATATTTACACTTTAAAAAAATGTAGTTCTATTTAATCTACATTTATTTACTGCTCATGCAGCAACTATAACAGTGATTTGTTAATTAAGAAAAATTAGTATATATTAATTTATGAACCATTTTTTCAGTATCCTCCTTAATTAAACCATCACCAATTTTTTGTTTTGCTGTTAAAAATATCGTAACAAGAAAATAGTCCATCAAAGATATTATGCGGTATAGGATAAAGTTCTAAAGAATAAGGACTTCAAAATTTTATTTGGTTATCTTCCTAGTCCAAACAAACAAACTTTTCTTGGGCTTAAATTAACAGGTTTAGGATGAATCTCTTTTACATTTATCAATATAACGTTACCACAAAAATGGGTTCCATGTTTTTTAAACAACTTATTTTTTATTTTTACTTTCTATTTATTTTATTTTATATTTTATATCAAAGTCTATTCAGATGTGTATTTAAATGTATTGTGCAATATAACATGTCAAATCAAAACAATAACTATTACCATGTAGTATCATGAGTTATTTTGTATTCTCATTTTTTTGTTACTTTGTAATTGCCAGGTATTATTACAATAAAATAAATTTATAGAATATTTATAAATTTTATTCTCAATCCTGATTAATAGTGTTTGGTACCTGATTTAATAGTAAGTGAAATTGCAACTAGACATGAAATGTTGACATGTAGTGATTTATCATCCTAAACTTTCTTGTAATATCAAATTTGGTCCCTACAACTACTTGTAAGTAACTTACATCGAAGTGCCTGGCTGGTATCGTCTGAAATTTGCATGGAACTTTTTCCAGGTGAAAAGTAAGCTCTGCAACATTCCTATGTAGCTGCCATGATGTATTTGGTAATTGAGCTAGTCACTATAGAGCTATTATCTGATTGTGAAGTACGATGTGTTTTAAAAAAATGAATGAAATTCATTGTGAATTGTGGAACTTAAACAGACCAACACAGAACCAAAACATTAGTTATAACAGCTGAATTATCCAGAACAATAGGTGTTTACTTTCAGTGTTACTACCACAATATTTACGATGAAATGTTGCAAGCATCCAAAATTTGGTTTGAAGGTATTACAACATCCCTTTGAGTCATTTGTTTGAAATTCATTATTGGTGATGGTGGATTGATGTTATTTAGATTTTTACTGCGGACATTTTCCGGATTTTACATAAAATCATGATGGAAAATGTCCGCAGTAAAAATCTAAATAACATCCTTTTGAGTGTTCAATCAAAACTTTTAGAAAAGTTTAAAACTTTCTAAGTTTTTCACTTGCACTCAAAACGAAAACAAACACTGCAGGAAAGCGAAACAGTTGACTGGAATTCGTTCTGCACATGCGCAGGCTTAGATGGCATATGGCAAGCAACTTAAAACACCAACCGGGTGGTTCACATTGTGACACATTTGCATCTAGCATCCGTAAGCTCTCATTTGGTAACATCAGTCGGTCTTCGTGTGGGCGTGCCTCTGGCACAAAGAACACATGATTAGACGCATTGTGCGAAATGCACCAGTGTGTGTGTGTGAGAGAGAGAGCCTTACTGTATTGGGAAAGGTGGAAACAGATTATGCCTCCCCTTTGTCTGTCAAAAAAACTAATAAATAGACAGAAAACAAACTTGAGGTATTTGTAGGTTGGGGTTAGTTAAGGCTAGGCCCTAACTCCCAGTAAGGGAATCTGTCGCCATTTTTACATCAACACTATTTATTTATTAGGTTCAGCTTTATGGGAAGCTGAAACTGTTCATTGAAAGACATACACAGTCTTAATTTATTACAACATCTTCATTATAGTATTGTTGTCTGGCGAAGTTACAAAGCTAATAATTAGGCCACTACAGAGATTTGACTGGTTACAACCAGTCAAATCAAGCAAGTTTAATAATGTGATGAAGTTGAGACAAATCTGTCATAACCCATTGCATAACAGAACCGTTAGAGAATGAAGATATCATGTAAAGTGATTGCATTTATTATGCATTACAGTTACATCCACGTTATTTACAAAAACTATCCCTAGAGAAACTGTTTTTGTTGTCATTGTCAGATAGAATTAAGAGCTTCTCTTGTGTATACAGTAGAACGTCGATTAACCGTCACCCTCAGGACCGAGACCATGACGGATAACCGAATAGACGAATAACAGAAATAATAATAGCGCCCTACAGCTTATACAACTTAGCACCTAGACAGTGTTTGGCGTGGCAACATCACAATTCACTGCCTTGCATGTTATAACGGCGCCATTGTAAGTCCTAACTAAATGTCATGATTGCTGCGCAGAACTTAATTTGAATTGATTTTAAAAGAAAATAAAAATACACCAGTTCAAGTTAAAAATAATTTATTAAAATATTTTATTAAGAAAACAATGGAATATCAACTATACAAGTACGTACGTACTTTTACTCTAAAAACTTACGTTACCGGTATTTAGTTTTAAAATAATCCGTCATTTTCTTTTGTTTCTTTCCCCGCTAAGCTTTTTAGGCGGTCATGTTTCTAATTTTTCTGAGAAGAAGCACCAGCGTTTAATAATTTATTGTTTATTTTCGAATCCGAAAACCAAACGTTTCTGTTTCTCAGCCATAACAGAAGAGCAAGACACACTACCTATAAACAGCACTGTTAACAATAAACGGTAAAGCACGTAGGCACGTAAAACTCTAGTAGGAATTGCACTCAAAATCGGCAAAAACTTCGGTTCACTGTAGTAAGCCACGCACCATACTGAACTAAACTGAAACAGTAGCAGTGGAGTGCAGAAGACAGTGTAAGGGATTAACCAGCTGGGTCACTTGCCGCCAATGACTTACGCACAGTACAGGTGTGCAGTACTTTCGTCACTACTCATCATAGAGCCTAAACAGACATTCCGGCTCGGCGCTGATGCGGAAACATAATTTTTTGCGCTAGCGTGGTGGCGGTTAATAGAGACTGACGGTTAATCGAGGTTCTACTGTATTTAACATTTACAACTAGACTTGCCCAAATAACCTGAATGCTGTGATAGTCACTTCAAAAGAGCCAAGCTTATAATCCAATCTGTTGTACAAATTTGTTTGTCTGGTTTTTACTTTTAAAAAATGTCTTCTGCCTCAAAGAAAAACTCTGTTATTCTGGACAACAGCTTCTCTTTGAGGCCCTGAGTAATAGGCACCAAAATGTGATTGTTGCAAAATACAACTTTCGTTAAATTGGAATAGATCGGTGACTTACAGTAAAAGTATTAATAAGTAATAAGTTAATAAGGAATTTGTGCTTCATGTTATAGATAAATGTATCCTCCAAGTTCAACTGAATCCAAGCAATACGTTTTTCCCTTCCATAATTGTACTTTGCAAGCAGGTCCCACTATTCCTCACAAAGGGCTTCTCAGATTATACTTTACTTTATACTTTTACCTGAAATGGCAACCTACCCTGGTAGGTATTTTAAGCCAAGTATGGATGAGAAATGAGTAGGACGAATGTGGCACGATCTTGTAGTCTTGTTACTGACTAAGGCTGACATGTTCCTTTGACAGAACTGTTGATTAATAGTCAATGGCCTATCTAAGGGACATACAGTTTAACGTATTGTGAACCACTGCCTCTGAATTAGGAACTGGTCTAATTTCGAGAATTGTCTTTGCGGATTAACGTAATATTCAATAGTGCAGACGTTAATCCATACAATATAACACTACACCCACGACCATCGCTCACAACTATTCACAATTTGTGACCTCCAAATAGCTGAATTACAGGACACGCCACGGTCCCAGTCAAAAAACACATCACCAGTTTCAGTGCTATAGGCTCCATAATTATCTATGGTGATGGAACATCTACTCAACTATATAATACTAAATGGGTTCGTTATAAAATACAGAAAGAACAAAACAAAAACAAAATTTATTCAAAATATCACAAAAAATTAACATATCACAATATTTTTTTCTTAATATTGTCCTTACTTAATTTTATCAGTCTTTCGCAGTCTTTAAAAATTAAAAGTATTTTAAGTCAATGATACAATTAATTGTATGAATTAAAAATCTTTGATTTATTTTTTATGTAAAATAGGTCTTCTTGCCTTTATCAAAAAGTTTGAACAAAAATAGAATCACACTACTGTATGTGTAATCAAATAATCTGCACTGTAACAGTTATTTTTGTAATCAAATAATCTGCACTGTAACAGTTATATTTGTAACTAAATATAAAATTCCTGTAAAATAAAACTATTTCATAAAAAAGTAACTTCAAAATCTAAAGCAATAAAATATTGTTTAACAAACAACATTAAAAAATGTTATAACATGATTTAAACTTTTTTACTTTGAGTAAGATTAAATATACATTTTATTTAAAGTACAATTATAAAATCCTTGACTCAATAACTGGAATTGTTATTCCAAGTAAATTATTTGGTAAATGATTAAAACAATATGAAAACAAAACAGTAAAACAACTTGTAACTTAAAATAAATTCACTATCTTTTAGTAACTTATATAACACAGAAAAACAAACAATTTATTAAAACTCAACAAATATAGTCAAAATCTCAGATTAACATCTTAGCCTACCACAAATTAATTCCCATCTTAACCACAATTAATTGATTTGCATCAATATTTACTTATGACAGTAACATTATTACTATTGACGAATCATCAATAAATTAACCATCAAAATCAAAATCTTAATAAACATCTTCAAACTAAACTAAAACTTAAAATCTTAGTAAAAATACTGTGAGGACGAATCTACAAACTCAGTGGGTCTTCATCAATTGTCATGAGTGGTTAAAATAATATAAAATCAACTAAATCACAAAATTAACTAAATTTCAACAAAACTGGTTTGGTAAAGTTTAACATTAAAATTCAACCATAAAAACAACCGAGAACAAATAAAGTGGTAACTTAATCAGTATTAACATCTTTTTTCCTAATATTTTGTTCAGTGAGCCCGTGACGTGATAACAGGTGTTTTTTCATGTTGCCGCCCTGTGTGAACTGTCGATTACAGACAGGACAGGTGTAAGGTTTGAAACATGTATGAATGCGTTCGTGAGTCTCGCAATTTGTCTTAGTGTGAAATGCTTTTGGACAATAAGAACAGACAAAAGCTTTTACGTTGGAATGAATCACCGAGTGGGCCCTGAGTGCGGTTGAGGAATACCTTTTATGACAAACCGGACAACTAACTTTCTTTGGACTTTCACCCCTGTGTTTCATCATATGCCTTTTCAAACCATCACTTTTTTTCCAAGACTTGTCACACAGCTGACACACATACGGGCGCATTCCCGTGTGTTTAATAAAATGCTTTTTCAGGGAGCCAGTATCGCGAAAGAATTTTTTACATATTTCGCACGAAAACGGTCTTTCCTCAGAATGGCATTTCACGTGAGCCTTCAGATTTGCCAAGGAAGTGCAAACTTTGTGACATACATCGCACACAAATTCAAAATTACCGTTGTGTATATTAATGTGCTTCTGCATATAATATTTACTGGCGAATGATTGGTTACAAAACTCGCACGTGTATGGTCTTACTTTTAAGTGAACCGACATGTGAAGGCGTAAATTTCTCTTAAAAGTAAACGTTTTCTTGCACAGATCGCAATGAAAAGACTTTTCCTGCAGATGATACAGTTTGGTGTGCTTCCGTAGGGTACTGGAGTCGTAAAAACTCTGCTTACACAAATCACACGTGTACGGTCTTTCACCAGTGTGGATTCTTAAATGGATTTTAAGTGTGTTACGATCACTGAATGACTTACCACAAATATCACAAGCAAACAGTTTGATTTTGGTATGAACAATTTCATGGCGTTTAAGGGTACTTTTGTCATAAAAACGCTTACTACAAGTTGAGCACTGAAATGGTCTTATTCCGAAATGTGTACGCTCGTGTTTTCTCAATGAAGTAGTTTGTTTGAAAGCACCCGGACATTGGGAACATTTGAACGGTTTTTCACTCGTGTGAACTCTTTGATGTTTTAATAAACCGCTGTTGTCAATAAAGCGCTTCTTGCAAACACTGCATACAAACGGTTTCTGCCCCGAATGCACAAGCTGATGAATTTTTAAATTGTTTAAATTACTAAATATTTTATCACATTGATTACAACATGTTCGTTTGTCATCGGAATGAACGTCTTGGTGAATCCTCAACCCAGCTCTGCTCACAAAAAGTTTTTCACATTTCAAACATTTATAATTGCTCTCAGACATATGAACCTTTTGGATGTGAACCGATAATGTAGCTTTAGAAAAATATGATTTCTGGCAAACGTAACAAGCGAATACTTCAGAATTATTTCCATTCCAAGTTTGCGTAGAAACACTGGTTCCTTCCTAAAATGAAAGGTAAAATGAGAGTGAATACTTCATGAAAATGAAAATGGATTCAATGAAAATACAACAACAACACAAACAAAAATAGTAATATAATTTTTCTTTTCTGTTTTCTGCATATTTAACCCATTCCTGTCTTACAGACGGTCCGACACCTGAGGCACTCCAGGCTGAACTAAATCGAGCCTTGTTCACTACTACTGCATGTCACTATTAGCTTGATAACAGTAACTTCATGAATTATATGTTTTGATTTCTTTACCCTATTACTTATACCCTTCATCTGCGTATACAATCACTTTTAGCAAGAAAACAAATTATTACTATACTTTTTCACCAGTTCCAAGCGGTAGGCTTAGAAACAAGCGGGTACTGTTGTTTCATCAAGACTTATTTTGTTTTTAAATGATTCCTTTATTTCACTTGGCACACCTACTTATAAGTTACCTTCAGTAATAAATAGTTAATGATAAATCTTTAAAAAATAATCAATATCACTGTATTCTCATCAATAAATACAATCTCTGAACGAATTATGCGAACGAGAAAATAATTTACTGTAAACACGGAACACTAAATACATTGGACACTAAATACGATGATTTAAAAGAGGACGCCTACACTATCTATTTAATGAGAAAGAACTACATCAAAATATAAGGAGGCAACACACATTGTTTGCTCATAACCACTCCGCAGATGCACAGTGCACATCCTTAGTTATCTGTCTAGCAAAATATGCGGACATGCAATGTGCATCCTTAGAGGGGAATGGGTTAATATGGCAGAATAATAAAAAAAGAGATGCAATCACCAAACACTCAGTGAAGAAATAAAAATAAAACCATTTAAAACATCATTGGTAGTTATCAGTCTGTACCTGAGTTGAATTACTACTGTACTTTGGTCAGTCATTCTACTGTGCTAGTCGAATGACTAGGTCAAGGTGAATACGTTAATTTAGAATTCATTATTTCTTGGAGAAAAATACGGACCTCTACAATAGCACACAGTGTTTTATTTACAAATAAAAATATTGTATTTGTAATTACAAAATACAAACACATAAACAAAAGAAAATCACACACTTGAAAATAATTTTCCCCAAAAATTCCCAATTGTGTGGTTACTATCCTGCACACTAAATATTGGCTCTGCAAAACTAAAGGTAGTACTGGCCAAAAATCAACTTCTTGAATATAAGAGGTCTAAGACTAATAAATTGTTCCAGCTCTTACAATTAGGTGGTAAAATACTTCATTCTAATAAAAATACTTATTTTGAAAGAGTGTATGTGTTTCAGAAACTCGTTTTAATCATGATTCGTTACTTTGAAAAAAAACTTATAAAATTCCTATAGTGGCGTGTCTTGAAATTTTATCTTTTTCATCTGATTGTGATCAATACATCATGTCGTCAGTAAAGAACTGTTAAGCTCCATTCAAACTTGGTACTGTGTAGGAACAAATTTTCTTGAATCTATTAAATCATCAAAGTTTTGATAGCTTCACAATGACCATTCTTTAACACGGACTGATATATCATGTCAAAAAAGTAGAGTAGATAATTTCTACAAAAATTACTATTCACTTTATATACCAAACACTCAAGATTGACAGTCATCGAGTTTTCAATTAAACATAAACATTTAATATACAGTAAAGTACAGTTTATCCGGATTAATTTGGCGGAGTTCCAATTCAGATAATCTGAAAAAATAACATTGTAGACATCCACATCGTTTAGATAACATTGTGAATAGCGCCTGCAATATTAGTGTTGCAGACTGCACATAACTTCTGTACAAAACATAGCTGTGAAATATCGCAAGCGTTTTAACGTGCTAAAATTTGTTTTCAATTTTAATATTTATTTTAAAATTACATACATCACTTTATAAAATCAGCCAGCTGGCTTTTACCGGGAGCCAGTATCGTGAAAATAATTTTTTATATATTTCACACGAAAACAGTGAAATTAATGATTGACAAATTACTGTTTTCACTAATTTGTCAAACATGGTATGTCCGAATTTAAAAAAAACAAAACAATTATACAATTAAGACCATAATTTAACTAACATTAAATTATTAAAGCGCAAACGTAACATGTTTTATGAACAGGAATGTGTAATGATTTTCCAGTGAATATTTTTTTAATATTTAAAGTTAAAAATTATTATTATTAGTTTTAGGTAGGAAATAAAACTCTCTTCTGACGTTAAAACAACCTTCTTCCTTATACAATCGCTCATGACATATTTATTGACTAATACAGTAGAACTCCAATTATCCGAATTAATGGGGACCGGGACCCATTCGGATAATCAAATATTCGGATAATCGGAGTTTTGCCATTAAAGAGAAAAAACAGCTACGTTTTGATATTGCACAATTTTTTTATTGAATTAAATGTAAGAAACATGATATTTTCACATGTTTTAAATATAAATAAAATGTACGTACAAGTTTAGAAATAAAAATCATTGTCATAAATATATAAACATAACATAATAAAAGTCATTGTTTAAACATCTCCGTCAGTGTAAGCTGTTTACGGTCTTCATCCGTTTTCAGGCAGCCAGGTCACACATTCGCGTGACGGTGAGCAGTTGCAAGTGGTCACACTCGGGCTTCGCGGGGGGAAGAATAATAGCGCACTTAGACTTTTTTGAGCAAATTTTTTTCTGAAAGTGATTCGGATAATCGGCGATTCGGATAGTCGGAGTTCGGATAATTGGAGTTCTACTGTAGTTTAATCAAGCTAAGCTAATTTAGCTTAGCTAAGAAAATTAATTAGCTTAGCTTGAGTAAGTAATTTATAAAGCTAAGCTTTGGCTAAGTGGTTAGTGGTCTGTACCTGTGAAAGTAAAAGTGAAATACACTGAGAGTCATCCACTTTAATTTGGAATTCATTGTTTCCTGGATATGTATTTCCAACCTCGTATTTTGTTTCTTCGTCCTGGTAGGAAAAAAAATGTAAAAAATCTGTTTTCTTCATAATAAATACAAAAAAGTAGCACTAAACAATTTGTCGTCACAAAAAATTTACTATCGTGCAAGAATTTTTTAAACTTTGAACATCCTCGACAGGATTTAACTTGAATTTTTAGTTTTTGGGCGTAGAATAAATGTTAGTTACTAATGTTAGTGGACGGAACTTATGTAATTACTCAGTTGTTCTTTACTTAATTTTACTTAGGTACTTAAGTTAATTTATGAGGTGTGATTAATAAGCGATTTGATCTTTTTTTGTGCGTGAATATTTCTTCTTAAAGTAGTGCATGGCGAATGAGATTGTTTTTTATTGTCTGTCTTTGAAACTCGTGTACCTCTATTGGCCCACAGCCGTACAAGTTTGTAGGGTAATAAAATATAACAAAAAGTGGACGTTATCAAATGAAATGATATTTTTTTATTCAAGTAAAATATTTAGACAAACACAGGTTAGTCTAACGATATAAAGAATGTGAAAACATTTATGAGTAAGTGCGTACAGCTATGACTGGCGAGAGACCTGGAGATATCCGCATGTGCCAACAGAGAGCCACGACACACTGGTGAAAGAAATTATTTCTTCGGTACAGCGTTGGCCACCACAGGCCCACAAAGTTATATATGTATAAAATATATAAATAAGCGTATATTTTGACACTAAGTGTTAACACATTGCTCATAAAGCTAGAACATTTTACAAAAAAAACATGATTCCAGTTTTTGCAAATATAACCAAATATTTTAACCTGTATATTTCAAAAATTGACAAAATCACGATCGTCAAGAACATGACTGGGACGGTGGCGACGTCCTATAATCCAGCTACTTGGAGGTCACGAATTGTGGATAGTTGTAAGAGATGGTCGGTGGATGTAGTGTTCTCTTGTGTGGATTAACGTCCGCACTATTGAATACTAAGTTAATCCACAAAGACCATCCTCATAATTAGACCAATTCGTAATTCAGAGGCAGTGGTTCGGATTCCACGTTAAACTGTAGGTCCATTAGTTGCCATCGGCTGTTGGGCTATTAATTAACAGTCCTGTCTAAGGAACATGTCAGCCTTAGTCAGTAACAAGACTACAAGATCGCGCCACAATCATCCTACATTCATTCCTCATTCATACTTGGCTTAAATATATACCTACTTGGGTAGGTTGCCATTTCAGTTAAAAAGTTTAAGTAAAGTATGTTAACACATTTTTTATTGATTTTTAAGTCTGTATAGATTTATTATAAATGTAATCATTTTACATCAGCTTCTTTTTTTAACCCTAAACTGTCCATAACCTTGGACTTACAGCCTTTAAGTCGCTTAAGCTAGCAACAGGCGACCGCTCGATCTGATAAGAGTCGCCTAACACTGGTTTCCAACCGGGAATGTTTGACCTAATGGACTAGCTCTTTTACCCCTGAGCTCCCAAGTCAAATTCTTTTTCTTTAAGTTCATTGAATAAATATGTAAATTAAATCTCATCTTATAAAGTTAAATTTACATGTTTTAAGAAGTATGGACATTTGCTAATCCTTCTATTAACAGGTTTTATTGTATTCTTATCACCTAAATCAACCCAGATAAGTCTCTGGGTTTATCTCTTACTACTTATCTCTAAGTATTTAGAGATAAGAAAATTTTACTGTAGTTTTTTGTGTGTAACCCCACAATTATGACAACAAATTAAACTGTAGCCAATTCATTTTATATGTAGCAAAATAAAATTCTAAAACTTAGTTATCATATTTACATACCTTGTCTAAAACATGGACGAATTTTGAATCAACTTCTTCTTTAATCTCATCTAAAAGTTTATCTTCAGTGATATCTATCTCAAATTGATTTGAAACCTAGGAACAATTTAGTATTTTTAAACCCAATGTTCCATGAACGTTGTTGGATTTACTTAGGAATAATTGAAGGTAAAAATATCCACTAATCATTCTATACTTTGATTGACATTTTAGTGATTGAAATACATATCACTATGAATGTGACAATTATTTTAATGTGACAAATACAGTACAGTAAAGCTGCGTATTAATTTGCTCTTTTCTGATTATAATTTCATTTTTTTCTTTTAATCACATGATACATTACAAAAAATACATGATATATATCATGTACACGTATAATGATAAAATATTATATCAAAATTATTATATATAAAAATTTGTACATCATAAAATATTACCAAAAAATCAGCTCCACAAAAAATATTACTGACATAGTCAAATTAAAAATTTATTACATAAAAATCACTGATAATAATGTTTTATGACAAATACAGTAGAGCCTCACTAATTCGAATATCAATGATTCGAAAACCTCTAGAATTCATAAATTTGTATGTACCCTTGAAAAACCTCTAATATTAAAAAATATATATTTCGATAATTTTAAGTGTTTTTGACTCATAATTTAGCGTCTAATATTCAAATGTGTTTGTACTTGAACCTCTAGTATTCAAATTATGTCCCTTTAATTTGAAACCCTATCTTCAGGATTTAAAGTTAACCTCTACAATTCGATACAATTTTCATAAGCCTCTGAAAATCAAAGTAATTTTTAAAAAAACAAGCCAGTTGAACAAAATGTGAACCAGTTCCTCCAGATTCGCGTAGTCGGACAGTTACAGTTATCATACTGTGAATAGTTCGATTAATGGTGTGCAACCTTATTTATTCTACTCTGTACTGGGTTTTTTTAAGAATGAGTTAAAATAAGTATAAGTATAATTTGAATTTTATTTTCACTAACCCCTACAATTCAAACTTCCAAATGGAACCTCTACAGTTCAAATTTTAATAATTTTAACCTTTATAATTCAAACTACCAATAATTAAAATTTCCTTTAAATCAAAGTGAATTTGCTTTCCCTTAAATTTTGAATTAGCGAACTTCAACTGTGTATACTGATTTTATACTAACCTGCTCTCTTAATTTTCTTCTTAATGTTTCAGTGTATTATTATTAAATGTCCTATTCTCAATATATTAGCCTCATTTTTGATGAGTCTTATGTGTTCACATATGTTAATTGTATTTGACAAAATAAATTAATCTGAAGATATGAATTAGGAATTCGTTATGGCGGAATACTACTACTGGAAACTTAAGGATGAGTATAGAAAAATATTAATGAAAACTGCTGAAAATGTCTTCATAAAAATGTGACCTAAACTCTGAATAATAGCTTTCTCCCAATTAGGCCTAGGCCTACTTAAACTTTTTTACTTGTTTACACATTTTTTTGTTCATAGAATATTTCTATCAAATACATATTTTTGAGAGGAAAAATTCACATACACCTGGTTTTAGGTTACTATTCACAATGTCAAATATATCTTAAAAATCCTAATTTACCTCTTTGAATAATAGCTCTTCATCTTCACCCTCAATTTTTACTTTCTGGTTTAATTTATACGATATATCCATAGTTTAAAGTCAGATTTCGCAGAAATTTATTCTTCATGATTATCTGGGTTGGTCCTAAAATTAAATAATTGTTACACACGTGATTATGGTCAAGTAAATGAATACAAAAATTAGAAGAATCAGAACCATCACAACCCAGCAAATCACAATAACAGCTTACCATGCCCTCTCATCTCATCATAAATTTGGCATAATAGCTTGGGAAAGTGCCAATGAGAGTGATGTTGGAAGGATCCTGGTGCTACAAAAGAAGGCCGTACGGATAATCGACCAGGCACATTACCTGGAACAGATAATGTGCAGATCGCTGTTCATCAAGTACGGTATCCTCACCTTGTTTTCCCAGTACATCCTCGATACTACTACTTTTATAAAACTAAACCCTCCTGAAATTAGAAAAGAATATCACAAATATAATATCTAATCTGGCCTAAATCTAAACATTGAAAAACACAGATTTAAAAAACAAAAACAAGTAAAACACTATCCTAGATGGATGTTAAATTATTCAACAAACTACCAGTCATTGAAATCTATAAACTATAATACAACTTTTTTCAGATCATTAAAAATATATCTTCTAAATAAACCTTACTACAGTATGAAAGAATTTTTAGAAGATCAAAATCATCACTAAACAAAAAAAATACTCACTACAAAGACACACACAAACAAATACATAAACCCCCTGAAGAGTTGATGATTCTCCAGTCTGTACGACTGTGATGAAGAGGAGCGATGTAGGATGTAAGATATGTAACATGTTTTATAGTTCAGAAAAGTATTTAGTGTTGATCATGATTGAAATAAAGAATGGACATCTTGAAAAACTCTAAGAGCTATTTTCTTGAGAAAAATGTACAGATATCCAAACTTTGATACAGACAGGTATAGGATTGTGTCCAGACCTCTGTCAGCATGGTAAAAAGAATCAAATCTATTATTATAATATAATTATGGATTTACTTCATATATTATAAGAAAGCAGCTGTTTGGGTCAGTTCAAAATGTACAGCTATAAGTAAGGGGGTTTAATATATTGAGTAAGATGTGGCTACTTTATTTTTTTTTTGACCTGCAAGAGCAATCACAGTTAAATTTTATTCACCATGTCATGCATAAAAAGGCTGATTATGCATCTTACATAAGTAGGTGTCTTCAGATTGCATACAACCAATTTTATTACCATTGACAAGTAGGTTAAAGTTTCAACATTTCATGTTTATAAAGTACTAGCATTAACCAGAAAATTGAGTTTTTAGATTTAAAATCCTGTTTTAATAGTTTTTTATTTATACAACAACAAAAGTCAAAGAAGTAGAAAGTGTATTTATTTTAAGCCCTTTTAGACATACCAACTCGTGAGCAAGCCACATATAAGTTTAACTAGTCATGCGAAAAAGGAATTCTCCAAAATTAATTTGTTCATTATTATTAAGTATGGTACCCTCTAGTAGGCTATATTAATATATTCATTTCAATTCAATTCTAGTAGCCTAATTTAACATTACAGTACAATAAATTTATTTTTTTACATTTTGAATAAAATGTCAGTTTCAAATTTTTTAATCACAGATGTTATAATTTTGTAATCACTAAATTTATAAAACCTAACACTGAATCCTTTTAGGCCCCCTCTAAATTGCAGCCCTTTGACGGATTTGCACCAAACTTCACAGAAATCATCCTGAAATCATGCCAGAAAATTTCATAACAATCTATTGAGTTGTTTCCGAGTGTATAAGCAACATACACTTCCCCTTTGATATATTAAGATGTTGTCTTTATCCATTCCTTTCTTTATACATCTGACTGGTTATATTCACAGGAACAGTGTGATATTTTGTACTTTTTTTAACTGAAATGGCAACCTACCCAGGTAGGTATTCATACCAAGTATGAATGATAAATGAGTGTAGAATGACTGTGGTGTAATCTTCTTGATATTCTTGTTACTGACTAAGGTGGCATGTTCCTTAGGCAGAGCTGTTAATTAATAGCTCAACAGTCGATTGCATATCTAAGGGACCTACAGTTTAACGTGGAATCTGAACCACTGCCTCTGAATTACAAACTGGCCTATTTATGAAGATGGACTTTGCGATTAACCAGGATTTAACAGTGCATACGTTAATCTACACAGAACACTACATCCACCATCCATCGCTCACAACTATCCACAATTTGTGACCTCCAAGTATAGCTGGATTACAGGACACACCACACATCATGCTGGCAATATTGGCATATTAAGGCTAAAGCATAAAGAGCAACAAATCTTATACTGGTCTTGTTACCAATTAATTTAATTAATGTTACAAATAGACAGTTACTATTGTCTACCTGAAATCAAACTGAAATTGGTTCCCAACATGTTTTAGTACTATGAAAGGCTTCATTTGTCACAAATTATGCCTTGAGCAAACACATCTGAAAATTAATGTGGTATTAATGAAATCGGCTTCTTCACAATAACATGAAGATACCTAAAACCATGAGAATAGTACTAATTAATGTAAAAAAATTTACTTTATGGTTTGTTTCCAGTAATTGCTGTGCTTATCAACAAATTATCGCCCCTGTTTCAATGACTATAACTTTCAGACTTCAACATGAAAGCAATAAATTGTCAAAATAACTAGCCTAACCTAACCCATTAGCTAAATCAGTCTTTATTGGTTAGATATAAACATACAGTACTTAAATTTTCCATATGTTTAGAGGAAAATATCTCGTAACTTGACACTTTATTCAAATAGAATTGATTCGTAATCATGATAGATGCGGAGGGAGGTATAACATCAATCATAAAAATTGAACCTATTGAAATTAAGTTTACTTTCTATAGAAAGAAACTTATGAACCTTGCTTATTTTTAAGCGCATTGAAATATATGAATAAATATAGTATTAAATTTGTGAATAATATTGAGGTTGAAATTAGTGTTCTTGGCGGGAATTTTCTGTTTTGTTTACCATAGAATAACCACTAGACTATGGTTTTATACTCTTTGCTCTCATATTACATAATAGCATGTTTATATTCCTTATAATATTTCTAAAAAATTTATAAATAATTTTTATCATATTGCTGTGAGTTCATCATCAAGATTCATTGTAACAATTCACAATATAATCAAATTAATCAAACACTTCGTTTGACATTATATGTATTTAGAATCTCATATGACGTTTTAAGGGTCTTGTGTTTAGGAGGTGTTTCTATATTTCCATTGTAGAGCGCGTTCTAGAGTTAGTATAGATCGATGGCATTCCCGTGTATTTTATATTGATGTACTGCTGCGAGTGCTTCGTTTGTGAATGAAGCATCAGTGCCACACAAGTTTTAGTTCTTAAAAATCCAGTTATTTTTCCAAAAATCTTTTGTTTGTTTCTCCAAAAATTCAAATGTACAAGAATAACTTGAAATAGATTCCGTTGTGAAAATTAACAAAGTGGCAAAAATTCAAACTGAACCTAGAGAAGACTAACATCGTTTGTTTTTTAAACCTCTCACAGGTAACACACAGTATTAAAAATGATCTTTATAGAGAAACCCTTCTCGATGATTTAAATGAAGTTGACTTTCTATGTCTTCAAACGTAGGATTTCGTGGCCGGTGTAAACAATGCCAAAAGTTGATTTTTCGGCGTCAACCGCGTCGTCATGTTGTTAGTATTGCCAAACGTTTCGCCCTTGCTGTGAAGTGGCATCCTCAGTGGCTAGGCTGAGACTGAGGATGCCATCCTCAATACTAACAACATGACGACGCGGTTGACGCCGAAAAATCAACTTGACATTGTTGACTTTCTATGTTTCAAATTGCGTGGGTTCCCATCTTGTAGAATCCTATTTTGTAGAAAATGAAGGTTTCCCATTCTGTAGAAAATGAGGGTTTCCAATCGTGTAGAATTGTATAGTTTTTCCTTGTTTTGTTGGCAATTTTCCTTGTTTAGTTGGCATAGCCTAACTGTTCTACAAAATAGGAAACCTCCATTTTCTACGAGATGGGAAACCCGCATTTTCTACAAAATAACACTCATCCATTTTCGGAATATAGCACTGATATTGTTATATTGTGTCAAAAAATCCTAACCAAATTATACCAGAAAAAAGCGCAGTTGGGGTTAACAAAATTATCGTACTGGTATCAGAATAAATGCAAATTAAATAAATGCAAATGAACAATGGAGAAAGCTAATGTTAGCTAACGGTCATATTGAAATGCAAATGAACAATGGAGAAAGCTAATGTTAGGAGGAAGGCGTACATTATAAAAAATGCATTTTAAACTCAAACAATTAAAATAGATAAATAATTAAAGACTACGACCTTCAATAATTAGGCTTAGATCTATCAAAGTTAAGTAAATCAAAGCTCTCAATGGATTATATTTTGTATTTGCAACTAAAAAGAGATGATTTGACATTTTATAAATTCTGTCTCAGAGGTCCAATTAAGCTGCACATGAGTATATAATAATTATTTATTCATCAATCATCAATGCCTATCAACAGTGACTAGAAACTATTATTGACTAATTTTACTGGCTCGTAATGAAAACAATATAACTCATTATGTTAAGCCTCCAAACTGGAATTAGTTTTTACGTATACAATACCTTTTCACGTATTTTCCCATAATCGTCGACCCAAAAGAAATAACTTCGAAAAGTTTGTATGATATTTAATTTATGATTTGTAACTGAGACTGGAAAAATATCAATGTAATCTTATTTAGTTACAGAAGATAAAGCTATATGAATTGTTGTCAATGAGTAGTTAGCCTACTTTGACCAGCATTTTGTAAATTTATAGATGAAACTAATTACTAATGTGTTGTGCATTAGCTTTGTGTAACAACTGCATTCAATTCGTTGTTAGTTTAATAATTATCATCTTTTTTAAATGGAGCTGGTATTAGTTCATCAGAGACAGCATGGAAATACCACACGGTAGGCTTCAATATAATAATATATTACCTGAAGAGCAATTTAGTTTCCATTCATGGTGGTGCATATGCAATCTGCTATGGAAAATTATATTGACAACAGACTGTCAGCTCCAAGTACATTGCAAGTCAATATCACATGATAACAGTAACAAAACGGAATTTTAATAATAAAAGTCTGCTTAATATACATATTAATAGACTTTTAACATTTTAATACAAGGCTTCCATCCTGCATTACTTAGGAGCTATGAGTATTTGAATTGCCCATAAATAGTGTTATATAACATATGAAACAAAAACAAAAATAATATATCGTAGAAAATAACTTTATTTGGAGATCTTTTAAAAATTTACCTGAGGATCAACTTAAAAGCTCAGGGTATATTAACGCGATATGCGAATAATGGCAACCACCGCTAGAAAATCAGTTTCACTCTGATTAAAGCTGGGTTTTCCTAGGCGCGGAAGCGGAGCGCGGAACGCGGAGAGCGGAGTCGGCTCTCCGCCCGTCGGTCTTCATCTAGCCGAATTGTGTTTTCCTAGACGCGGACTTCTGGCGGAGAGCGGAACTGATGCCCAGTTGAGAACATGATTCCGTTGGCCGGTACAGGAGGATACGCAAGAACGGAAGGCTTTAAAGTCAGAGAACGTTTTGCTGAGTATTTCAACGGGAAATCAGCCAAAAGAAAATGAGATAATTATTACAAACTGTGGACAGTATTTAATATACAAAGCAAAGCAAAGTTTGATAACATTTTAAAACTTAAGATTTGTTTATGTTTTTATTTTTTTTATTTTTTAGTTATTTGTTATGTAATATTATATTAAAATATGTATTTAATACATGAATAGAAAAAATATTTTCCTCTTTTAATTACGTCGATTTTTTAACAAAATACCTGCAGCTACGTATGAATTATTCGTATTATAGAGGTTATCCACAAACATTTTCCTCTTATAGAGGTTCAGAGCCACGTAAAACCTCTATAAGACGAATAACGGCAATGATAAACCTCGATAAAACGAACCTCTTCTTTACAAATACCTCTATAAGACTATTTTTTCCCGGTCCCTTAAGATTCGTCTTTATGGAGGTTCGACTGTATTATCTTAGTTTAGTTTAGGTTACATTACGTTACGTTATGTTACTTATATGGCAACATTCTAGTTTTTCTCTGTTAAATTCCAAATCATTGGGTGGCCGTGGACCAACTCAATAAGTTGTTCATCATCGGAGGCAGTAAACCTACTCATGTTGCTTGATACGCACGCAAAATCCACAAAAATCAAAATAACCACTACAACAAGCACGTGCACCCACCTATTCCACCAGCGGACAGCGGACTACTCTGCTCTTGGAGCAGAGGAGAGCGGACGAGCGAGTTCCGCCCGGCCGACTCCGCTTCTAGGAAAATAGAACCATTGTTGTACGAATGAACAGAGGAGAGCCGACTCCGCTCTCCGCGTTCCGCCCTCCGCTTCCGCGCCTAGGAAAACCCAGCTTAATGTATTCTAATGAATAGTAAGCTTGACTTGTAAGTAAGTAGTACTGTAGTATATAATGAATAGTAACGTAATCTCCAACAAAACATTATTTTCTATATATAAAAGGCTGGTTACAGTTCCATCACAACAGATGAATGATCGTCCCTCAAAAGAGCTGAAACCAAAGGTAGTCATGTAATCAATTAAGAACTAATTAATCAGTAATTCGTCAAATAACATGGCTATTCATTTGAAAAATAATTACCATAATGGCAACATTTAAAACTTGAAATTCAAAATGATATACTCTTTTTCCTATTGCTAATATTTTTAAATGGAATATTTTTTATTTAAACAATAAAAGAAACGTTTTAAATTTGTATTTATATGTTATACTCACCAAATAACTCAATAACCGAGACCAAACGTATACCAAACCAATATATTACCACTATATGTACTTTTATTGTTTTAGCTATTCATACTAACTAATTCTATAAACATCCTAGTTAGTTACTTCACGTTGTTAATTAATTATTATTTGTAGATATCTTACAAGACTTAAATCAGTTATTAATTATAAACGTTTATTTCTTATAGTTACGTATATTATGAATGATGATAATACCATAGATGAACGGATAGTAAAGAACTTATAATCCGTTCCTCTCTGATAGTACATATCAATCAAATTTATAACGGCCCATTCTTCTTTGAAACTAGTCTTGCTAGACACAGCTAAAAAGAAGAAATAACGTTAGCTACACGTTAGCTTACTTGGCAGTGACAGCTGTTAACCGTCCTCAAAATTATTATCGTGCACATGACAACCCTGTCTATTTGTTCCATAGAGTAAGGGAAATTCTACAAAATTGGACGATCTTATGTTTCTACAAAATGGGAAACCTCCATTTTCTACAGAATTGGAAACCTTCATTTTCTACAATTTAAGACGATTTCAAATATTTCTGAAGAATTGTAAGAGCTCACTTTCTGCACGATTGGAAACCCTTAAATTTCTACACGATTGGAAACCCTCATTTTCTACGAAATAGGATTCTACAGGATGGTATCGCACCTTCAAATTGTATGAACATGTGGACTGGAGTAAGCTTTTGGGAGACTTTGAGAAAATCTGCCCTAGAATTATATTAACGACATCCAATTTCGATCAGCCAACTGGATGAATATCCAATTGTTTCAAGTAAGTAAGTATTCCAATAATGAAGACGGGGTTTGTACCTTTTACTTGCCCGGTATGGACGTAACCCATGAGATTTTACTTCATAACTCATCCCTAGTTCTTTAATATGTATCTCCGACTTAGATATTTGTATAGAAATACGTTACTGCATAACCAACAGGTCTATGTGCACTTGAAATCTACACCGGCCTAGTGGAGATACAAAAAATCCGTCTTCATTCCTTACAGTAGCATGGAAAATGCGTCCACTTATAGTTAGTCTGTGGCCATTATGTAGACGGAACACAGTTTCTTATAATTCCTCCACTCAGTAGATATGTACGTAATATCCAGACCAATCAAAGAAACCGTACACGTGTGCGGCTCATTGTCACTGCAAGAATAACAAATATATGGTTAATAATTAATATAGTTCGGCATTTATTAGAGCGGTTAAATACTTATTCACATTACTTTATAAACGAATAATTACAATTGTATTTCAAGATTATTGGCAACACAATATATTCTCAAACATTATGATGTCGATTGGTGCTGGTGCCTCTTCCACACCCCTTTACGCGGTTACCGGTACTATTTTCTCGCTTAATATTTTACATAGATATTTATAATTCTGTTTCCTTGATAAAAATTACATTTTAAAAAATATATTAAAATGTACAGTATTTAAATTTACAAAATTTATTTTTCTACGGTGCACTACTGGTGTCACCGGTTAGTAATATAAGGTAGGACGCCTTAATTCTTCGACAATCAACTTCTTCGTTTGGTTTCTGGACTCACGGAAAATATTTATGGTGACGTACCCTAGGTAACGTACTGAAGCGAAATTCGTCACGATGCGGTGAATCCATATTAGTACCTGTCCACTCATGTTAGAAACCGGTGCTACTGGTGAGTTGAGGTTGCGGCTGAACATAGTCACTTATTACAGTTTCTGCGCATGCGCAGTTTGACATAGATCCGAGTTGGCGACAACGAACGGAACGGACAGTCAGCCTCAGTCACAGAACTGTTAGTTTGTTAACGTACGCGATTTTATTATTTTACTACTGTGGTTGTTCTGAGATAGCCGTACAGTAATATAACTGTTGTTAGTTTTCGCCGTTTTGTTACACCATATAATCGTATAGGTGTACAATTGCAATGAGCTTTTATTTTATAGTTGTTAAACAATGTGCGACTTCCTTTCTGTTGGTATTCAAGCCACTACTCGAGCCCTTTTTTTGCTGAAAATGTACTTTTACTAGCCAGTTGCCTGAAGGAAACAAGGAGTTATTTTCGGTAAAATAACAAAAAGGTTTTGGCCAACAATTTATTTTGACTATAAAGTTTATAGTGAATTACCTTAGTTATATTAACTGTTAGGATGGTGGCTTTGAAGATGAGGTCAAGTAATCACTGGCTGTATTGGTCGCCCTAGAGTGAATATTAGCCTGATCACAAGCTTTCTTGTTTTTACCTACTTTCAGGTAAAATATTCATAGTAACTGTGTAGCCTAGACAGAAAGTTAAAGTTTTAACCTCTCAAATTTATTTTTGTATAGGTTAGGGCCAAGTTACTTTTATATCTATCATGCTTAAAATTTAAGAAGACATACACTACACAGAGACATTAAGAAACACAAAGAATCAATCATATCAGATTACATAGAGATACTGAGAAATTTATGGAAACATGGCACGAGGCCAAGCCAATGGCCAATTTTGTTACATTATTTAAAATTTCAAACAGTAAAATCGATATGTAGGCCCTAAAATTCAATTTTTTCAATTGCAATAGTCATTTCACTATGCCAAGAAAAAAATTCAATTCCTTATCAGTTACACTACCCATATTGATGATTTATATTTTAAATCATTAATTTTATTGTAAATGGTTATTGGTATTTGATTATACTGCAATCAACAAGAAAAACAATATTTCAGCTTTCGTCGTGTTTTGACTGCCCATAGGGAGAGGAATTAAAATGTTAGAATAGAATATTTGTTTTAAATCATAATAGGCCTATGTAGGGAACTGAATAGGCTTCATTTTGTCATAAGCATTTTTGTGAGACGTGAAAAATCCAAGTCTTATAAATTTTCATGATTATCAAATAGGCCCTTATTTCTCTTAAAATGAATTCTTTTACTGCAAAGTTAGCCTTGTCCAAGGTTTTTATCCCCTTGGTTTACCCTTATGTTTACCCTTGGCATTATGAATAGATTGTTAGCAAACAACATAACTTAAGTAAAATGTTCTGCAACTAGAATTTTCTAATTGTTTAGTTGATTACTTAAAATGCAATCGGTTTTTGAAAGGATAAATCTGTTAAATGCCATAGAATGGATTTCATGTGGAACTTTGTTTAAGTTTTAGCCTATGTTTATTTATGAATACCTAGTTCCCATTTGTAATTGGGCTGTTAGGCTACTTAGCAACCTATCTAACAACAGGTCCAGTTGCTAGTAAGACCAGTTTAGACTGTTGCCTACTAAAACATTAAGAAATACAAAATAAAATAGGCCTACATGATTTGAAAGTCTTTGGACAGGAAAGGCAATAATTAAGTCTTCGTTGAATTTTATATCCTAGGACAAAATTATCGAACCGAAGGCAGCTTCCTGTTACAGTTATTACAATGAATAAAAATTCATGCACATTTTGTATGAACCCATTGTAAACTTAATACTTCATTCGATGAAGTTTTGTTTCGCCTTACTTATAATGTTCACATGCAAATCTTAGTTCTATGGCATCTACTTGACTTAATAAATTAATTGATAACAAAATAATACTAAAATAAAATTGTGATTCTTATTATTTTTTCAGGCAACAGTATTTAAAGCTAAAAATAATCTAATGAAGTGTGAGTAGATCCATTAAAATGACTATGGAAAGAAATGAACTTCAAATTTCAGAATCCATAGGTGTTAAAACTTGTGAACGTGAACAAATAGTGAAAAATAAATATTATTATGTAAAAGACATACAAGTTAAGCTGTTCTAATAACCTACTTACGTAATGAATACAAATTATCAAAGAAACCCACAAAAGCAGTTACATCTAGGCCAGTGTTATAATCTTCACATCCCATTCCAAACAATAATATTTAGGTGGCATAAATTACTTACTTATTTTATTTTTGTGATTGAAATTTTGAGACTTGTTTTTATTGGCAATAAGTTTGAAACTATACAGGATTACTTTTAGCCACTGTCCAATTATGAACAAAAATGAATAGCCTTTGCCTATAAAAGAAAAGGTAAAAATTTCATTGAACCAAAGTTAAATTACAGAAAATTATAAGTATGTATTTCTTTAGTGGCTATTAAACTTCAAATTGCTGTTCCTAACAAGGAAACAAACAGAACATGGCTTCAACACCAACGTTTTGTTCTATGCCATATGATGGAAAAGTAAGTTTTGAAATCTTGACAAAACGTTCAGATACTTGTCTTTCATTCAAAGGCATGGTAGATCAAAAGTTGAATGGTAGCTATGAAGATGCTAAGCTTATCATACGAGGAACTTCTTAAATAGTTCTTGGATATTAAAGCCAACATAGTAGCCTTGCAACTCAAGTTTGTTCTCAAGGAACAGTGCTATCTACGGTGAATACTCTATGTTACTCAGTTTCAGACACCTATAGACATTTTCTACAAACTAAGTTCACTGAGGAAAATAATTTAGTTGGCATTTTTACGTTTACAAACAAATATAAAAGGCCAAAAAGGAATAGAAGGCGAGAATTATGAGAAAAGGAAGTAAAGCCATTCTCAGAAACAGTTATTTGAACTATCAAATCTAAACACTATCTACTTAAGATAAGCTTAATTGAACTATCTAAACAGCTATTGAACTATCGAAAGTTGAAAGTGCTATCTATGTTTCTGTAGAAAATCCGAGAAGAAATTTTGGCAAAGTCAGCTCAACTGGACAAGATCAGAAATAAAAACAACAAATGAATACACAGTACTAACCTCAAACGTATTTATACCTCTGCAATATCAAATAATGGGACTTTAAAATTCAAATCAAAAGGAATTTTTTCAATTTTTTGAAATTAATGGCTTGTTAAAAACGTTTGTGCATTTAACGAAAAGACCTGCTGATCTTTCGATAAAATTGGCTGAATTCCTCATTTCAGCATGATTAAATAGCGACAAACTGTTTTTAAATTTTATGTTCACTACAGAGATGGTAAAAGGTTTCAAGATGAGGATGATTTACGTAAGATACTCTTGGTGACGAGTTTAATGTTACAATTCAACAATGTAATCGTTGAAGAAAAAGAAATCACATTTTAGCTGGATACTGGAGCAGTGTTAAGCTCAATTTCTTTGCAAGAGTTTTACCGCCTGTTTCTAGTCGAGGAAGTAGGTACTACGAACTGCAGTTAAACTGGAGAAATTATAAAACGCTAAGACATTATTTATGTATGTTGCAATTTCAAGTGGCTATCAAATTTTGAGAAATTGTGCATAGCTCATCGAGAAGAAGCTATTTCTGGATGTGAGAGGGCGAGGAAAATTGATTTGTCTGACATTCAAGCTATTGATGAAATGAAATGCACAAAGTTAACATCATTTGACTATTGAAGGAGATTAAAGATATTGTTATTCCTGGTATTAGAATAATACCAGATTATTAAGATAACTTCAAGATTTATAATAATACTATCGTCAGGCTGAGACAAGTTCTATATGTAATTAAAATAAAAACAGACAATTATTTATGACACTTAAAAGATTAAAAATTATTAAAAGAGTGTAAAACTCAGCTTGGGGACCATCAGTGGTTAATTATGTAGCTAAACGGAAATCTTTGTTTTCGTGCGTAGTAAAAGTTAAATAACTCTCGTTAGAGTCATTTCAGATCTTAATTGCCCCAATCCAAGAATGGAATACGTTTTCTAAAAAAATATGTGTGTGAAGGACAATATTTTTATACATTAAATAAAAGTAATTCAGAATAAGAAAGTGCTTCAAAACAAGGGACTACATTTGAATGACTAAACCCCGTTCTAATAGTCCTACAGAGTAAAAACCAACGTTAATACTTTGGTTTTTAGCCGACGTCTTCTTTGAAATTATCTTATTATTACCTCAAAAGGGTATCGAGTACGTATACAACATAATTGATGGAAAAATGTTACACAGAAGTGTTGAAAAAAGTTTAGGCTGTAACAAATGGAAAGCACCCTACTAATGTTAATGAGCGAAGGTAATTTCTAGGTCCAGCTACAAATGTACCGTATTAAAAATGGATCTCTTCTGATATAGTACATCCGTTAAACTGTTGGCAATGGTGGAAAAAATACGGGAAAAAATGGCAAAATTAAAG
Organism: Nephotettix cincticeps; assembly: GCA_023375725.1. Lineage (NCBI taxonomy): Eukaryota > Metazoa > Arthropoda > Insecta > Hemiptera > Cicadellidae > Nephotettix > Nephotettix cincticeps. The sequence continues at coordinate 57,035,739 of CM041788.1, forward strand.
AAGAAATTCTCGATTTAAGAATTGCCAAGCTCAGGGATGAGCATGCCGCAAGGTAGTTTGTGATTGTTAAAGCCGAGAACACTGTTCTCCATCAGTGAGTTCGTTGAATGATTTGCACAGGAAAGGAAATATTAATTTTGAAACCTGTGTTTTAAAGGAGAAAATACAGTATTATTTGGTCAAGTCTGTCTGGTTTCCATCAGTCAACAACGCAGGATCGGTAATGAGTGCATTATCGCCTTGTCCTTAGTTCTTGCCACGGATACTTCACTAGTAGTTAGGAGTAGCTATTTTCCACAGAAAGAATGATACCGCCGAAAAAACCACTTCAACTACTTACTTCAACCAGATTTATAGAGGTTACAACCGGAATATAGTGGGACTTGGAGATGTTTCTGCTACTGTCACGGCTGTAAATTTGTATTGGTAACTGATCACAAAACCAGTACTCTCGACATAATTTGAACCTGATAGAATACTAATTACCTGCTGCAAAGATATTCAACTACGCACACTTCCTTTCAGGTTTTGATAATGTTTAATTCTTACTTCTATTATATTTTTTCCGAAATATCAGATCACAGTTCGACTTTATGAAGGATGAGACACTATCACACTCCTAAACAAGAATGTGATATATATAAAACTGGAGAGTCATATAAAACATTTATCAGTTTATGAGAAACGAAATGAATCTAATATTGGGGACCAAGCCCTACTTTAGCAAGCAGCGACTTACGAGTAGTTGTACAATGTTAGTAAAATGAACAATGGTTGTCAATAGAAATGAAGAAAAACGAAATGTAAATAAAATTTTATCTTTTTAATTCGAAAGGGGAAGATTTATGATTATGAACTATGTCGTTGAATGAACAACACATAAAATATATAACTGTAATCCACACAACCTCAACGAGAAAGCGCCTCGTGACTGTGTTCCCAGAAATCTCCAAAATCCCAGATCCCGAAATCTACAATCATTCTTTGGTAACGTTATACTTTCTCTTTGATTGTTATATGTTGATCCTTGACGAATAAATGTATTGAATTTTTTGTGACTTATCAACCCCAATTTTCATTACAATTCATTGATATAGTTGATACAGATCCGGGGTTTTTTTAAATATAAATTGCAACTGATGAACCTCATCCCAATATGTAACTCTCAATTACAATTGACAGACGTCTGAATGGAAAACAAAAACATTGTTTGCAAGCTTTTCATGAAATGTGAACGGAGGCGAAAAGCACTTTTCATTACTCTACACACGAAAGTACACTTTCTGTTCCCGCTACTGAATAGCAAAATTGCACAATATTAAATTTCTGTGCAATTGTGGTGCCCGGAAAGTAACCGCTATGGGGATTATGCGGAGCAGACCGATCAGTTGTTGCGAGTTTCCATACGTATGTACCTCGAAATAAGCACAGAAACTCAGCGTTATGAGTTATTTCTTGACACCAAGCTTAGTAAACGAAAATATTCATGTTGTTTACAGGCTTTTCGATATTGTAATGAAAAATAATGTTCAATACTCGTTTCGAAAGTGCCATTGCGGGGCTCGATGGCTTCCCCCACCCCGCAATAAGTCAATTTCTTTTCTAGATTAGTAATGAACAATAATATTCTGCTAACTTGCCATTCTGCAGCAGTAATGTTAGTTAAAAAGTGCCCTCACTATTTTCTTTTTAATTCGAAAGGGGAAGATTTATGATTATGAACTATGTCGTTGAATGAACAACACATAAAATTACTGTAATCCACACAACCTCAACGAGAAAGCGCCTCGTGACTGTGTTCCCAGAAATCTCCAAAATCCCAGATCCCGAAATCTACAATCATTCTTGGTAACGTTATACTTTCTCTTTGATTGTTATATGTTGATCCTTGACGAATAAATGTATTGAATTTTTTGTGACTTATCAACCCCAATTTTCATTACAATTCATTGATATAGTTGATACAGATCCGGGGTTTTTTTAAATATAAATTGCAACTGATGAACCTCATCCCAATATGTAACTCTCAATTACAATTGACAGACGTCTGAATGGAAAACAAAAACATTGTTTGCAAGCTTTTCATGAAATGTGAACGGAGGCGAAAAGCACTTTTCATTACTCTACACACGAAAGTACACTTTCTGTTCCCGCTACTGAATAGCAAAATTGCACAAATTTAAATTTCTGTGCAATTGTGGTGCCCGGAAAGTAACCGCTATGGGGATTATGCGGAGCAGACCGATCAGTTGTTGCGAGTTTCCATACGTATGTACCTCGAAATAAGCACAGAAACTCAGCGTTACGAGTTATTTCTTGACACCAAGCTTAGTAAACGAAAATATTCATGTTGTTTACAGGCTTTTCGATATTGTAATGAAAAATAATGTTCAATACTCGTTTCGAAAGTGCCATTGCGGGGCTCGATGGCTTCCCCCACCCCGCAATAAGTCAATTTCTTTTCTAGATTAGTAATGAACAATAATATTCTGCTAACTTGCCATTCTGCAGCAGTAATGTTAGTTAAAAAGTGCCCTCACTATTTTCTCCCAGATAGTAAATACCAGCTTCTAGGCGAATTTTCCCGACGATCGCGCTAAATGATTTGAACTTCTGTACATCGTATACTGTAACGGCAAATACCACATTTCTGTAATGTGTTCATTATAAAATGATTTTAAAATCAACGCTATCTTTATGTGAGAATAATTGCGAAGTTTTTCGACTTAAGTTGCCATCGCCTGGAATTTGGCGCCCGACTCGGGGAATTTATTTTATAGAAAACGTTTGAATTGAAATCTGATATCTTTGCACTAATGATATTTTTTCTTTTAGCTTTTTTATCGTTGAGCAAGCATGCAAGATAGAATTAAAATTGAGGTTTTGGATCTTACAGAAGATAGTGATGGAGAACAAAATATAAAAAAGGAACCTCTAACTCCAGTCAAGGTAATTTGGAGAAGAATATAAGGTTCTTAAATAATACTAAACCTTTGAAACAGTTCATTATCATTTCAGTATCACAGTTTTACTGAATATTATGATAATGTCAACTCAATTAATTTTTAACATGACAAAAAATACAGATACAGAATATTAATCTGTGATGATTAATTAGTTATTGTGTTAACATTATCATTAATTAGTATATGGTTGTCTTGTTTTCTTAAAAAATGGTAGTTTTAAGTTTAAAAATAATGTTGAACTATATAATGTCCATTAATAGTTAAAAATAAAGTTTGATTTAAAAAATACATATTATTAGATATTTTCATCTGCTTATGGAATTTTTGGAGTATGGCTGAATTATTTAGTGTATATTTTTATGTACTTTACAATTTGTTTTTTCTTTATATATTACATAATGACTTGTTTGATTTAGGAAATCGGTTATGGAACAAATTTTGAATCAGGAGAGTCAAGTGGTTTTCAAAAATCTCCAAAAGGGAGATTGATAAGGAACATTGACAAATGTATTGATAAGGCCATCGCAGAAATCAGGAAAGGCCAATCACTGATGACTGTAGCATTTCAGTATGGAATATCTCAGGAGGATCTGTACAACAAACTTGTGTCCCGAAATCTTCCGCGTGAAACTGATATTCTTACTAGCGCCGAAGAGAATAGTTTGTTCAAGTGGATAGTGAGGTCCAATCAGAATAATATTCTAGTATTTAAACACCAACTTATGGAGAAAGTTGGCAAATTGAAGAAAATTATGAATATTACCCCTATATTTGCCAAATCCAAGTTTGGTCGAATGTGGTTTGAGTACTTCATGAAAAAACATCCTGAAATTTATGAAAATGATGGATTATTGATGATGTCTAAAATGTGTCTGGTGAGTTTAAATACTTTAAATTATTACATTATTTAATATATATTACATTATTTATATTAATTATCTAAAGGTATTAAATCATTACATAACCCAGAGGTTAATAAATGAGATATATAATGTTAAAATATTTTGCTGTTTTGGTAAAAAACATGAAGAAGCTAACTTTCAAAATGTAAATGTTAGGACTAAAAAAATATGAAGGCCTAATGTAAATTGTTTATTTCATATAGCCTATGTCACCTTCAAAATAGTTTGAAATATAAAATCCACCAAAAAGAAATGAAAATTAAGACTTAATTTGTTTTTGTGGCAAAAAGTAACCCCTTATTGAAGGTCAAGCTCTGTATTATGGTAGAGCAAGTAATAGACACTACTAACTAGCTAACAATTGAAATGTTACTTTTGTCAGACACTCGTTATTCCTGACTCCTCCTTCAGCCTTAAAGAATGGGTCTCTGTCTTTAGTACATTGAAAACCTTATATAATAAAATTACTCTATGCAGGTTTCATATTTTGAGGTTTCACTGTCCCATTTTTCACAGAAAAAAATCATTTGAAACATTTTAAAATTTTATTTATAAAAGAAAGCACCATTATTTGGAACTTGATAACTTTTAATTATTTAATAACTTTGCAGCAATCTCAACCAGACGGAAAACTAGAACCTGAGATAGATGAAATTTTGAGTCGAGAAGAAGAAGATACCTTGGTGAATTGGATACTTACATCAAATACAAAAAATTCTTTGATTTTTAAGTTTGATCTCATGAGAAGAGTGGGAAAATTGAATAACGTTTCAAAATTATTTCCTGGATTTTCAAAATCAAAATTTGGAAGAATATGGTATGAAAGATTTTTGAAAAGACATCCGGAAATTTATGAAAATGATGAATTAATTTTACCTACTGAAAATCTGTTGGTGAGTATAAAAAAACAGAAATTTTAAAATCTTTTTGCGGTTTTTATTATGTTCCCCTACTATGTTGAGCTGTTTTACTAGATTACTAAAACAACATACATGGTATTGTAATAGAAAATTTCCGAGATGTAAAACCCTTAATAAGAAAAAAATATAACAATATATTTTCTGAAATTTCACACTTATTAATAATAGTATAAGATCTGAATGATTAAGATCAAATGGGAGGTAGAATAAGATAAGTTTATCGGTCATCCTATTCTAAAGATAATACCAACGATTCTTTTGTTGAAATTTCCAAATATTTTATGGAAGGTATTAAAATAAAAGGTTACAAATAAATGCATTGATTGTCATAGTTAGATGAGAGAAGGGTGCAAAATCAATCCTAGGAGCTTCAAATCTCGTAATCTGGCACTGTTGGTTATTGTTAGACTAACATAGCGTCATTCATGCCCTTCTGACATTACCAGAAGGTGACCTCACATTTGGGCAATACTGCTAAGGAGGCTTAGTCTAATGAAAAAATGCAATGTTAAAACATAGTATTAATGGGACATAATGGACCCCTCTGACAATTTTTATAGATTTAAAAATCACTTCAAGAGTTTTTAATAATTTGTTTACCTATTAATGATTTCAGGGTGGTGAGAAACTAAAAAATGTGCCAATCAAAGATGAAAACAGCTTTGTGCAAATTCAATCTTGCACCAAGGTATGTTTATATGAAAAAAGGTTAAAGGAGTTTCTCAAAAGGCGTGTGTTTTAATTATAAGTGAATTCACTTGTAAATACTTACCATCCATACTCTCGTTTCCATTCACATTAAAAATCGAATGAAAAGGCAACTTATTGGAAATTGAGGGCAGAGACTCAAAATATGCATAAACGTATATCACAATAAAACATCCAAAATTATTTGGTCTTAAAATTTTCTTAAATAAGCCATTATGGCCCTATTAAGTTTTATTAGTAAAGATATTCAGACTAATACAAATGTAGAAGACACATCCCATGATTTTATATTAGTAGCTAGAGACTGGGAACCAGTATCAACCCACTCAGGGCCATGCGGAACATGCGGCCGCATGGGGCGCCAAGAGGAAAGGGGTTGCCGGCGCACGACGGCGCGGCCGGCTGCACGGCCTGTTAAAGATTTTTTAGAGTCCATTTTTCTGAACCAAAACATTTTTTGCTGAAGACATATATTTTTTGGATATTAAAGAAAAGGTCTATTTATGTTTAACACTTCTTTTTGAGATAGGAAAAATACATCGGAATAGGGCGTCTTCCTTAAGGAGTCCTTAAGTTTTATTAAAAATTTCACAGACTCATTTTATAGGGGTTTCCATTTCTGTTTGACGTTTTTTTATTACATTATGGACAATTAAGATTACTTACACCGTTCAAATAGGACGCCATCCTTTTTTAAATTGGCGCCTTTTAATTTCAATCAGAATTTCGCGCCCAATTAAAGACGGGCCCATTTTTTGGGAATAAAAAAATCCATTTATTTTTGCCGTTTCTTTATGGTGTTTTGAACAGCAAAGATTTACTTATACCGTTTATGGGGCGCCATCCTTTCTTGAATTGGAATCCTTTTTTGTTTCAATGAGAATTCCATGTCCCTTTTAATACCTGACCGCACTTTTCGGGAATTAAAGAAACGCTTGGTTGAATAAGCAAAACAATCTACAATGCGCCAGCAGAGGGCGCCATCCTCCCAGCGCCCATTAGTTTCAGAGAAAACTTGCCACCCTAAAGACATGCCCTCTCTTTTGGAAGTGGAAGAAACACCATATTTTTGAGTTTTGACGCCTCACATATTACACTTTGAACCTTTTCTAATTTTACATAACATTATTAACATTAGACTTTCTACACTGCAGTATTATGCCTTCCTTTCAAATTAGACGCTGAAATATTTGCGTTATTTCTAGCCTGTCACTTGACTCTAAAAGACTTGCGCAGGATACTGGGCAAGAAGGAGGGGAGGGGTGTGTCTGATGCGCGATGCGCGCGCAATACTTTTATGTCACAGCAACTCACAACCCCGAAGAGTTCAAATTTAGCAGTATTTTTTTGTAATTTTTGCCAAAGGACATGTTTTTAAAAGTTTTGTTACCGTAAACGTTAACATAATGTCAATTTTCATGACGTTACCAGTAACTAGTGATATTTAGATGTTTGTCTTTGTCATTTTTGCCGTAGGCCATGTTTACGTTTATTATGTTTAATGTTTTTAAAGGTTTTGTTGCCGTAAATATGAACACAGTCAATTTTCATGACGTTACCAGTAACTGGTGATATTTATATTTGTCTTTGTAATTTTTGCCGTAGGACATGTTTACGTTTACCTTGTTTTTATAAGATTTGTTACCGTAAATGTTACCACAATGTCAATTTTCATGACGTTATCAGTAACTGGTGGCATTTAAATGTTCGTCTTTGATTTTTAGTGATAAAGATAAGTACTGATGTTACGTTACAAGTTAAAAATAAATATTGTTATATACAGTAGAGTCTCGTTTAACCGAGTTAATATGGACCACAGCAACCTCGGATAACCAAATTCTCGGTTAACACGGAATGTCTACTTAGAATAAGGGATTTATGAAAACAATTAAAAAATACAATATTTGTTAAGTGTAAAACAACTTTATTTACTCGTGTATACCCTGAAGTACTGTATTGTAGGCCTGCATAAAGATAATTTTACAAGCTACATTCTCAATTTTAAATACTGATCAGGTAATAAAAAATGTAATATATACTGTACAGGTTAAATTTACATAATAAAAATACTGATCAGGAAGTAGAAAGATAGGCTACATACAATTAAAAGTACAGTACAGTACCTCAAAAACAGTGAAAAGTCATAAAGGTTTAGAGAAATCTTTGACAGTTTTCTGCTTAATCTTGATGGATCGTTTCTTAGCTGCCAAACTACGCAGTCGACGCAACATAATGATGTCTGCTGGAGTCGTGTCGTCTTGCTGCTCAATGTAGTACAGGGCCTTCTCGATTGCATCTAATCCCTCGGTGTGGGTGATTTTTTCCTCTGGCTCTGTATCGGCTGATCCATCGCCGCCGTCTTCACCGTTGTTGCTCTCCTTGTTTTCTTCGACTAAACACGCAATTGCTTCGTCTGACAGTTCGAAGTCTTCGTCATCATTCATCCACTGACTTACATCATTTTCAGTTATTGCCTCGGCAACTGGAATCCTGCTGAGTAGATGAATTAAAGGCAGGTCATCTTCACATGGTTCGGAGGCATCACTTGTTACTTCAACACCACTAATATTTTTCCAGCTTTTCTGTATAGTCGATTGTTTGACATTATCCCAAGACTCGTCCAACCAAAAAATAACATCTTTGAGGTTGATTTTTTTCAAACTTTCAACAACTGTCATTTCATTTTCTAAGTCTAAGAGCAACTGTTTTAATAACTTTTGTCTGTAGTGTCTTTTTAGATTTTCGAGGGGCTGTATTAAAGAGGTTACATTTGGCGGCAAGAAAAGAGCTCTAATTTTACCGCTTACCAGCTCGCTTTCATCTGGATGAGTCGGTGTGTTGTCCAATAACAATAGAGCTTGATGGGGCAGATTATTTTCGTCTGAGAACTTTCTTACACTGGGCACAAACTCATTGAAAAACCACTTTTTAAAAACTGACGAGTCCATCCAGGCGCTTTTTTGGTTTTCGTATTTTACTGGAAGAAGAGCCATGTTTTAAGTATTTAAAAGCCCTAGGCTTTTTTGCTTTTCCAATAAGCAACAACTTAAGTTTGTTATCACCAGCCTGATTGGCACAAAGTAGAACAGTAACTCTCTCTTTACTTTTCTTGTGTCCCGGAGCTGATTGTTCCTGTTTAGCTGCTAAAGTTTTGCTGGGCAGCATTTTGAAATTTAAGCCAGTTTCATCACAGTTGTAGATTTGTTGAGGGCTTAGATTTTTTGTCTTAATATAGTCATTTAAATCTTTTACAAATGAATCAACTGCATTTGTATTGGCTGACAAAAGTTCTCCTGAAACATTTAACTGCCTAACACCGTATCGCTTCTTCCAACGGTCTAGCCAGCCGATACTAGCTGTGAAGTCTTCTTGTCCATCTTGAAAGCGACGATAAAATTCCTGAGCTTTGGCTTGTAACATTGGTCCAGATAAAGGACTACCCTTACCTCTCATCTGCTGAAACCACAAAAATAATGCCTCTGACGTTTGCTCATGTTCACTACCTTTCATAGTCTTTCTCTTCTTTGCAACGTGTTTGTCACTTGTTGACTGGGTCCGCTGAGATACCCATTTCTCCAACTGTTCCCGTTTGCGCCTCCAATCCCCTACAGTCACTTCACCAACACCTAAATCACTAGCCACTTTTTTCAAAGATTCACCTTTATCCAAACGTTTAATTGCACAAAGTTTTTCCTCTAACGAAAGGACAACTCGTTTCTGTTTCATACTCATTGTATCGCACTCAACTCGTTAGCAACCTCTCAACACAATAAACACCAGAAGACTGAAGTGACAGCTAACAAAACAAACACAGAAACGAGAGAGCAAACAATAGGAGGGGTAGGGATAGGCGGTCAACAACCTTGCCTACTGTACAGTCAGGCTAGTAAGCGTGTCAACGGAAACGTACAGTCGGTTCCCATACATGCGGGCCGCGGGGAACTGCGATTGCAGTCGTATAGCTTAGCAAAAGTTTAAGTACAAAATAAAGTTTAAGTAGCCTCGGTTAACACGGAACCTCGGTTAAGTGAGACTCGGTTAAACGGGACTCTACTGTATATTTAAATGTGAGCTTAAATTTTTCAACTCCCAGTCCCAACTTTATATTCCATTTGATACCATTATTCATTGTAAAAAAGGCCTACATTTGATATAAATAAATAATTCTTTTACTTTAATTTTGTAATTTTATTCAATACTATATTATTATTTACATTTGACAATGTGTTCACTTTTGATCATAATTAGGAGTTTATATAATTATATATATAATACCAAAGTAGAGGGATTATTTTTTTTGGGGGGGGCACCAAAAATGACTCGCATGTTCAGTGAAAATGCCTTGCACCAGCCCTGAACCCACTCATCGATAAAAAGAGTTTTCTCTTATGAGAAAACTTAAAAAACAGACTACTAGTTATTACTCTATACCTAATATTATACGAGGTCAACATGGGCGAAATACCGTAATGCCAAGAGAGCCAAGAAGAAGAGAGAGCCTAAGAAATTACTAAATACAAAAAATAATGTTTTGGGATAATATGACACTAGCCCTAAAAGTGCAAGCACCTTTTCCTCTCCTGCAAGTAAAGGACAGATATAATCTTAGGTCTGACAGAGGATAAGAAACAAAAAATAAAAAACAAGAAAGCCTGGTGCTAGGAGAAAGCATTTGATACCGTAGACTAAGAAATTCTAAATGAGAAAGAATTCGGCAGATAGACATCTCTGACCTATGTGAGCAAAATCTTCAACAAGTCTTCCTTTCTAGCCAATTGTGGAATTGTAAAACAAAAATTGTAAACCAAAAACCCCAGACACTCCCTAAATTACTTCAAACTATTACAAAAGCTGAACTAGACAAAATAATAGGAAGAAATAAATTAATCAACACTGCAGGTTATGGCTGTGAGACAGGCAAAATCATAGTGTAATATGATTAGTTAGGAAAAAATCGCAAAACCACTTCTTCCCCCATTCAACACTTCAATAAAGCAATCAACTTTCCCACAAAATCTCAAAATAGACAAAATCCATGAAAACACAAAGCAGGAGGAAAAAACAGACCGCACAAACTATACACCAATTGCAAATCTTCGCACAGTCTCCAAAAAAATAAATATATGGTTTTCACGGAATCTTGAGCAGTATTGCAGCTATCTCGGAACTTTGCTATAGCAGAACAAAATCTAGGGAGGTAAAAAATAGCCAGTGGACTTTCTACCGATCTTCAAAAGGCATTTGACACCATAGACTAAGAAATTCTATTTGGGAAAATTTGGCAGATAGACATCGGGGGATATGACTGATGTTGTTGGATGACTAACTCACAGATAGGAGACCTTTTGAGGAAATAGACCATCGCCATCAAAAAACAGTTACCACAGTCAAGTCCTCCTCTTAACAGTTGAAAGGGACATGCTGCAAGGCTTATTTCTTGGGCCGCTACTATTTGTTTTATTTATAAATGACTTCCCAGCCAAACTATGGAATGATAAAAAAATTATACTATTTACTGACAACAACCATTTCAGTTCTCACCACAAGAAAAATAGATAAAAACAACTTTATAAACTGGACAATATACGAAGCCACCACCATTTTCAATAATTTAAATCTCAAAATCAACACAAAAAAGACTGTCTATATCAGTTTTATCCCCATGCACAACAACCAAGCAGAAGAGGAAGTGGCGGGTAAGGAGAGGACAGACTAGCATACCATTCCCCATTGCGTTTCACCTGCGGTACAAGATCATCACCTGGGTCTAAACATCAACGCAGAACCTAAACAGAATATTAGAGGTTCAAAAAAAGCAATTAGAATAATTCTGCCAAAAAATACCACAAAACATTGCAAACCTCTCTTTGCCCAAAACAGTCTTCTTACAATAGACTCCATATACAGCCTCAAATCCATAACCCTAACAACAAACTTAGAATCTAACCTTAAAAGTGAATGAATGAATATTGTCTTTATTCATGAGTATTTTTCAACATAGCAGTTGTTTTACAAAAAAACTCAAGTCAACTAATTCTAAAATACATTATAAATATATTTAAAAAATGACATAAGTTTCAAATGACACAGTTGCCCATTATTATTTGTCCCACTGACTGGCTCATCACCTCCGGCCAAGAACATTTGGTTATAAGTTTTTGGACCAAAGTACCCTGTCAAGCTCCAACCGCACCCGAGGCAACTCCAACATAGCATCTTGCCATGTTCTGCACCCTCTGCATTCTCTCCATGTCCCCTGCTGTAATAACATTCCCAAAGACAGGGAGACAGTAATCAAACAGAGAGAGTGCGAGAGCCTGGATAAAGCGAAGCTTCGCTGCCTGAGGAAACATATGCTTTTTTCTGCACAACACTCTGAGGCAGGAGACAGCTTTTCTACACACAGTACTCACATGGCTGGAAAAATTGAGATCGTTATCGAAAACTATACCAAGTAATTTAGCTGAAATAACTCCTTTCAAAACTGCTCCACCAATAGAATTTAGGCTTGATGGAGGAAGAGAACCCTTGCTACCATGAAAAAAGAACAAGGCACACTTGTTGGTGTTTAGCTTAATTCCATGCTCCATCAACCAATTGTAAATTGAATCCAAATCTGAATTCAACAGCCGAATAGCTGAATCGGCCTTCTCAAAGTCAAAAGTGAGGCTCAATTGAGCATCATCGGCATATGAGTATAGTTTCGAGTGTTTCACAGATCTGCCCATGGTGGAAGCAAAAAGAATGAACAATATGGGTCCCAGGCAACTTCCTTGGGGGACTCCTAATGTCCTTTCAGTGGAGGCAGATACATCAATTCCATCTTGACTCTGTCTCCTTTCACTCAAATAGGATAAAAACCATGCAACCACATTAGGCTGAACTCTGTAATATCTCATGATAGCGTACAACAGTTCATGGTCTATGAAGTCAAAAGCCCGGGGGCTTTCGCACTGAGCAAGTCATCACAGATATTAAGAAGGGCGGTTGTAGTGCTGAAGCCTTTACGAAATCCAGATTGCAAAGGAGGAATAATATTCTCCAACTCTAAGAACTCCACAAACTGTGTTACCACTAGTTTTTAGAGAACTTTGGACAAAGTGGGCAGCACTGAAATAGGGCGCAATTCAGCCACAGAAGTGGGATTTTTTACTTTCGGCAATGGTATGACTATTGCTTCCTTCCAAGCATAAGGAAACACGCCAGTGGCTAATGAACTGTACATGAGGTGGAGTAATCGCATCAATACAGAATGGACCAACCATTATCATATCAACACTATTTAATCAGTGCCCACGGCTCTACTTTTTATGCTGTTTAACGAATCCTTGACTTCTCTTACAGACACCGATCGGAACTGGAATTGGCTTTTCACTGATTCACACGTCTCAGTCAAGTAAAACTGTAGGCAATGCTGAGACACTGGATTCCCTGCTGCCATATTAATGAAATACTTATTAATTTCATCAAGGTCATTGAAAAACATGGCATGTCAACATGTTTAGATTTAATAATACCAGTGGCTTTAACTGTCTTCCAAAATTGTGCTGAATTTTTACAGTCTATCAGTTTATTAAAAAAATATTTTTGTTTAGCAGCTCTTATACTATAATTTAACTTGGTCCTAGTCTTGTATTACACTTTCCTATCGACTAGTGACCCATTCTCTAACATTTTTCTTTTACTGAAATTCTTTTCTCTCTTCAATTTCTTAATATCTTCAGTACACCATGGGGCTTTATTTCTGGTAACTCTTTTCTTTACTAGAGGTGCATTGTCATTAAATATTTTTAATATTTCCCTATTTAAAAAAACTAGTTTATCTTCTACAAGTGTGATTGATGTAATATCACTCCAATTTACATTTGTAGCACTTCTTATTACATTTTCAGCAGTAAAGGTGGAATAATCTCTGTATTGAATAAACTTAGCGGTTCTTTTCGGCTTCTCTATATCAAAATCGTAGTAAGTTGACATATGATCGGACACCTTAACGCGTCTATGATCAACAATCAATGACATATCCACCAAATCACAAGCAATGACTTTTAGTCCTTTACTGATGATAATGTGATCAATCAGAGTTTCTGATGTTTTAGTAACTCGTGTGACCTTGTCCACTATTTGTATCACACCTAGAGACTCAAACTGACTCTTCAGAAGATGGGTTTCGGGAAGGGCATCCAGCAGGTTTATATTTAAGTCTCCCATGACATCCATTTCGTCGGCAAACTCCGACATGTTATAAAACATGTGTGCAAGGAATGGCACACGTCCTTAGCAAGAATATGCATGCCATATTTCATTTCTGAATTCTGTGCAAATCAAAAACCTTTTCCCTTTAATTCTAAACAGGCAACAAATGTTCTCAGGAAATTTGCAATTATTATCTTCAATATTATGTATGACAAAATGAATATGACTTTTTACGTAAAAAGCAACTCCACCACCTCTACTGAGACCAACTCAACATGATGAAAAAAATGTTATAGATCTAAACTCAACAGGCTAAACTCACCAGCTTATTCAGGCCCATATATTTCTTCTTCCAACAGACCTTAAAAAAATCACAAACATAACGCTTTTAAGATAATAAATCGAGAAAACAATATGAAATCAGTAAACTAAAACAATACTTTTCTGCCAGACCATATTAACCATAGAATCCATAAAAGAACACATATACACCTCAAATGAACTCACTTTGTGAACAAATGGGCCCACTTTTGCAGGAACCCACCAAAATGAAGAAAATTTACGATTTTCCAGTCCCCAGACTGGAGATGACATTGTAAGATGTTGTAAGATGGTCCACTTACTGTTGAATGTTTCTTTATAAAACTTACCTTTTCGCTCTGATATTTGTTTCATTTGATAGTTTTATTTAAGATGTAGTGGCACAGATTATACAAAGCTCTTCGATTTTCCACTCAATTAAAAAAAAGCTCTCACCACAACAGTTGGTTGCTGGAACTGACAGGCAAATTCTTAATATGATATGCAAGTTAGGGTACATATCCTGAACAGGGATAACATATATTATTAGATCGCCTACTATAGAGGAGTCTTCAAATATTTCCACTATAGCTAAACAATATGCTCGAAAATGAGAACACTCTTCGACAAAATCATCAATACCATTTTGATAGATTTCAATAAGGTTTTTTGCATCTAACCTTAACCTGCAGTTACTCTTGCTGTTAGATTGAATCTAACAACATAAAAATTTTACAGAATTAATTAACAAACAGGTTGTCTATTCCTCAAAAATTTTTTGAAAGCAAGTTGTGCTTGAGCGAAAAAGGAGTGGGGTTGGATGCTGTTGGGGGAGGGAGTGCGCTCAGGCCTATAAGCTAGTTCTGTCAAGCCTAAAAATAATAATGTGATTCTTTTGTTGAACCTTATAACACTATATTTAAAGTTTAAGTATCATTTTTTTTCAGTTTTTGAAGTAAAATATTTACTAAATTTTTAACTAAAAAAAAGACCTGCATTTTTGATTTTATGTTTAATTTACTCGATAATCAAGCAATTTTTGAAATAAAGATAACTTTTCATGACTTAAAAACCTCTTTTTAATATTTTATATACAGTGATAACACTAAGTTAACAGTTAGTACCAGGTGCCAGTGTTGCTTGATGAAATGTTATAAAAAAAACTGAAGACTGGGTACTCAAAAAATTATTTATATTGGGTAGAAAAAGAAAATTCAATAGTTTTTCTGTACAAAAAAATCCCACGAAAAATAATTGAAATAAACAATTTTTACGCAATATAACCTAAAAATTATCAAGAATCTCCATGTCAGAAATGAACAGTTTTAGAAACTTGTATAATTATTTTAGGTTACATTCGTTCTTGAAATAGATGGTGAGCTACTTTCCGTTTTCCCTCGGTTTGTACTTTTGACTTCCGAAACTATCGTGAAACCTTGTGAGCTCAATTGTCAAACTCATGATTGTTGGTAATGTTGACAATATCGATAATTAAGGACGAGCGCCCTTAACACACACGTACTCAATGAAATACTTTTATTTTATTCGTCCACATGACATCAATATTTCTTTGGAAAACGGGGTTTTTCTTTGAAATCTAAATCTAGTATCCAAGTTATACTATACTAGTAAACTAGTATCTCCAACAGTTTGTGAGATTCGTCGTTAGCTGACATGGATGATGGTATCTTTTATAACTATGCAAAGGACCTAAATCCAACCCGAGTATAAGTTTGTACATTTTGACGTGTGAAAAGATGCTTCGTTTAGCAAATTAAATGGACTGAATGAAACATCCGAGTAAAGGCCGGCGCACACAGCAACAGACGCACATAACTGCAGACGTTGGGGAATCGTCCGCTGCTAGTCTCAGTGCTCAGTGACATGGCGTCAAATAATGCTGTGTGGTGTGACGCAACCAAAAATATTCTGTGGCTACAGGACGATGATTCTTCGAGTGATGACGAATTTTTACTGTTATATTCATTATCTAACAGGTCACATTGGGTCCAACCCATAAATAAAAATATAAACTTCATGGTGAATACCATCACCTAATGCAAGATTTGATTTAAGACGATGAAAGGTTTAGATTGCCGCTCAACATTTGTAAACAAACCTTAGCCCCCCCCCCTGTTGATAGCTCTTGTGCGATATGAAACGTAGGCATACAGGCGTACAGAAAATTGCCTTCGGAGCGATTCTAAAACATCTGCGTACAGACGTAGGCAGATATATGTCCGTCTGTGTGCGTTGCAACATCTAAATCCAAAGAATTTTTCCTCTGTCCGTCTGCATACGAGTTTGTCTGTTGCTGTGTGCGCCGGCCTTGAGGATGAGAGATTTGAGTTAGAGAGAAGCCAGACAAGGGAGAACAGAAATGAATCTGAATATTCCATTCAAAAAACATAATGTTTTGTAAGTAGTATATTATGAAAATTTAAAATAACACATATTATACAAATCCATAGTGGTAGTCAATAACATTTCCACTTGGAACAGAAACTGCATTACAGTTCGTTATTTTCTAAGGCAATGTTATGAGGTTGTTGAGGAAAACTCACTAAGTTTGTAATGAGATTCCAAGTATAATAATTCACTGGGGTGATTTTTTAAAATTTTTATTCATTTTTTTATGTTTGATTAAGTGATGAAAATACTTGGATTGCATGGAGTTTTAGCTGGTTCAGGTAGGTGTAAATTGTGTAGGTGCTTGGTGTAACTTAAAAATTGTGTGTTGACCACACTTTTATTATTCAAGTTGCCGGAAACTAGCTTGTTTTATTGTTTAAGCATATTTGATTTAAATTGAAGCACAAAACTTTAATTAATGATGAAAAATTTGAATATAAGTTGGAAAGTTGGTGTAGTAACACTGTACACTGCACTGACAATTAAGTATTCATCTACTCTGTTTCAGTATGCTATCAAAGATGCAGTTGTGATTTTACATGACTTTAGAAAAGATGAGAATTCACCCTACAAGTTAAATGAAAAGGTAAATAAAACTTAGTTAAGATATCCTATAAACTTATAGATTGTACTTTATAATGATTATAAGGTACGGTAATTCATAAGGGCCATGTCTGATTGGAAAACTATTACGTCAGGTCATTTGATCTAAGATTAGCAATTAATCTTGGTAACCTGGTGACTGGTTAGAAAATCAAAATATTTCTTGCTTTAAGAGTCTAGTGCTATTTAAATGTAGTTTTGACCATATTTTTTCTTCTAATATATTCTTCTTACTTCAGCCTATTTATGAAGTCCAGGCACCATTTAAACAGATTTTTCTTGACATGGCTGTAATTTTTGCCAGATACAAATATTTCATCATTATATTTTATTGTTGTTGTGTTTGATTATATATCTAAGGGCTCCAAAAATTGAAAGTTGATTTTGCATTTTTTAATTTTCTTTTATATTGTGCATATTGTGAGTCCACCTCAAAACTTTTGATCAACCAGAATTTACTTGTTTTATACCAGTTAGCTTGAAACTGAAGTAGGAAAAACCAACACCAAATATTTTACTTTTTAACCAAAGTAATATTATGTTGACCTTTTTTTTAATACAGTGTAAAACTATTTCCACACATTAATTATTTGATGGTAAAAATTTATTTTAAGACATATTTGATCCATGACCATAGATTATAATGGTCAACTGAAATATTATAATTTATTTATATATATTTATATTATATATTTAATGTCAACTGGAGCGGATATAATATATATATAATATTATATTATATATTTTTATTAATTTTATTATAATTTATAAATTGGATTTATAAATTTCATGGGTTTTAGATCAAATATTTGTTGCATTTATTCATTATTACAACTATTATTGTTACTTACTGAACAAACAAATTAATAATGCACCTCAATTCATTTTTCAGGATAGGTATGAATTACAAACTACAGTTAATAAGATTGAAGATCTTGATTTTGACCTGAATCACATTAAAAATGACTCGACTCTTGAGGATTCCGGAATGAGCTATGACGAACGCATAAAGGATATTCAGGATGAGTCAGGTATACACAGTGATCAGTGCTCTTCAAAAACTTTGGGATCACCTATTGGGTTTCTAGATGATGATTTCCAAGAAAACGGAAGAGAGTGGTTTGCAAACAAGTTAAAAAAACCTAGTGAGAGGCCAAGGTGCTCAATATGTACCAAAACCTTTTGTAATAAATCAAAACTCAAAAGACATATATCAACAATTCATCTACCGAAAGAACAGCATAAGATGACATGCTTACAGTGTCAAAAGAAGTTTTCTTCCAGATACCACTTGATAGTGCACATGACACATGTGCATAGTTCAGAATTTCATCAGTGCAAAGAATGTGGACGACAGTTCAAGTTCAAAACTAGTTTAAGAAAACATTTCAGGACTGTCCATGAAAGTTTGGAATTTGAAACTAATATTTTTTTTTGTGACATTTGTGAAAAGGGATTCAAATATAAAAACAGTTTGGAGGCACATATCATATATGGGCATTTAAAAGAGAAGAAAAAGTTTTCTTGCGATGTTTGTGAAAAGACTTTTGTAAAACTCAGTTTAATGCTTAGGCACAAAACAAGACACAGTAAAATTAAACCGATGGAATGTATACATTGTGGCAAAACATTCTCCCGCAAATATATTTTAAGAGAGCACATAACAAATTGTACCAAAAACAATAAAAGGGAAAAGTTTTGTGATGAATATTCTCCTGAAGAAGATACTGATTAATGTGTTAAAACGTCATAGTCTGATGATTGAAGTTTTGTAGCATCAGTTGTATTGTAAAAATGTCGCTTTTTACAAAAACCTAGCTGTGATATATATATAATATAATTTAATACCTTTTCATTTTAAATCTGTAAAAAGGAACATTTTTTTGTCATGAAACAACTACCCACATTCAATTATGGACTGTTTAATTAAAATGTAATTTACTACACACAACAGAAGTATTGAATTATTGGACAATTCAGTAGCAGTCAGAAATAAATAGTAATTTCTTAATAAGTTTACTATATTTGTGATGAAATATAAAAAAACTAGTCATATGGTGTAGTTTACTTACCTCATATGACAGGTATTTTTTTTGTAAACATTTTGATATTCGTTGTTTTTTATATTTTATAATATTTTTAATGTATAATCTATGTAATTCTTTATATGCTATTTTAGCATTGATATACACTATGAAGTCATGTTAAATTTTATACGTAATGTAAAAACATTTGAATTGAAAAATATATTTTAAAAGGAATAACGATTTTTCGGTTTTAAAATGTTTATGTTAATAATTAGTATAACGGATTTATATCGTGATAAAATGTTTCTTTATAAGTTTTCTTAGTGAATGTTTTGCTATCCTTAATTAGAGGACTTTATAGTGGATAGAGTGAATTTTATTTTCTACAACGCACAATGACAACCAGGTGAAAATTAAATTAGGCCTATAGTTTCGTTGATTTGCACTAAATGACCTTTCCCCCTTTCTTGCTTAAACAAATTTAACTGGTACAGTAGAACTCCAATTATCCGAATTAATGTGGACTAGACCCCATTCGGTTGATCAAATATTTGCGTTGGAGTTTTAAAAAATAAAACAGGTAATTTAGTAACAAATCTTCATACGTTTTCATTACAATTATTTTCTAAAAGCAATTCGGATAATTGGAGTTCTACTGTAGCAATAAGTCTTAAGTAAATGTTTCAGAGCTACTTTCACAGTTTCTCCTAAGACATTTTTAATGTTAAAGAAACTACTGTTAAACACACACCAAAGATTACCAGGATCTATATAAATAAACATTACTAATTGATTGGTAATATTTGTTTTTTCAATAATTTTAAGATGTGAAATAGAATATGGACGAGTCACAATAAACTATCATTAAATCAAAGATGTAAATATATTATCAATTTGTTAAGTGTATAATAAGATTAAAAGTTCCTAAAAGAATCCTCTTACAAAGCGAGTAAGTTTTTAAACTTTAATATATTTTTACAAATGTACCCACAATTTTATATAATTGAATTTTTTCTAACAGGGAAACCTAGTCTAGTCAGATTAATGTAGATATGATTTTTTCAGATGAGGTATTAGAAGAACTGTTCAAAGCAAAATGTACCTTTACCAATAAATACTTAAAGCAGAATCAGTAATCATATTATTTGTCATTAAAATGTATGTACTTTTTAGTTTATGTGTTTGATCAGCTATAAATACAAAGAAGAAATTAAATAGAGTGTACTATACATGTGTTGAGTTTAAATTGTTTTAGATATTAGTATTACAACTGGTATTTACATTACAGTTTGTTGGTACCTTTGTTCAAATACCTGTACATTTTCTTTGAAAATAGAATCTTTTTCTCAAATGATGTTTTTCTTGATTTCTTTTCACAACTATTCCAATGATGCATATTCTCTCCTGTTATCGTGGCTCCCGTTTTCAAGTAATGAATATTAATAATTCTTTGAAAATTCAAAAAACCTGTAGTCATTTTGACAGGTCTTTTCTCGGAAGTACATAATTGTGTTTCATCAACAGTTATATTTCGAAGGTAAAATTTATTAGGATGGCAAAGGTAAGGTGCCACAAAAGTTTAAGATCCCTCTTAAGCTATTGTGTAGAATAAACATGTTTGGTTCCCACCACTGTTTAATTGGTCTAATTGAGGAAGTAGAAAAATTAATTTTGACAGTTTCTGTTGAGAAAAAAGGATTTAATGATATTTATAAAGTGGAGAGGGAAACCAGGGTTTATCAATTTAAGAATAAATCCATCATGCCATACATTGTCGAATGCTTGTGCGATATCAAGGAAACCAGCAACCGAATGTTGTTTTCTTACCCACAATTGTTTCAGTTAAGCGCTGAAGTTAATGCACTGTCGAGAGATAAATACAAACAAGAATTTAGTATGCGAGTCAAAATTGAAAGAGCCTGATCTGTAAGGTTTTTTAAAAACAAATTGGGAATGAGATTGTGGCCCGTAGTTTTGTGTGGGGGCAGATTGTTAATAATTGATCTCAATTCAGATTTTGTGGCAAATCGTATTGGCAGTTCTGCTGGCATAAACGTCGAGTTGATGGTTTCCTGAACACATTTAACAAAATCAGAATCTAAACTATCATTTGGCTTAAAAGCGGATTGAAGATGATCAGCAAATACGTCACACTTTTGAGAGTCACTTTCAAAAACTGAGTTATTTTGAGTCAATGATGATGAGTCATGGGATGAGGGAGTGAGTTTGATAAAAGGCGTTTCGTAGCTTGCCACATATTTGAATCATTAGGATGAATGTCCGAAACATTTTCTGTAATATTCTATTCTGTATTCATCTAATTCACGTTTTGCTCGCCTAGAAAGTTCATTCATTTGTCTTTTGAGGAACGGCAGTCTGAGTCTCTGTCAGCGCCGCCGCACTTGGTTTTTTTCGTTAATTACTGTAGTCTCAATATATTCAGTGGTGGCTGAGACTACTCTCAGCACAAATTAAACTGTTACTACTAACAGTTTAATTTGTGCCTATAAGGTTGAGCAATTGAAGCTTTAACACAACTTTAGATAATCCGTGTGAACTCATCTATTGCTTTGTCAATATCAGCAGTAGAATTTAAATATTCTTGAATTCCTAGTTTATCATCAAGTTACTGAATAAAACACATCCCAATTGATTTTTCCGCCAATGCAGAAACATTCATATGCAAGACTAAATCCAGGATGTCTGGCTCGTACATTTGTTGCCACGGGTAATCTGTTGGCTCGTCAGGAGCCGCAATGATGGTATTGGAACTGTTTACGTATTGTAAAAGTCGGTTCCCGTTAGGATTTGTATTACAACCCCAAGAACGATTTTTACAATTAAGATCGCCCATAACAATGGTTGAACTGAACAGTCGTCAAGTAAAAGGATTTGCAAATCTTGGTTATGTAAACGTCGGTTTGGAAATTTGTAAACCGAAATAACGCGCATGTGGATTCCGTTATTAAGTCTATACCGACGGCTTCTATTGTGGTAAGTGCTGGTAAAAATACATGATTGTGAGCGATATTTCTCTTGACAAAAGCCGCAACACTTCCAGAGCCTATTGGATCTCGGCGGTCTTCCCTATACGATACGTAAGGTAACCACTAATTTTGAAGCGTTCAGTCTCTATCAAATGTGTTTCTTCTGAAACACATGCTATGTCAATATTGTGTCGAGCAAGAAAAGAGATTAAAGTCTCCCTTTTATCTCTTAGACCATTTGCGTTCCAGTTAAGGAAAGTTAAGTTACCTATTAATTGGCGATTAAACTGATCCATTAGCAATGACAGATGAAATAACGTTACTTTTTTTGAGTGCAGGAATAAAAGATATAACTATGTACTTCTAAAATGATTTGTTCTAAACTGTGTGTGATAGAGAGCCCTCAGTTAGATTAATGCCGGTTGACTCTTCAGAAGCATTGCTTGTAGGTACTGCGTTGCGTGGAAGACATGGTTTTAGAAATTGGATTTTTAACTTTGGAAAAGCTTGAGGCTTTCATTACAATTTCACATCATTAAATAATTACAAATTTTAGGAAAATGAGTAGGGGAATTAAGGTCAGGAGGGGATGAGCTAGAAGTCTCAGGTAAACTGTTAACGGGATAACTATTAGAACTTGGTTTTCGAAAAGAACTGATTTTGGTTTTGTCTTTATTTTTGATTATTTGCTGATACGCCTGACAACCTCCGCAATTAGGGGTATGATCTTCTCCACATATATACAATGAGGGGTTTCCGTTTTTTCTTTGGGCACTCAGTATAATGGTGCTGCCCAGTGCACCTTACACATCTAGAATCAAACTTGCAAAAATTTTTAGTGTGACCCTACCTTTAACAGCGGGTGCACTGGGATATTTGTCTTGGATTTTCTTTTAACTTCAACATCAACAATAGCAAAATAAAGAGTTTTTAATTTAAAAATGGCTTTGCCGTCTTAATTGTTCTCTAACTCGACTGCACATAGAGGCAAAGGCAGTTTGCTCTTATTCAGTAGCCGAGTTACTCTGAGTGAGTACGGGATGGTTATGGTCTGTAAGTTCATTTTTAATATCACCCTCCGGTAAAGAAGTTGGGACGTTCCTTATAACTACTTCGAGCTTTTTGTCGTGGAGCGGATGAAATGTATGGTATTTAATGCCGGATGCATCGTAGAATGCGGTTAGGTTTCTAAAATCGGATATGCTGGACAAATTAAGCTTGAGAGAGTGTCCTCGCAGTTGTGTTGAAAAGGTAGCTTTCGCTACATTGCGTGTAGTACATCTTTTATAATTTCCTAGTGGATGTTGACATCGTGCGAAAAAATGGGAGGAATTTTAAGCTTATTTTCGTTTGTTAGATCATCAGAATTAGTATCGTCCATATCTTCAGTGTCATTTGTATCAATATTTTGGGAAGCATAAGAATGATCCGAGAGAACTTGGTATATTTATTGTCCATACATAACTGACTCGCGTCTAAAACATAACGTTTAGGCTGAGAAACTGAGCTTGGAAGAAGTTTTCGTTTATTTGGAACAATAAAACTATCTATAGCCTTGTCGCTGCTCTCACAGTATTAATTTGTTGATTCAGACATGGTATTTTGTTTCACATTGCATTTAAACTTAACTTTGTTTACAACAGTTGGCATTCCATCAAATGAAGACAAGACACTTTTAGGTTAGTGTTCCTTTTTAACAAAGAAGTCTTGTTAAAATTGACAATAACTAAAAGAATTTGATATGAGTAAGAAAACGATTAGAAACAATTAATATTTGACAGTAAGTTTTTCAAAAATACTTAAAATAAACGCGTTTTAACGATAAAATTCACAAAGGAAAGTAAACACAAAGTTACTGTAAAAAATCACCTGTTCACTTTACCTTCACTGGCAGTTAGTTGTTGCTTTGCGGTCAGTTGGGCCACTTAAATAGCCTTCATGATTTCTGTCCCAACTCTATGTTGTCTGAAGAAGCTTTTGTCTTCTCTGGTCGGGTGGGTCACAATTGTGGCCGCTAACATTTCACAGGCAGCTAGGAGCAACTTTAACTTTTGTTTGCTATCTGAGGTCGGGTGGGCCACTTTAGTGACCAGTACTGCTTTCACTACGCAGTAGGTTAGGCCACTTTGATAGCCCTTAAAACTATTTGTAATATCTATATTTTTTAATAACCATCAGGTTACTATGGCGGCAACAAATAATTTATGACCATGGCCACAAAAGTGATCGTTCCGACCTCACAGGACAATAAGGTTAGGGGCTGCCATGGAAACAGATGTGGGCAGTGAAGTGGTCCATCCACCTAAGAGGGCAATCTTTAAAACACCCCCATTTGACTATGGCATAGGGTTAAGCTACTAGCACTGAGCACTCCTAGTGACAGAAATCTTAACTAAATAATAGTGTGGGTAAAAAATATCCAGCTGATTTGCCTGTTCTAAATTTATCTTTTGTAGATTGATTTTAAAATCATTTACCAATCAGATTTTTGTTAAACTTTTTGGACTTATCATAACTTGTGTGGAACATTTTTGAACTGATACCATTTATAAGGATTATTAAATGCAGTTTAAGGAACTGTTTTTTTTGTTATCAAGGCCTCTTTAACCTTAGATTACTACTTATGATTACTCTCAAAAGTTGCCAATGTACAACTAAAAGAGAAAAAATGTGAAAAGTCTATGTTGCTTTTTTCAAAAGCAATTGACCTCAACAATGAAAGGACTATTTGAATTGTAACTGCATCAAACACCATCATGTATGTGGTGGTGTAGTTTCTCCACAGTTGCGAAGTCCAGACATAGCTCGAGTAAAACGTTGCAATTTCATATAAAAACAATTAAATAATAATATTTTTGTATAGTATTGTTAACCTTAACAACACTACTCCACTTTAAGTAGTTAATGTCTTGTGCTTTTGCAATTCTGTCAACAGACAGAAGACACACTATTTAAACTCATTTTTAGATTAACATCATTTACAGAAAAAAGGTGAAAATTCATCCTTCAACAATTGTAATAATGTAGCCAAACAAAAATCATACCATTACGTCGGAAACTTATCAGCTAGGTCATGTCTTCGATAGTGTAATTCCGTTTAATAAATTAAATATGTACTATAATTTAATACAATAGTTAAACTTGTGGATATTTTATAAAATTAATAATTATAATTGAAAATTTTACAACAAATTTATATTTGACTGAAATCGTGAAGTCAGATTGTTTGAAATTGTTGGATAATGTCAATGATCCTTAGTACTCGTTTGTGAGATATTTGAAGAGATTTAAAAAAAATCTTACATATAAAACCACATTTCATATCACAAAAATACCAATCCATTCGATCGGTCATCTTTATAGACAATTTAGGGAAAGTGTTTGTCCTGGGTATTGAACCTGAGACTCCTTAAACTGAAGTCCTAAATAATAACCACTTGTCTAACCAGGTGCTCAAATAACAATCTGTCTCGTCAAATGGTTTCATATTCCACAGAGAAAAACATTGTTGCGCTTCTATCCTTGGAAAAACACAGCCTTAGAATATTATTTAAGTGAATTACCTTCTTCACCACTGCATTTGCCCATGACTACGCTCGAGGGTTAACCTAGGGAAATTTTTTATATTGATAGTCCAAAACAACAGTTAGCACATATGTGCAGTTAGTCCATTGTATGGTCATCTCTTGGTTCTATTCTCTATACAAATTTTCAAATTAATCTGATATATGGAAGGAAGCTTATAGATGCATATAAACGGATGCCATGCTAAAAAGAGAAATTGGATTGGTGTTCATATAAAAACAACCTACTAATATTGAACAATAATAAGAAATAAGGTATTCCCCCTAAAAAAAAATAAGGTAAGGTAAAATAAGGTAATAAGGTAAAAAAGGAAATAAGGTATTATAAGGTAGAATAAGGTATAAGGTATTAATAAGGTATAAGGTATTTTAATAAGGTATAGGGTAATTAGTGATATTTCATATCACTTGCTAATGGTATTTTTCTTAGAATGAAGTGTAAAAAGCATGGGCGGAGTTTAAGGGGGGTTGCCAACATTGTCATAATAAATATAGTCTATTTTATTTCCTGTAACCTGTCTCAACCCACTGCCCACTGTTTTTGTAAATAAAGGTTTAATTATATTGGTGTATTTTGTGTGTCTTTTGGCTGATAACGAAGCACCCGCCTTGTAGCCTTTCAAATGAGCATTTGTTAGTTCAAGGATCTCTTTATAATTGTCTAGATCATTCTCATTATAATTTACAGGTTCTTTTAATGTTAACAATTCCCAAAGACCCTTTGTGCCTTTATATACCTTCTCATTAATCATAATGTCATCATTTGCAATTTCTATCAATTTATCTCCAATAAAAAACTTGTTTACCTCCCTCATAATGCCATAAGTAGAATCTGTAATATTATTTTTATTGAGATAATTTCCCAAATATTCACTTGCCAAAAGACCAAAATCTAATTTAAGAGGGGTTGGTAATATTGATTTTACTGGGGTTGGTATTTTAGACGGAGTCATTGGTTGGAATTCAATTGGTAATGGTCTCTTAGAAATAACCTCATTATTTTTAGAACTAACCAATTCTTTTAATGGTTCTATTAGTGGTTGAAATGCATTTATTCGTTCCTCAGTTTCCTTTCCCACGTTTCAATGCTCTATATTTCTCTCATTTGATTGGAAACCAATATTTCATATACCTCGGCTTCTCCGTACTAGTAGATGTTTTTAACGACCATGTCATTCTCTTTGTTTTAGGAAAGGATGGTAATTCATGTAACTCTAAACTTCTAAAGGCAATTTGTAGATTTTTATTTTGAAGCAACAATTTTTGTAACTGTAGTTTTTCACCATCAGAAGGTATAATATGCGGCATTACCCACTGAATCGTGTCCAGAACAATTTTTGGAGTTTTAGGATCAGCCGTTGCATCGGTCATATAAATACAATTATTATCGTTTTTAGATCTTTTCAAAACCAGCTCTTGTTTAACATTCACTAAAACCTTATTAAAATCTTCAAATACCCCCATCAACAACTCTAATGGAATACATACACTGAATTTACCGTTTGAATGAAATTCTTTCAAGTTAGCGTCAGTGTCAAAAGCCACATTGGTCAATGTCTTTTTATAGGAGCATAATATTTTCATTAAACTTGTAATTCCGGGATTCCTAACAATGTCAATCTCCTTACCGGCCACTTCATATCGAATTTCATCGAATAAGAAGCTAAACGCGTTATTTATGATATGACCCGAGCTATGATTTTCAATTTTACCTTTAATATACAGATAGCTTTTACATGGGAGTGTTAGCAAGTCTTGATTATTAATACATATACGAATTTCATCAGAGTAATTTATAGCCAATGTGTTATGGGGTGTATAAGCATGGTTTGTAATCTTGGCTATACTATCGTCGAATTGGGATTTCCCTGTAACGTCGAGAAAATCTGTTTCCATTTTTATATATATTTTTTTACATTTTTTAATTTTAGTCCAATAGATTGCAAGAAACGTGCGTTCTGCGCACTTAATGTAGAAGACCCACTCTTGTATATTCTCATATCTTTTTTATATGTAAAGTAATTGTAGTTTCTTCATTATTAAAGTCTATTGGCCTGTCGTGTTGGTCTGCAAAAGTTATAGTGACGACATCTAAAGTCCTCTTATTTACAGGAAAATATATAATATTTCTGGGAACTTCTATTATCTTATAACCAGGAGGTGCAACGGGATAGAAAGAATGTATGCTATGGGTTGATTCACCATTTAAATACGAGCCATTTGCAATATTACACTTTACACGTATTACATTTATATTATTAATATTGATTTTATTTGTAGATTTAAACGTTACACCGGGAGTAGATAAGCCCCGAAATCCCAATAACACAGAACCTAGACAAGGTTTTGTGAAATCAAATACGTGTTTACTATGTAAATTTGCTTTCATTGTTATGTTGTCGGGTGTAAGCAAAAAGTCAGGGATATGTTTTTTGATTTCTCTAGCTAATTCAGACACCTCATACGTTCCCTCTGGAATTTCAATTGTGATGGGCTCTTTATTATCATAATAAAATACATCTTCACCTTCGTCAATTCTGATAGATTCCTTATCTTTATGTTTACTTAGCTTAGGTATCAAACCCTTATAATGAATTAGTTTAATTTTGCTATTAATTAAAATTTCACCTTTATTAAACATGATTGTAATCTTACCATTAAATGCTTGATTTAAAGCTTCTATTTTAACTAGACCCTTTGGAGTTGTAATCTGCTTTACCTTGTAGTATGTTAATGTGTTTAGGGGTTTCTTTACGTTAAATATAGAGTTGTAACTCTGAAAATCGACAAGTCCAATCACATAGTCACTATTTAATTCGATTGGTGGAAAGAACACTGATTTCAACTCTGGTTCAGTACCAGAAAAAGTTATTGTAAATGATTCCATTTTTATTATAAATTAAAAGTTTTCAAAAACAATATACACAAATCGCCACATATTGTACTACCTAAATCTTGTATCTGTTCTGTAGTATAATATATTTTATTGCCCCTAAAATACTCAATTACCTCATTAGGAGGTTGTATACCAAACGGGTCAAAATATATTACAATGTCTCTGTTTTTACGATATGCTGTCCAATGTGTGCCTTTGTCATTATCTAAATTAATTATTCCGCATTCTTTTATTCTTGGTTTTATTGGTTTTAGCTCGTTTTTTAGGAACACTCCTCGAAGGTGGGGCGTGCCTTTTAACTGCGATAGGAGTTGGTAGTTGTCCATATTTTTTATTAAATTTTAAACCCATTCCCATCTTTGCTTTTGCTTTCATTAGGTTAGTTACAGCATATGCGGCAGCCTTTTCAGCTAAACTTGCATCTTTGGCAGTAACACGAGTCCAAGCTTGGTCAGCCAATTTCAAATCAGCCTTGTTTCTAGAAGCTACGTCTGGATGATTCATATAGAAAATGTCGTGTTCTTTACAGTAAGAGTCTAGTTTATTTTTTGAAGGTACATTATTAGCCAAGTTTTGACGTACATTGGTCCCAGGTCCACACCACCTGTAGTAGCCTCCAGGCAAGGATAATTGATAAGGTAGATGATTAATTAAAGTATTTAACAGTCCACGTCCTCTATAAGGCTTAAGATACAATCCTTCACCAGATTTCTTTTTCATTTTTCTTATATAAAAAATGTCATTTGTTCAACAAAAGAACAAGTTTAAAATTGTATTACATGACAAAGAGAAAAAGGTTAACAAAACACTATTTCCTCATAATATTCGTGCAATTATTTGTGGGAGCTCTGGGTGTGGGAAAACAGTTGTCATGTACAATTTAATAGTCAACAGAAATGGTTTAAAATTCAGCAATATTTACATTATATCAAAGACTCTAGAACAAGAAAGATACAGAAAATTAAGTGAAATTATTAAATTGTGTGAAGAAGATGTAAAATTACACACTTACTCTGAATGTGAAATTACACCAAATGATGTGAAACGACACTCAATTGTAGTGTTTGATGATATAAATTGTCCAAATATTACACAATTCTTTGCAATGGGTAGACATAGAAATATTAATTGTTTTTACTGTGTGTTGTTGTGTAATATCTAATGTAATAGAAAATTGTCGATATCTTGGAAACTGATATCAACACTTCCTAATTATGTTCGATTGGCACATTTTTTTCTGAAAAATAGTAACCCAAAATTGTTTTGCAAAAAAAACCTGGTCGTTTCAAAAAACCTGGTCGTTTCATAAGAGTGGGACTAGCACATGGTGGCTGTGTGTTTATTTTTAATGAAAATGATGTTGTATAGCATCATACAATAGATTGGTAATGAATAAAGGCGGGATTTTTACAAATTGTTTACTTTTGTGTTATGAACAACGAGGCTAGGAAAGGTGTGTGCTTTGTGAAATATTTGTTTATTTTTAATGAAAATGATGTTGTATAGCATCATACAATAGATTGGTAATGAATAAAGGCGGGATTTTTACGGATTAAAACGAGATGTCCAAAAATTAATCCCCATAAGAATAACATGGGAAAAACGTGTCGATTCTGGCTTATAACCGGCCTATTGTATCTACTATATAATGATGTTGTATAGTCTCAGGCAATAGATTGAATATGAATAAAGGTCATTTTGAACTGTGCAAAACCAGATGCGCAAAAAATGAACACCATGTTATTCTTATGGGAAAAACGTGCCGATTCTGGTTTATAACCACCAATTTCTAACTACTGTATTTTGTTTCACATTGCATTTAAACTTAACTTCGTTTACAACAGTTGGCATTCCATCAAATGAAGACACTTTTAGGTTAGTGTTCCTTTTTAACAAAGAAGTCTTGTTAAAATTGGCAATAACTAAAAGAATTTGATATGAGTAAGAAAACGATTAGAAACAATTAATATTTGACAGTAAGTTTATCAAAAATACTTAAAATAAACGTGTTTTAACGATAAAATTTACTAAGGAAAATAAACACAAAGTTACTGTAAAAAAAATCACCTGTTCACTCTACCTTCACTTGCAGTTAGTTGTTACTTTGCGGTCAGTTGGGCCACTTAAATAGCCTTCATGATTTCTTTCCCAGCTCTATGTTGTCTGAAGAAGCTTTGTCTTCTCTGGTCGGGTGGGTCACAATTGTGGCCGCTAACATTTCACAGGCAGCTAGGAGCAACTTTTGTTTGGTATCTGAGGTCGGGGTGGGCCACTTTAGTGACCAGTACTGCTTTCACTACGCAGTAGGTTAGGCCACTTTGATAGCCCTTAAAACTATTTGTAATATCTATATTTTTTAATATCCATCAGGTTACTATGGCGGTAACAAATAATTTATGACCATGGCCACAAAAAGTGATCGTTTCGACCTCACAGGACAATAAGGTTAGGAGCTGCCATGGAAACAGATGTGGGCAGTGAAGTGGTCCATCCGACCTAAGAGGGCAATCTTTAAAACACCCCCATTTGACTATGGCATAGGGTTAAGCTACTAGCGCTGAGCACTCCTAGTGACAGAAATCTTAACTAAATAATAGTGTGGGTAAAATATCCAGCTGATTTGCCTGTTCTAAATTTATCTTTTGTAGATTGATTTTAAAATCATTTACCAATCAGATTTTTGTTAAACTTTTTGGACTTATCATAACTTGTGTGGAACATTTTTGAACTGATACCATTTATAAGGATTATTAAATGCAGTTTAAGGAACTGTTTTTTTTTTGTTATCAAGGCCTCTTTAACCTTAGATTACTACTTATGATTACTCTCAAAAGTTGCCAATGTACAACTAAAAGAGAAAAAATGTGAAAAGTCTATGTTGCTTTTTTCAAAAGCAATTGACCTCAACAATGAAAGGACTATTTGAATTGTAACTGCATCCAACACCGTCATGTGGTGGTGTAGTTTCCTTGCAGTTACGAAGTCCAGACATAGCTTGAACATAGCATGAGTAAAACGTTGCAATTTCATATAAAAACTGAAAAACTAACTGAAAAATAATAATATTTTTTTTATAGTATTGTTAACCTTAACAACACTACTCCACTTTAAGTAGTTAATGTTTTGTGCTTTTGCAATTCTGTCTACAGACAGAAGACACACTATTTAAACTCATTTTTAGATTAACATCATTTACAGAAAAAATGTGAAAATTCATCCTTCAACAATTGAAATAATGTAGCCAAACAAAAATCATACCATTACGTCGGAAACTTATCAGCTAGGTCATGTCTTCGATAGTGTAATTCCGTTTAATAAATTAAATATGTACTATAATTTAATACAATAGTTAAACTTGTGGATATTTTATAAAATTAATAATTATAATTTAAAATTTTACAACAAATTTATATTTGACTGAAATCGTGAAGTCAGATTGTTTGAAATTGTTGGATAATGTCAATGATCCTTAGTACTCGTTTGTGAGATATTTGAAGAGATTTAAAAAAATCTTACATATAAAACCACATTTCATATCACAAAAATACCAATCCATTCGATCGGTCATCTTTATAGACAATTTAGGGAAAGTGTTTGTCCTGGGTATTGAACCTGAGACTCCTTAAACTGAAGTCCTAAATAATAACCACTTGTCTAACCAGGTGCTCAAATAACAATCTGTCTCGTCAAATGGTTTCATATTCCACAGAGAAAAACATTGTTGCGCTTCTATCCTTGGAAAAACACAGCCTTAGAATATTATTTAAGTGAATTACCTTCTTCACCACTGCATTTGCCCATGACTACGCTCGAGGGTTAACCTAGGGAAATTTTTTATATTGATAGTCCAAAACAACAGTTAGCACATATGTGCAGTTAGTCCATTGTATGGTCATCTCTTGGTTCTATTCTCTATACAAATTTTCAAATTAATCTGATATATGGAAGGAAGCTTATAGATGCATATAAACGGATGCCATGCTAAAAAGAGAAATTGGATTGGTGTTCATATAAAAACAACCTACTAATATTGAACAATAATAAGAAATAAGGTATTCCCCCTAAAAAAAATAAGGTAAGGTAAAATAAGGTAATAAGGTAAAAAAGGAAATAAGGTATTATAAGGTAGAATAAGGTATAAGGTATTTTAATAAGGTATAGGGTAATTAGTGATATTTCATATCACTTGCTAATGGTATTTTTCTTAGAATGAAGTGTAAAAAGCATGGGCGGAGTTTAAGGGGGGTGTTGCCCCCCTTAAACCAGTCCTCTTAAAAGGTTTCTAATTTTATCACCAATATTAACAGTTCTATTATAATTTTTTATTTGATGAGTTCTTACCGTGGTAAATGTTTCTTTTTCTCCATTTTTAGGCTACCGGTATATTGTAAAAAAACAAAGGAAATTAACTCTGTGCTCCCCAATCTGTAACCTCTAACCCTGCCCAAGGTAAGAAGACTGTTCCGATAAAAATGCATCAGAAATTGTCTTACATCCTCAAATAACAAAAATGTACTTAAAATGTACTTGACAAAGTATTCCTGTCAAGAAAATTATCATCATAAAAATGAAAAAAGGATTGTAGAGAACATGAATGTCGATATAAAAAAAAGTTTCCTTACTTCACTATTTGAACCCCTCAAATCTCAATAAAGGTGGACAATATTGGTACAAAAATACAATGCACAATGCTATTTGTACCATATTTAATTAAACTTATTCAAAGGACACTAAAACAAACTGCGTAAACCAGAGCCTTTGGATTTGTAAAACAAAAACAGAACTTTTTCTAGAGCTACTATACATACAAGCTAATTGTTAGGTCTATTTGGGTCACAAACTTGTGTTGGTTCTGGAGGTTGCTGAATCAGAAATTAAAATCCAATAAACTCTCACTGCATGTACATAAATTAATTTTATTTGCTTAATACTATTGAAGATAAAATAAACATTAGTCAAAAAAGGTGATTCGAGATCTAAAATATGTATTAGAAGTAGACCACTTCAACAAAAAGTTTTGAATTTATTTTAAAATGGTGAGACTTCGTTAAAAAATTTCACTAACATACAGACCTGAACAAAATTACTATAAAAAACTAATCTTTGGTCAAAGAAAAAATTCATTTGGCAATTTATGCTTTACATACAATACTGCTACAAATCTTACAAAAACATTTACACAAGGAAAATATACAAAAAATATTAAAAAAACTATTGTTATAGATTGAAAATGTTATTTTTGTAAAAGAATTTTTAATCCTTAACCGTTTAATATCTCAGGATAAAATAATTTACAAAACAAATAACAAAAGATAAAATTAAATGTACATAATACATAACAAATACTTAAGAAATACAAATATACAGATTTTGCTTTGCTACAAGAACAAGCAAGATAAAGCAATTAAATATCAACTCAACAGTGATGATAAGACGGATTGACATAGTCTATTTTGTTATTGATTTTGGTACAAAATCAGTTTCGTACAATTCAAACAAACTCATATCGTAATATATCACAAAAATACCACTTAAAATGAGATGAGTGATCAGATTACGTTTGTGATTAATATGACAACATTTATTGTAAGCTCGAAAATTACATAAGTTTACGTTAGAATAAAAAAAATCAATCATATAGATAATTTAAACGTTGTAATTTTTAGCAAATAAATGCTACCAGTTTTTTCCAGTAAAGGGCAACATATGACTGTGTAAAGCCCAATGTATACACTACATCTTTATGAGAAATCTGCAGATTAATTAAACTATTCACATTGAAAAATACGTCACATATTATAAATAATAATCTACTAATTGAAACATTTAAGTAAATTACGGGTTATACAAAGTCAGATCTTATTGCTCGATACTTTCTACACTAGCCTAACAGACTATTCTAGACCATATAAAACACTCGCTACGTCATATAATACTGGAGAGGTAACCAGAAACTCTACAAATATATCATTCTGTAAAAACGGTTACTTCTTTAAAATATAGTTTTACAGGGTGAAAGAGGGCTTTAGCTCTAACACGAAGGCATCGACAGTAAGTTTAGGGATATCTGTACAGAAAGGACTGTTTGGTTCAACTACTACTACCAATAGGCAGAAAAATCATTAAATCGCTTTTTAAAATCTTATGGATTATGAAACATTTCAGTTTCATAAAAACTTGATTATACTTTTTTAATAAACTATTTGTTTATAATTGTTAGTGGTATTTAAACATAATAATATTCAAATTTATCATTAAAAACTCAATCTATAAATTTTGTAGAGAAAATTAATCCCTACTGATTCACCTCTAGTTGATATTTTTTAATCAAATAATACTGCTTGCCTTGTAACGACAAATTTCCATCCCACAGGTAAACAATCTTTGGTATGACACCTTAGGCCTTATGATACTTTAGCAGGATGAGCTCTTCAGGTCCCCCAGTTCCGCTAGCAGTCGTTGCGCTCCTGAATTGTTGTTGTTGTTATTGTTGTTGTTGGACGTTTTCACATGGTAGCGGTCCTTCAGCTGACTAAGTGCAGCTAACAAACGGTTGTTTGCAGCATCCAGTGCTGCTATCTGGTGCTCTTGAGCCTCTATCACCTTCTGTTTGTGTGTCAAGGTTTCTGACATTTTTCGTTGTTCAAGCCTTAATTCTTCTTCAACTGAGATCAACCTGATGGAAAAATACTAAGGTTAAAAAAGACAAATTAAAAGTATTACTGGGATCAACATTATGTGATACATAGAAATCAAAAAAAGGTTCAAAATTGAAAACAACCTCCACTTGGGATATATACACCCGTCGCAGCAGACCTGCGTACTCAGTGAATTTCCAAATCAATAACATAATAATAATAATATATCACAAGTTTTATCATTATTTGTCGATAAATATGAGAGTTATTTGCCTATTCTCCACAAGATTAACATGGGAAAGAGTATGCAGGTTTGCTGCTGTGAGGAAAGCTGAAAGTAGGTGTTTCTAGCGTAACCAACCACATGAAGCTAAATATCAAGTTTCATCCAAAAATATTGGATGCATTGAAAGTGACGATAATTACGAAGAAATGGAGGTTGAAGAATTTATTGCAAATGAGGTGAGTAATGAGAAAAGTGACTAATTTCAGTTATAAGGTAGCCTATGTTCAGCTGCTGGTGGCTAGAGCAAAAAAGTTAGCCCCAAGCAGCAGTTATTGATCTTGAAACTCAGTCACCAATGGGTTGAAAGTATTTGAATTTTTATTACCGATCTTTTAACAGTCCTATTATAATAACTAATTTTACACAGATATTTTGACGGTTTTATATTAGTTTAAAGTAAATGTTTCTATTTCTTTATTTAGGTTATATCGTGACAAAAAATAGGAAATTAACTCCATGCCTCCCGAACGAGGGCACGGAGGTTACACGTTCGTGTAACCTCTAACTCCGCCCATGCTTATGTAGAGTATAACTAAATAGGTGTAGATCATACGCAAAGTGATACAATGAACTTACCATCATCATGAATCTTACCATGAACTATTACCAAATATCTTACTACCAACTAAACTTAAGATGCATATATTAATTTCTGAAGAACAACAGCGTGGGCAAAACATAATTCTTGTATAAAAGCTGTTTTTTCTCTATGTGTCACACACAAAATGCACAAACACAGCGGGTTTTACGGGGTGGGTGATGGTTATTTACAGTTTGAAATCAATCAATTTTGATTTTTAATTTGGATAACTAGTTTATCTCTTTATATAATACAGAAGTTTCATGGAAGATTTAAGGGAATTTTCGAACGGTCGAACTATAGCGTAATAAGTATTTTTTGCTAGGAATATCAATATCAGATTGGAACTTTCTGTAGAGAGTGTACCTTTCGATGATGTTCTTCATGTTGTCAGTGTCATGATGGCCGTGGGGGGAGGGGGATGGAGAAGGGCTCGTTTGCTCCAACTTGAGCTTCAACACCTCTACACTTGCTTGCAGTCTCTCTATCTCCCTCTCATACTGTAAAACAAAACATTAACCGTAACTTTACCGACAATACAAAACTATCAAGAAGACTATTTTAGTGTTCAAGCAAAAGATTACTGATACATATCTAACATTTTTAAAACTACAATCAATTTATTAACCCTTCGCACGCTAAACTTAATATGTAGAAATTATCTTTAAATTTTTTTTTATTTTCTTATAACTAATATTAGGTGTTGATTTGTAAAAGTAAATAGAAAGACAGTAAAAGAAATGTTTTTTATTCGTTCATGACAAATTACTTATATAAAACATTTTTAAGGAAAATGCAATTTTTCTTGAAAACCCACAAATAGTCTGAAATGGAAATATACAATGCAAAACTTTAGTGGAGGTTAAACAAAATAAAGTGTTTTCTAATTAGTACAAATCAATACAATAATTGTTTGATTTTGATTGCAAAACGAAAATCCACCTGCCAGAGACATGTCGAATAAAAAAGCCATTGCCGAAGGTCCTGCACTCTAGCGCAGCTTAGGTGAACTACAACTATACTCAGACAGTGAAGAACATTGTACACGGATATATTCGTATTCAGCGTTTGGGTCAAAGTCAGTCAAATAGATGTATCCGTTTTCAGCAGGCGAAGGGTTAAAGTTGATATCTCTTACATTAAGGATTTGTGTATAGTTAATTTTTTTAATTAAAACACTTTCCATAAAACAAATTTATGTGAAGTACAATATCTTCGATACCTGTTCGATGCTACGGTAATTCCTGGGCTTCGACCTTCGGCTCCGACAACTGTCATCGTCGGATGAATCAGACAAATCCCTGGTAGAATCCAGTGACATACGGCGACACTGAAGGCCTATAAAATAATGAGAAATAATGAAATTGTTTTAGTACAGCAGAAATAGACAAATAGACTAAGAGAAGGGGAAATTTATCATCACACACCTTCACTTTTATTCAAGTAAAAATACCCAAAAAGATTTCCAGTGTTAGGGAAATGATATAATTGTACGAGTGATTTTGCAATTGTTGTTAGGAATAACAATAAACACATGCCATTGTTTAGTGAAATTGTATTGTACTGCACACAGAACACAGAATTGACAACAAATAATCGAATCTAATAGTAATTTCCTGTCTAATTTTTTAAAATAGAAAAATCAGTTTTTATATCGTCCGTTCAAAAACACATGTGTAAAAGGCACTTATGTATGATATGTTACACTTAATGAATGATAGTTATTATTTATATATTTACTGTTCAGTATTAAGTTCTTTTGTTTTTTATATTTGTGCTTTATATTATTAACCTTTGCACAATGGTGGTAGTGTGAATTTTGTTAAAATATTATAAGGGCAAAAAAGTAAAATTAAAAAAAAAACTGACTGGATATTAAATCTAAATACGACTGGGTTCAGCTGTCTTAGATCATTGGGCAATTGATTAATTATCCTTATAAATGAAACATTAGTCGTTGTCAGTGACAAAACTACATAATATAAAAATCATCACACTCAACCTTCTTGACTTCATTGAGGTCATTTTGTCTATTTTTAATCTAGTTTTTATGAAATCTAAAATAATGACCTGCACAGGCATTAAATGACTACTTAAATGAACACTGACCATTGGAAGGTGTGCTGGTGTATGTGCGCAATGTCTGCTTGGGCGGGTGTGCGTTGACAGAGACATTGGACCTCCAAGCAGGACCCGTGTGGGGATTGGTGCGGGGGGCACGGGGACCTGGGGGGAACCTGGGAGTGGGGGAGGGCTCAGGTGCGGGGGCATCCTCAGAGGATGATGAGCACGACCTCTGACGGGGCCGTCGTGCCGGTCGGTGGTGATGTTGGTACACGGGGTTGGTGAAGGCCAGTGGTGGCGCAGCGGGTGTGTTGTTGTTTGCATTGTTGGCACCACTGATTGTAAGGTCAACCGGGCTGCTGCTCTGACTAAAAAAACAATAATACACATATATTACCGTGAATTTTCACAAAGAATAAATAAAATTTATTTAGGTTTAGAATACTGCATAAAATTCATTTTAGATACAGTTATTGCATATAACGTCCATAAAAACATGAACGTACCTATAGGCAGCAAAGCTCTGGTATCCCGAGGAGGCGACGTTGCTCAGAGTGGAGATGGAAACCTGTGAGCCCTTGTGGTGCGGTTCGAGCTCACACTCGTCGGATAACTCATCCAGCTGAGCGGCATTGGCTGTCACTCCTCTCACACCACCTCGCTGTCACCGACATCAAACAGTTAGCACAACTAGGAAACGTAGGTCACAGACTGCCAAAATACTTAAAATCCATTGTCGTACTTAAATTTGCAACTTAATTAATGTAAAAAAAACTTTACAAAAATTAAAATCTTACTTTGGAAAAAATACTTTTACAAATGAGTGAAATAGCTAAGAAAATTTATTGTATTTCTTCAATATTTAATGGGGGGCCAAGTTTTTAACCGTTTTAAAACATAACATAACTGACAAACAGTTATTACTGTATGTCTAGAAATTTAGAAAATGGAGAATTGTAATCTGTAATAATGAGGTACATTGATAGATTATTATGAAATAAATAAAATGTACAGACCATGAGAGGGTGGTGACGGGTGTGCGTGGGACTGTTGAAGGAGGTGGTTTGCTCATCATGGTTGTGGTTGTGGCTGTAATTGTGCGGTTGCAGCTGGTTGCCGGAGGGGAGGTAAGCGTTGCGAGGCAGTGTAGCGGCTCTTGCCACCCCCGGCGATCCCCCCACTCCGCCGTTGGTGCTGTAATGCAACGGGCCATTTCCATTACATACGGTGGGATCGTTGAACCTGAAATAACAAATTTTGTTGATAAATAACCATAAATAACAACGATTAACAACGACTAACAACTTTGATAAATAACAAACGATTGATAAATATTTTCTATTGTGACTGGATTAACTATTTTACTATTTATGTAGTAACTATTTAAAAATACTTGAGGGAAACACATTGCTGAGCGGGCTGATGCAAAACATCCTTCAAGTAATTAGTTAGTCTGGGTCCTTATTAGTTCCATACAGGATACCTGTCCATACCATCCAGAATAAAAATTGTTGTCATTTTTATTTTTAAAAATCCTGAATTCTCTCCAACAGTGAATTAATAATTCACAAGTGATCCAAGTACACAGTATTTTTAATATACTTCACCTAACTTCAAAAAATGTATTGTTTCTTAATTTATTTGGACACAGTTTATACAAATACCAAGGCTATCATTTCACTAAATATTTTAAGATCACAAGTAGTAACAAGGCTTGGTTTTGAAAAAAAAACACACAATTAATTTGCTTTTAGCTTGTCTTAACTCTTTAAGATGATAGAAAAACTAAAAAATCAATATCTAGAGAGTTAGGTTTCTTTAAACATAATTTTTTTCGTACTTCAAGAGTAAGAGTAAGAAAAAAACTGTATGAGAAAACCTATCTCTAATTAAGTTTTACTTTAACACCACAATCAATCAAATCTAATCACCTGAATATATTCCGCTGTAGAGACTGGTAGTTGGTGACGTGGCTGTCATGAGTGTCTGGCGCAGACACTTGCCTGGTGAGCGTTGGGGGCTGTGTGAGCGCCGAGCGCACTCTGTCCAGCACTCGACTGAGACGCTCGACCTCGGTAATACGCGCCGGCCCTACCTTGGACACACACTCGACCAGCAATACGTGCAAGATGCTCAGCTGCTTGCCAAGGTCGATGTAGCCATCGAACTGGGGAACGGGTAAACTACCATCTTTGGGCACTCCGCTCTGAAACAGGAGTAAAACTACTGTACCACTCATTGATTAAACATTCTTACTTAAAAGTAATATACTCATTGAGTAATGGATCCAAATTAGCTCCAGGGAAAAAATTGTGGGTAGTTTTAAGCGATTGCCTATGAATGCGATATTCCCAGGTGCGGATTAACATCCACGATATTGAATACTTCACAATCATCCTTAAAGATAAGATATTAACTACACCAGGTCATAGATAATTAAAAAAATTTTGGTTAGAATCCCACGTTAAACTGTAGGTCCCTTAGACGCCATTGGTTGTTAGGCTATTACTTAACAGTCCTTTCTCAGGAACATATCAGCTTTAGTCAGTAACAAGACTATAAGATCGCACCACAATCATCTTAAACTAATTTTTTATTCATACTTGGATAAAAATATCTTAGTAGGATGTCATTTCCGTGAAAAGTTAAACTACATGAAAAGATAAAACAATATTAATACAAAGGAATGAAATTACATTCATTACTAGAGCTGTAAACATCTTAATACTTCTTATACAAGATGTAACTAAACAAATAAGTATCAATACCAGGAACCAATAATAATTATTATCACAATGCAAGGTTGAATGTGTTAAGCCGAAACCATTTTAGAAATATTATGAAATTTATCACCTCTGAAATTGATTTAAATCAATCATTTGAATTTAAAAAGCAAAAAGTAGTATTAACCACTAAGTAGAGAGATCAGCTGTTTAAATAGAATTGAGATTTTTAGTTAAGTATTGCCATGCATTTTTATAAGTGAGGCAAGAGCATAAAATTCTTTATTGGGTGTTTCTTTTTCATTGGCTCATCACTTGCAGTTTAGTATCCATTCAAGGGGTATTTTGAATAGGTAGAAAATTGCATAATTGAACAGGTGTTTGTTGAAAACTTAGACATTATTACATACAGCACCACCTGAATACGTTAAGTTTTTAAGTTGGTGGAAAAATGTTACTTGATAAAAAAACTTTTGCTCAGACTTACAGATATACTATGAAGGAAATTCTTCATTGATGGTGCTTCCCTTTCCAAAAAGTCATTCATGAATTCCATGAAATTTTCTTTCCCTTGAAATCGAGTGAAGTTTGCAAGGGTCTGCAATGTTTTTGCTACAAGAGTAAGATTTCTTGCAGCTTTTTCATTTGGATACTCTGAAAAATTTCATGAAAACTTAAGTTACAGTAGACAGATAATATCCCCTCAAGGAGGTTATTTTAATACAAATTATTAAGGGTGACAATCTAGATGCTGATAAGACTTTTTAGATTTTGTTTTTAAACAATACCGTGTAAAAAAATAACAAACTAAAATTATTTATAAAACCTTTTATCATAAAGACACATTGCATAGAGCTGCAATCAAACTAACATTTTAAGACATAATAACTTATGTCATAAGCCGATAAGTTGAAGTAAAATTATGTCCGGCAGAAAACGTTTGATTACTTTTTAACTATTCAACACGATCTGTTCTTGAAATTCAAAATTAATACTTACTACATGCATGATCAGACATGTAATATGTAATTCAGTAAGGCAAGGTTCAATCAGACTGTTCTATTCTAACAAGTGCAATTTTTAAAATCAAGATAGATCTCAAAAATGGCTCTACAGAATTTCTTTAATTTTTAGAAATAACTCATTTCTGGACTAAAAATCGATCATAGGTAGGTCTCATATCCAGGGAAATCTCGGTTTTCTAGTAAAAAATATTGAAATAGAAAAATTAACATTGAGCTTATGGAGATTCAAATGTAAACAAATGAAATCTAAACAGCTACTAATAAACAATATTTATTTCCTAGTAGATTTCCTTGTGGATTGAAGATGACATAGATTATTTAGTTGGAAGTTATCTTTCAATATGTGTTTATATATCACCATGCAAGGGTCGGTGATCAGGTACTAAGGGTTTAACTTTTAGTTCCACCCTCAAATATATACACACCATGAGTAATGTTGAAAAGACTGGGTGACAGAATCGCCGGGCAGAGGAAACGCAAGAAGATGCATGCAGAAATGAGGTTGTCACTGATGTCCTGTCTGCCTGATGCTACAAGCCTCTCTCTGAACAGCTGGAAACATTCCCTCAATTCCCTGCCAAATAAATTAATCGTTTCCAGTCACATGTAAACAATATAATTATTAGCTAATAACCCAGCTAAATTAAGAGGGAATTTTCTGTGCTGGAATATGCCAAACTTGTGGTTTGGTATATTTCAAATTATTAGGTCATTCTTACTACACAAGATTAATGAAACAAGTATCTAGAATTTTTGGTAAAGTATCCTACATAACGCTGACCAAAAGTTATTCATATCAAAGGTTAGTGAATTAAATTTCAACATTTAGTTTGTTCAAAACACTATGTTCTGTTGTATTCTAGTTCTAAATCTGTGATTTAGAATAAACGGTTTTTAGAAAATTCGTTCGGAATTTTATACATTAAATTAAATCTTAAATCATACTACTCCCTATTACAAAGTCTGAAACAGATGCAAATGTGATAAAATTTATAATATTATAAAAAAGAGTTGGTTTCTGTATGTTTTTTTATGGGTCTGTAGTGGCAACTAAACGCGAAAAATACTTGTTTGATGAAATTTTACACAAAGGATCTCAAACTCATAGGCATATTCATTTTCTTAAAATGCCCCCGGGCTACGCCCCGTGAACGTCCTTGGTTTCAATGTTTACATTTTCAAAGAATGAAAACATAAAATTACTTGAATGTCAACAGCAGTGGACCCTAAAATTTGACAGTTTGGGAAGCACTTCTGCATCCCAAACTATCAAATTTTAGACACAGTTGCTGTAAATGTCCTAGGTTTCAATGTTTCTAATTCTAATTTCTATTAATACAATTTCTAATTTCATCTGTTTACAATTCAGGAAAAAGAAGAAAGTTCATTTTTAGAGATAAACTGCTGGATCAAAATACAAATTGCATTTTGTATAGACAAAATTTTTGTCTATTGCCAAAAATGGTAGATTTTAAGTTTTCTCCCGATTCCTGTCTATATTACGTTATTACTCATCCTTTCCCAATATTATCAAACAGGTTATACCTCTTTTAATGTGAATAGTATTTTACCTCAAATAAAGAATATTTCTTAATTAAATTTTCATGTTTTAGAATATTTATTTCTTGGCGAAGACAAAAGGTAACCTCTCTCAAACTTTTTTTACCTGTGTGAAGGACGGGTACTTTAGCTAGTATTAATATATTACTGAATGAATTTATAAACAGTGAACCAAACTTTACATTACCAAATATAAGCTACAACTAACACTCTACTCACATAGGGAAAGTAGCAGACGACACCAGTATCCTTGCCCATGTGGTTTCTACTGCGTTACGCAGATTCAGTTGGTTGCGGGCCAGTGCAGCCCCACCCCCTGCCTTGAGGGGGTCTACCTCGCAATCCACGCCTGCACCAAGCACCCCTGCCACTAGCTCTCCCAGTGTAGAATGCAGGTACTTTTCACCTGTTAGCTTCAGATATGCTTCCATTGCCTTGGTCGCCAGTGAATTGCCGCGGAACGTCAAGCGGTCGTCTTCTATAAAGTATCAGATTATTGGAAATAGGTTAAATAACACAGTTAAAACAAGGTAATGTCAACTTTCATTGAAATAAAATTATGAACTTGAAAAATAAATTGAGCTTTTTCACATTATTAATAAAAATTGTTATAATTTCAAATATTTTTTTTCATCTTTGTTGTCAATTTAAAATGACTTCTGTATAAAGGAGCATTTGATTCTTTGCCGATATTTACACCTTTAGGGTAAAAAGTTAATAGTTACAGTCCTGACTTAAACTTAAATTTTTCAGATTTACCCTGCGTCAAATACTATAATGCAGTATCTGCAAAGACTATCCTCATTATAGACCAGTTTTAGTGAGAATTAAGGTTTTATACTGGGCCTATCGCTTTATAATCCTACAACTAATAAGATAGGTTTTGTCATAAACATTTTCTTGGCTATGAAGAAGCTACACTACATTTATTATGAAATTGAAAAGATGGAAATGTGATTGTGGTCCTACCAATTCTCTCGATGTCCATCATCACGATATCTGCCAGAAACTGCTTGGCGAGTCCCTCCCGCTGCATGACGTAGACCAGCGCCGTGGCGATATCCTCCTTGGCCTTCACGCCGATAACTGGCTCCAACACCTCACACACCGACTTGTAATCTGTCTTGAGGTACTGCAACAATATTGAGCTTTACAAAATTTGCACTACTAGTATGGTAAAATGGT
This sequence comes from Nephotettix cincticeps, assembly GCA_023375725.1. Lineage (NCBI taxonomy): Eukaryota > Metazoa > Arthropoda > Insecta > Hemiptera > Cicadellidae > Nephotettix > Nephotettix cincticeps. Next base: position 57,080,301 of record CM041788.1, read on the forward strand.
AACTACTGTCTTGTTGAATGATCCAACTTAAAAGGACAAAACGATTCACATTAAAAATCTTTTCAAAAAAGAGTTCTGGTATTGAGTCTCTTCTATGCAACTGCCCTTATACATGAACTGTGTGTTGGATGACATTAAGATGGTTAGAAAATGAGTGTTTAGATAAATTCTAAACATTCATTATTAGATAATAATTCAATTCATCATGTACGTAGATTGTCAAAAAATTGTAATTGTTCATTCCTACAGAATTTTTCTAACACAAACTATTAATGCAAAATATTAAGGACAATATAGCCTATAACAGAAATATGTAAACTATAGTCTTTATTGAGGTATTTTATTGCAGCTAATAGTGAATTAATTTTATCAAAAGCCGCTACTTTGTAGCCTATGTCATTTTTGTACAAATTTTGTCATTTTTATAAGCTGACTGGGATGTTGGCGTCATCCTGTAATCCAGCTACTTGGAGGTCACGAATTGTGGATAGTTATGAGCAATGGTCGGTGGATGTAGTGTTTTGTGTGGATTAACATCCGCACTATTGAATACTGCGTTAATCCGCAAAGTCCATCCTCATGATTAGACAAATTCATAATTCAGAGGCCGTGGTTCGGATTCCATGTTAAACTGTAGGTCCATTAATTGCCATCGGCTGTTGGGCTATTAATTTACAGTCCTGTCTAAGGAACATGTCAGCCTTAGTCAGTAACAAGACGACAAGATCGCACCATGATCATCTTACACTCAATCCTCATTCATACTTGGCTTAAAATACCTACCTTGTAGTCTAATAATAATAATCTAATAATCTAATCTAATCTTTGTAATCAGTCAACAATTTTAACTTCAAAGGTTTAAAATTAAGTTGTTAACATAAACGATTACAAGTAGCAGAATGTTTTTTATCAGTGCGATATTAGTGACCAAAAGGGTTGTTGAAAGCAGCTGCCAACCTGAAGAAACTCCTGGTAGACCTGTACAGGGAGGATGTCAACGGACTGGAACCGACACTTGATCCTCAGTGCCGGGGGTTCCTTGAGTCCTCCCTTGTCGGTCAGCACTGGGTACCACTTCTCTGTCAAGTACCTCGATGTTACATCGTGAACCGGAATACAAACACTCCCTAAAAACACAAGCAATTTACTATTAAATTATATAACGTTATATATTAATAATGAATCATTAATTTAGCTAAGGTACAAATAAATATTTGTATCTTCACCATGTGTATAGTGTAGCATTAGAAGTGACAGTATTAGTTGTATACAACAAACAATAGATCAAATATATAATTCTTAATTCTCCACTAGGCTATAAAAATTGTTTATAGAATTTTTATCAACAACCCAGTTATTTAAAAATTAATGTTAAATGTAGGATTGATCTTTCCATACAACTCTTACTTTAATTTTAAGCCATAAAAATCTTTGTTCATCTGCCAAGCTTAACATTTAGCATTTTGGAGATATGTAAAGAAGCAGTGGGTTTGATCCCGGGATACCCTCTGAAAAAGAGCTTTGGACTTCTTTTCCTTAAAAATTTATAACTTTTGTAAGAAATGCCATTGGTATTTATATCAGGAAAAGAGAAAAAGTTGTTTTAGTATAGTATAACTTAAAATTCTTTCATTCCACAGAACGTGAACGTGAACTTACCAACAAGCATGTTCTTGTCCCGTTTCTTTTTCCGGTCAGCTTCCCTGTAGAGATTGATGTTGATCACGTTGACTAGAGGAAGGTTGTGGAATTCAAAGTGCTCTCCCCAGAAACACAACTCACCCTTCTGCTTGCAAGAAGTCCTTGCGTATAAGGTCTTGTCCAGGCAGACCTCGCAAAAATACCTGCAGACATGGCGCACGATAAACAGCATAATTTAGCATAACATTTTACACATTATAAAACTTGTGATCTGTAAGGTTAAATAACTCTTACCTACAACGAACTCTTAATTCAATAACTCTTACCTATACAAATTGTAGAAAATTTCAACTACGAAAAAGTATATATTACATAGTAAAATTACTGTTTAAAAATAAAGTTGAATCAATTTCAAACAATAATAAAATATTATTTGGTATTTTATTATAGTAATGTAATTACGATACATTTTTAAAGAAATAAGATGAAATTTACCTCTTTTTGTTGGCCACCCCTTTGGCTTCCAAGACCCATATTTTTAAGGAGTTGTCGGTTCTTCTAATTTGATCCTGGTCTGGCTGAACTGACTTCCGCAAGCTGTAAATAAAATGTCATTCATAATTAATTACAATATATTTTATCTTTCATCCATTTCATAATGTTATATCTGATAATAATCTGAGTACGTTACATTTTAATGATTCGTTTTTAAGTATTAGTGGGGAACATTAACTGTTCCCCACTAATACTTAAATACTATCTTATGACTTTTCAATAACCAACATCAATAAGTTTTTATGAATTTATATTATTTAATTTTATAACAATTCAATTACTCACACAGTCAATTCAATACCTTCACCAGCAGTATTACTAAATTCGGTTGAAACATCATCTTCGTTTGAATCACTATTAGAAATTGAGGTACCCATTTGGTTCTTAAACAACTACACCCGGCCTCACACCTACACTGAAATCATCCCCCTTATCTTGGTACCTTATCTTCAATATTGCCACAAGATAACAAAAATGGAAGAGTCACAAATACGTCACAGCTACTAGTAAATAGTAAAATCGTCATAATTGGTATATGTACTTCAAGGTTGCCATACTATCTCTACTTAATTACTGAAAATCTTCGTTTAATAATTTCGGATTGATATTCATTATACTTGAATACTAATATAATTGGAATTTAACTACTAGCTATAACTGTTTGAACAGTTGTAAGAGAAAGTTAACTGTTTTTATAAAAGACCATTGATTTTACTTTTATAGTCCACTGAACTACATTCTTGTATAAGTGCTTAGTTTACTTTCATTTCGAACTATAAATAATTTGATTAACACAGGGTTCAAGCTTTATAGCCGTAGGTGGTATACAAAATAATGTCAGCACAAATTATAATAAATCCCTCACAACAATAATAAAAATCTTATAATAATACAGAATTGTGGGAGATGAAATGGTTATAATCTCATTGTACATAGTAGCAACAGAGCCGTAACGTGGGCATGGCAATTTGCCCCGGGCACCCGCAACCAGAGGGGCAACGTGCGACAGGTTGGGGAGGGCCACAAGTTCCATGGCAATAGTATTGCACAAAATTATTTTAAATAATTTAGAGCTAGATTTAGGCTTACAATATTTATTTTTGAACAGTGGTGTAACTGAACTTAGAATATTACAATATACTGTATGCATTTATCGAACAAACACATGTTTGACACTTATCACTTTATATATTTGCAAAGTTTTTGCCGAATAAAATATTTTCACAAAATTCAAAAGCCTCTATATGCATGAACGAGCGCCTGAAATTTTCTATCTCTATCTTGCCCGAGGGCCGAACTTGAGACTCTGATGATGACGACGCAATCTGTCACGTAACAACGGGTTATCAAGCTTTGTGGGATTGATAGGTGGCACCTGGCAATATCTCGCCTCAGGCGCCAAAATCTATGTGACGGCCCTGAGTAACAGCACATTTTTGTGTTTTTTGCTGATCTATAGCAAGATTTTAGTACATTTTTGCCTTTGCTCATTAAATAAATTGATGATACTGACAAATAAATTTTTATTCATCTGTAACAAAGCTTCGCAAGTATTATCATCAATTCCAAGCACATATTTTACTCAGTTTGGCTTAAAATTACTACTCCAAATAAATATTAATGATATAATTCATTGAGGAAATATTTCAATTTAGGCTCTATAACGTTAGGTAATAGGTTATCCAAACTCAGACAAAACCATGATTTAGGCCTAAATATTTTTTTAAATGTGGTTTCTGGTTGTATTACCTGTGGACCCATTTATCACGCTCCTCAGCTGTGCGACAGGAGAAGTATCGTGCGACACCAGCTGGTAGCGTGACTTGGAAACAGTGTTCCCGCCCCAACACACTGGCATGAAGTGGCTTGATCTCCACTCCTGTTGACAACAATCATGTTAGTTGCATTGTAAAACTGTGGGATTTAACAGACTACTGACGAATAAATTTGCATATTTGCTTGAAAAATAACAAATTGTTGCAGAAAGTAAAATATTTAAATTATAAAATAGTAAAAGAATATAGCAAAAAAACCCAAGAACAATTATTTTACATAAAACTGATTGAAAGTGTAGCCTACTAAACATAGGGAAATTTGCAGAAGTTAAAAGTTTGTAAGGTAACCTATAAACCCACAACCCTAGAAGAAACTCTTCTCGTATGCGAATGATACTAGATCAGACTGAGTCTAGAATTAAAGTATTTATAGACTTGAGGAGCTACAGTAGGTATAGAAGTATGTCACTTTTAACCCTCTGAGTGGTGTAGATTTTGAACTTTTATTTGTATTTTTTACTTTGACTTTTCAACTCTTCTTAAAATACTAGGTATAAACAAAAAACACGGGTATTTTAATTTTGTGCCCTTTTAGACCCAAGTCCTACAGAAACTACTAGGTTAGTGAGACACCTAGCATCTGAACTCTGATGTATCGTAGATCAATAAGAGAGTTTATCTAGGACTTAATCTATAATATTATAAAGAATGGGTGATTTCTGTATGTTTGTTTGTGGCAAGTAAACATGAAAAATACTGAATAGACCAGTTTGAAATTTTGTACAAAGATAGATCTTAAAATCAAGCAACTCATAGGCATATTCATTTCATTAAAATACCCTTGGGACACGCTTGAACGTCCTAAGTTTCAATGTTTACATTTTCAAAGAATGAAAACATAAAATTACTTGAATGTTCATAGTCAATAAAATTGACATTCACAAACTAAACATTTTAAGTCCTATTTTATGAAAACTAAAATTTTATTATAAATTATTTTATAAAATTAAACTAATAAATAAAAATTTCAATAATATTAACACATAAAAAATTACTTGTTAACTTTAAAAAAAAATATAACATAAAATTATACATGAATTAAATTAAACATAACACATAACTAAATACAATTATAACTTTTAATTATTTATACTATAAAAAAATTTAAAAATTTTTTATTTTTAAGTAAATAACACAATTAAAAAAATATAAAAAAAATATAAGATTATAAAAATTTAATTTAATAAAAAAATAAAGAAAACAAAATATACATTTTATAATTTAAATTTCAAAAAAAAACAAAAAACATTAAAACAACCAATTAACAAAAAAAAAAATTACATTAAAAACAAACATACACAACATTAAACAAAATATAATAAAAAATTCTTTTAACAATATTAATTTCACCATGTTTATATACAATTAGAGATAAACTGCTGGATCAAAATTAATTTTGCCGAAAATGGTAGATTTTAAGTTTTCTCCCAATTCCTGTCTCTATTGCGTTATTACTTATCCTTTCCCAATATTATCAAACAGGTTATATACCTCTTTTAATGTGAATAGTATTTTATCTCAAATAAAGAATTTTTCTTAGCTAAATTTTCATGTTTTAGAATATTTATTTCTTGGAGAAGACAAAAGGTAACCTCTCTCTGTGAACACTAAAATTTGATAGTTCAGGAAGAAGAATAAAGAGCTGCTGTCACCGTCCTAGGTTTTAATGTTTAAATTTTCTAATGTCAACATCTGTCTACACTACATTTTGACAGTTCAAAAAGAAAAAGAGTGAAAGTTTATTTTCACATATAAACAGCTGGATTGAAATTATTTATCAAATTATTAGTTCGAAATAGTGGAATGTGAGATTTTAAGTTTTCTCCTGATGCCTCTATTACGAAAATCCTTATTCTTTCCCAATATTTGACAGGTGTTACTTTGTCATTTTGTAAACAATAAAAAATTAATTGACAATAATTTAAATGTACTTATCAGTACACCTCTCAGCCTTTTTTACCCTTACGAAGAACGGGTACTTTGGCTAGTATATAAGTAATTAAGTACAACAAACCTCCAGAGCTGAGATCCAGAGTCTGCATGACGCTCTGTGCCTGGCCCGACAACAGCGACTCATGAGACCTTGACGTCCTCAGTCTCGGAGCTACCGGAACACTGGGAACACAACACAGCATTGGCAACTCCAGGGAGTAAACTGTAGGCCTACAGCTGGAGCACTAGCTAGTCAAAAGCTGATTTCAATGCAAACATCTTATCTCTCAAATCTTGTTTGTTTAACAGCTTTGAATAGGAATGGTTGATATCTTGGAAACATAGATAAAGGCAGTTTGTCCAAGCTTTTAAGTCAGTCTTATATTTGGTTTAAAAAAGAATTCAAGAAATGCAAATACTGTGTGTTACAGATCCAAATAATTCTGTTCAATCTTATATTAGGCTTATAATTTTTACCTACACTGATAAAAGATTAAATAACATTTTAAATTTAAGTACAATACAGAAAATATCCTCTGCTAATCATAATTATTATCGCTGAAAGCATTTGGTACACATAGTCGATTAAACTTTCTTATTGTGTCTTATTCGCAAAACTGCAAAAGTAACTTTAAAGACGGTCAATTTGAAAGATAAACCAAATTTTGACAAAATAACATTTCTAATTATTATAACACTAATAAAATAACATTATTTTGGCCTAAATCAGGAGTTTTTTTACATAATAAGAGCTTATCAAGTATGATTTATGAAAAACCCAGTTGATGTTTTCAAGAATCTGTGATTTTTACCCTAATGGCTTTAAATGAATACTGTTTTATGATTCATATGACATAATTAAACCAATACACATCATGACATATCATTTACTGTAATGCATTTTGAAATAAATTTAAATAGGTTAGTTATTTTAATAATATTTTTACCTTAAAAGCAACTGTTTAATATCCGGGGAGTCTCCAAAAGATTTACTTTTTATACCTGTCATGTATTTAAACATTTTAGAATCAAATTTGAACAAAAACAAAGAGGAAATCAATCGAAAGTAGTTAACAAAAGATCGAAATATTACTGAAGCTATGAAGCATTTAGATTGTTTATTTAATAATCACACAATTATCTTCTACGTAACACATGTGCACATGTGGCTGCGTACTGGGACCAACTCGAAATATATTACTTCTATTTATTATCCGAAACCGTTTTACTCACCCATCGCTGTCGACTTTCTTTCTCTCCAGTTTGGTGACACTCTTTGTGCGCTTTAGAGGGTTTGATCTGAATGACCGTTTCGAGAAAAAATTCTGAAACAGAAAGCTTCATAAGTGGATTTTCATAACAAAATAATATGACTACAGATCAATTAAGGATGGAAAAATTGTTTGTTCTGTGAGATAAATCAGTATATTACCTTACAATAATCAATAGTCGAAGACACTACCTAATTTGACACTCAGAATACAAAGAAGACAAAGTATTTTGACGTATTTTTATGATTGTAAGTAAATAAAACTTTTTGTGCAATGGTTATACAACAATGCATGGGTCATCTTAAACCATGCCAGCCACAAGTGTATTGATTGTATTAGCTTTGACTATCCATTTTAAAATGGATAGTTAAAGGTCTTGAAGCCTTTTTAGGCGTAGTACTTTTATTTGTTTCTCCTCCAATTAAATACACAATAGCAAATAAATCTTCAATTCTTTTAGAAAGAAAAAATACAGTATTTTCTTCACCACGAGAAATAGGTTATATCAAGGATATGTCAGAAGGTAATGTTTTTAATTTCTATAAACAGCTGTTCTCATAATCATAGGTGTCACTTTCGTAACACTTTTGTGTCCTGCAAATTGCTAACACACCTCCAGAGCTTAGACATATCCATGTCAAAGAACAATCTTTTACAATATTTTATTCATTCTGCAAAATTTATGAGCGAACAACAAACTATAATTTTCATAAATTAGGCCTAAGCTATAGATGAGATGAGAATCTGATCCCCTGAAATGTGTGAGAAATCGTCTCAAAGTTTATGTAGGGCCTATAGATGGTGCCATTAGTCTAAGCTTTGTGGCTTTATAACTTTTAAATTTGAAGCTTTTATGAAATATAAACATTTACTTTTTCAGTTAGGTTACTTAATTTATTTATTTCAGCTGAAAATCTTGTAGACAAGCATAACGGAGTGAGCAAACCCAACCTTTATTTAATGGCTATAGTAACATCATAGCCTACACAGACTAATGACACTGTCTACAGGAGTCATTCATTATCAATTGTAGTAGCCAGCGGTCCGGAGCGCGCTCCGGCACAGCTCGTGCGTGCAGCCGAAACTTAGATTTTTATACTTTTACTTTGCCTTTTTATAGAGAGTGGTAGGTAAGTGAGTCGCTCGCATCATTTCATGATCAACACGCAATATCGAGGCAATTTTAGGCGTTTTACATTAACCCTAACCTAACCCCAACAACATCGTAACACCAGAATCAGACACTAGGGCTTACTTGAAGACCATATATCTTTTTATAGTATCTAGTTTTTTAATTCAAAAATATATTTATTTTTTAAACAGCCTAAGGCTGATTAAGAAATGTTGAGATTATTTGTATTTTCAGACTTAAACCATTTAAATCATATTCATTTTAATCTCCGTCTAAGATATTTATTTCAACACACCCTCTTCCTACAGAACAGCCTTTAATTTCGATGAAGTTACAAAATAAAATTTGAGGATTTTCCTCCGTATTATGTGGTGGGTAAACTCATCTACAAATATGTTCTTCTTCCTTGACCTGCACTCGCCAGTTTGCGTTGAAAAAGAAAGCGACCGTTACTAAAAAGGACCGCCTGCCTTCGACTGCAATACTTTGCATGAATACAACAAATATCCCAGGAGCATCATTAGTCGCTTTAGCAAAATTAAACTTCGGTTTATGTAATTCTTTTTTAAATAGATAAATTCATTGTACACAATTCCACGCGTTTGACCACGCAATGACCTTCCTGAGGAACTTGCAGACTTTGATACTACCATTACCCCCCCAAAGAGTAATGATGGCCTCTTGGAAGGACCGCTCCGGCACAGCTTTTTTTAGCACTACACCATGTTATTAACATATTAATACATGTAATAAAAATTGGCATAGCAAAATATCTTTGTAAATATAAAAATTTTTTTAATCTTTTGAAAGTTTTCCTGTTCAGGGAATATATATATGCTGTCAATATTTTAATGCCTTAATTGCCTATGCCTCCAGTAGAATACCATTACCGGAGTTTGCTAGTGTTTCAAATATTGGCTATTACTGTATTCCTAAAGACCCTGACCGAATAATTTCATGTAAACCTTAGATATGTACGTTGGGTAACTGTATATTTTGCCTACACAGAGTGTTTCTATTTTTCTTTTATGTACATGAGTTTTTGCATGAACTTAGTAAATTATTTCATTCATTATTTTTACCTGCTTTTATTGCAAGTTTTTAATTAATCAAAATCATGTTTGTTTTATTTGATTGTCTGTTAAACAACTGTCAACTGTCTATTAAACAAAATTTATAAAATTAATTTATCACCGAAATAAATGATTCTGATTCATAAAGACTAAAACTGTAACCTTAATGGCTAAACGTAACGTACTTCAATTATTTTTATACTAACCACGATTTATATATCCATGATTGAAACACTGGTAAATCCTACGTTTTAGATTACAGACAATATAAGTTACAAATTAAAAAAAAATTTCAAAAAATAAAAAAAATTTAACGAAAAATCCATTTGAAGCAAATATCTCTAGAGATAAACAGATTTTAGTGTTTATGTATCTGAAAAAAATACAGCAGAACCATTATACTGGAATTTCCTAATCAATAATATAATAATATGGTATATGACAAGTTTTATCAATATCTGTCGATAATATAGTTTTTTATTTAGATAACATTTGGAATAAAAATTCAAAACGAAGATTGGTTTATATGTATTATATATACATTATATTACGTTTGCATTAATTATATATGAATAGATTTATTTATTTTCTTGTTTTAAGGCAAGGAGGGCTACTATTACAATTGTTACTAACTTTAAAAACATTTAGAAACGCAGTACCCTTTTTTATTTTAAATTTATTAAAATGACATGTTTCGTACTATAAGGACATTTTCATAACTCATGAAAATGTCATATATATATATATTACAATATATATTTTTTTGTCTCTGGGAACCTAAAGACGAAAAAATAACGTATGGTCTCCGGCTTAAGTCTTGCCATGAGACCTCCGGTAATAGCTTCTTCCCTATGGAGAAATCGTTAATAAGGAAATAATTACCCAAAAATGATATTCCACCTTGTCCAAGAAATGCTTTTTGGAAGTATTAGCAAAACTTTCACCAGTGAAACACGGTCGGCGAAGTCAAGGCATAGTCCCGACACTGACTGACACTGACACTGAGCCGACTGAGCGCGGTCTGTCCCTGTAGAGGTTTCTCTGGTGACACACTTAAGACTGTCTATGGACAACGGCAGGCTCCGGCTATGGCATGACCGTGCCGTGGATGGCGAGCACGTCAACCGACCGGTGCCGATACCGTTGTTGACATTAGACAGTAGACAATTAATAGAACCCGTACAAACGACGAACGGCTTCGTCGCTTCTACGGATTACGGTTTAAGTAATTGTTGAACCTCACAATAGCACACGGTAAACTCTTAAAACAATTCCCGAAAAGTCGTCACTACAATCTATCACGCTTGTTGTGACTTGTAGACTATATCAACAAGTTTATGTCACTTTTTAAAGGGAAAGTGCGGTTCGTACAGTCACTGTAGTGCATCAAAGTGGATTTTTATTTTAAACATTTAGACGAGTATCTTTCAGACGGAGAGCATTGCGTTGCATACATAAATTTCGTGTTTTATTTTGTTATGTTTGCAAAGTCCTAACTTGTTTCCGTTCTAATCACGACGCTGGCAGTGTAGACATGTAGCGCCATTTATCTCAAATATTTGTCTCATTTTGCCTCCGATGTCATAACAGACAAGATCACGCCTGCAATAAAGTAAAAGAAAAAATAAGGACCCTGGATAAACCATCGACTGGAAAAAACGAGTAGGCCTATGCCTAAACCTGATCTGGTTACACGAATATGTATATTATTGCTCAAGATCTTAACAGTTCTCTTGTTTGGATTAACGTCCGCACTATTGAATACTACGTTAATCCGCAAGGTCCATCTTCATAATTAGACCAATTCGTAATTTAGAGACCGTGGTTCGGATTCCACGTTAAACTGTAGGTCCATTAGTTGCCATCGGCTGTTGGGCTATTAATTAACAGTCCTGTCTAAGGAACACGTCAGCCTTAGTCAGTAACAAGACTACAAGATCGCGCCACAATCATCTTACACTCAATCCTCATTCATACTTGGCTTAAGACACCCACATTGTAGTGTCCATTTCTATAATCTAATAATCTAAAGACTGCTAGATCAAAACCAGTGGGTGTCGACTCCTTTCAGATCATGGGCGGTTCACTGGCTTGCCTAAGTGACTCACACCGGAAGGGTGCCTCTCTATCTTTAATTATTCACATCACAAGGCCTAATTATGAAAAATAGATACAGAGATTGGCTGTGAACTAAAACTTGTACGACTGTCATTTGAGCTGCGGTGACTCTTGAAGCTTAGTCGACCAGTTGTCCGGTTGACGACTCTCTCCCCATTACCCGGAGCGGCAGAAGCGAGAGTTCGTTGTTGTGGTCACTTTCTACAGAGGGCGCCGCGTTCGCTCTCGTCGCAAATGGCCACTTGTTGTTGCCCACAGGAGACGGCGGAAACGGATATTGCAGGATTAGATTTGATTATTGAAATGGCGACCGTACCACAAGATAGGTATTTTAAGCCAAGTATGAATAAGGATTGAGTGTAAGATGATTGTGGCGCGATCTTGTAGTCTTGTTACTGACTAAGGCTGACATGTTCCTTAGACAGGACTGTTGATTAATAGCCCAACAGTCAATGGCATATAAAAGGGACCTACACTTTAACGTGGAATCCAAACCACGACCTCTGAATTACGAACTGGTCTTATGGTCTTTGCGGATCAACGTAGTATTCAATTGTGCGGACGTTAATTCACACAAGACAACACTACATCCACCGACCATCGCTCATAACTATCTCCAATTCGTGACCTCCAAGTAGCTGCAATATAGGACGTCGCTACCGTCCCAGCAGAAGTACAAAGCAGGAAGGAGGAAGAAAAACGTCTTGATTAATGCCACTTTAACGTTGGAACATGCGCTGTCACATGAGAGCGCAAACTATGAGGCCTAGCCGTATCAAAAGTCGGCAAGATTGGGAAATTTGATACTAAGCATTTTGATAACTCTCATGTTACAATCCGTCTCAATTGATTGTTAGAGCTCATTAAAATCAAATAGTTAATCTTAAATCGGACAATAATAGGTTCAGGGCATTACCAACAAATGTACATAAGGTTAAAAGCCAATAAGCTCATTTAAAATACACATGTCACAAAGCGTACAATTTCTTCAAAATATTTAGTATGTTTTAAAAGTACAGTATTTTAATAAATTTTAATTATTGAATAATTTAATAAGTCTAAAGAGGAATACTTATCTAAAATAAAAGGATTAATTTTAATACAGGTACAAATTTTTAATACAAAATTAATATACAATAAACTATATTAAATTATGTATACGTCATTAAGGAACTGCGATAAACAACACGATAAGATATTTATTGCTGTCAGAATTATTTTTATTTTTTTAACTAATTTTTATATCGTAATAGATTACTTATTTCTTATATTTTCTTTTATAATCATTATTGTACAACAAAGGCTTTGCTTGATAGATGCGTCCAGATATTGAATTATAAACAACTAAGGCTCATATCAGAAAGTTAACCTTGACAACTGCAACTATGAGACACATCTTTTATTGATGAGGGGTTTGAAAAATATAGTTGGTTTGCCGAAAACTGGTGAATTTTTAACAGTTTACCACCATGATAAGTTATTCATCGCCTCGACACCAGCTTTCATGAATCTCTTTGGTGTGGGACTTGAAGTTTAATATTTAACGAGCCGCAAGCTTTGAAACGCGATGTCGCTGTCGGTTAAAATATCGAGCGAGTGACAGCGGAGGAATATCCGGAAATACCCCCGTCGCAGCAGACCTGCGTACTCAGCGAATTTCCAACTCAATAAAAATATATGTGACAAGTTTTATCAATATCTGTCGATAAATATGAGAGTTATTTACCTATTCTCCCTAAGATTAACATGGGAAAGAATATGCAGGTTTGCTGCTGTAAGGAACATAAAAAGTAGGCAATTTTAGCATAAAATATTTTTACTTTGACCATTTTTACAAAGTTTCATAAACATCTGTCCATAAATAAAGGAGTTTGCCTATTCTCCATATGATTAACATGGGAAAAGAGTATGCAGGTTAGCTGCCATGTTAAACACATAAACTATGATTTTTAAGCATAAATGGATGAATATCAACCACATGAAGGTAAACACCAAGTTTAATCCAAAAATATTGATAGATAAGTGAAATATTAATTTTTCTTTATCCTCCATAAGATTAACATTCCTACAGTAATAGCTTCTTCCCTATGGGAAATTCGCTAAAAAACGCCTTCTGGCTGCAGTACCTCCGATATTTTATTATCTGATAGGCCTATCTGATTTTGGTCCCATAAAAACAATGTTAGTTTTGTGACAGCATTACTGTTCACTCGACTGTCGTAAAAGGTGGTTGAGGTGTAAAATTAAATGTAGAGTGTTTATCTAGTGAACTAAATTTCCCATCATAAAAACGTAATCAATTTTCAATCATAGGATATAATTGCGTGGTAATTACATTTTCTCAGAAAATAATAATAAATTTACTTCCCTGTGAGAAGTAGGTTGGATCATTATCATCATTATTGGATCATTATTATGTCTTAAGGGGATGTTTTCAGTTATTCTAAACAGCTGTCCTTATAACCAAATGACGTCTCCGTTTCAAATTTTGGTCTGACGGATTTTCAATACACCCCTAGAAATAAGACAGAAATGTCAAAAAATTATAATATAATTCCATAGATAACTATATTTAACTTGAATATTGTAAATGTATATTTTTCTTATGGGGCTAAAAGGAAATATTTCGCTATTACAGCAGACTCTAAATAAACGAATCATTTATTTATTCTCTGAGCAAGGAAATAAAAAACACTTTTTTAACGTTATGATCCAAAACTATCCTTAACATTTTATACACACAATAACTTAAATTCTATTTTCTTAGTGTCCATGCTACTTTTTAAATTTTACTTATTTTAATATTTCAGGAAATTCTGTATATATTGATGTAAAAATGACTGAAATATATACGGGATCAAGTTTTGCAAAAATTAAAAAATCACTCAGGATGAATCAACGCCCGAATCTCTAGTACCGCAAAAACTGCACATCTGTGCACGGCCGGTAGCATCATCTATTTTGTAGGCATCACGTTATTTCTGTTTTATGCTCAGGTACAATACTAATAACATTTCGTTTTAGCCCCATATGCAATGTTAATTTTGTCACATCTTTAACCAAATGCGACAGATGTAAAATGATTAATGAGGTATGTGAAAAGGTTAAGTGGATGGGTGTTGTGTTCTCTTGTGTGGATTAACGTCCGCACTATTGAATACCACGAAAAGACCATCCTCATAATTAGACCAATTCGTAATTCAGAGACCGTGGTTTGGATTACACGTTAAACTGTAGGTCCATTAGTTGCCATCGGCTGTTGGGCTATTAATTAACAGTCCTGTCTAAGGAACATGTCAGCCTTAGTCAGTAACAAGACTACTAGATCGCGCCACAATCATCTTACACTCATTTCTCATTCATACTTGGCTTAAAACACCAACCTGGGTAGGTTGCCATTGCAATAAGCTAATCTAAAAAACTAATGTTACAAAATTAACATTTTTCTGATGGGACTAAAATCCAGTTGAAGAATCTTAATCTAAGAATATAACCAACACATCACATTTATAATCTCAAATTGAAAAAGCCCAATTATTACGTGTTGAATTTATAATTTCGCCTGAATACTCAACTAGAAACTGGTTAATGGTCTGAGAGCACAATGTTTATAATCAATCGACTTTAAATAGACCAATTATATTCAAATAACCGACGTCACACAATACTAACAGTAACAGTTCTATACAGAACGGTCAAGTAAATTGAACCTGCCCGATGAACACATTCAATATTCGAGTCAAAGGGGCAACAATCACAGTGAATATTTTAAAAGCAATTGTTAGCGTTTGACAAAGAGGCCAGACTCCGGAGTCGGCTAAGCTCTGGGGGCTGCCAGACCTGCCTCAATAGCCCGACTATTGGGACACCCTGTCATTAGGGCTGTGATAAATAGTGGCTTACGTCCGCTTTGTGTGACGTAACGGTATTTTTACTTAACAAGAGTATATTGAGTTTGCAACATTGCTCTGAGTGGGTTAGTTATACGTCCGCCATCTTGGATTTTAGTCCCATAAGAAAAATGTTAATTTTGTGACAGAATTACTGACCACTGGGTATTTGTAAAAGATAATTGAAGTGTCAAAAGTAAATTGTTTACCAGGGGAATTGAATTTTCCATTTTTCTCCTATAGTAAAAAAGATGAGTATTTGTTAACTATATGAAAAAAACTGTGGTAATTATATTTTTCTGGAAATTAAAAAAATCTTATGTAATTCCTAGATAACCACTTTATTATTAATTTGGCACTCCATCCATCTTTTACCGAATATCGACAACGGAAATTTTTACAAAAAAATTAAATACTAAATACATATATACAGTAAATTCGTTGAATTTTTGGGGAGTCGTGTCAAAATTCTCATTCAAGTGGACTTTAACTTTTAAATAACAATAAAATATTTATAAAAGATTTTTGTATTTACTTCCCTGTGGGAAATAGGTTAGATCATGGACATGTGTATAAGGCATGTTTTGGTTCAACTAAACAGCTGTTCGTATAACCAAACTATGTTATCCCTGTTTCAAATTTGGGTCGAGAATTGCTAACACCCCCCCTCCCAGAGCTAAGACATGTCCATGTCAAAACTGGTATTTCTTCAATTTTAGAATACATGCTTAAGAACAATTTATAAATTAATCGATAAAAAAATAATTCCTGCGAACTAGGAAGAACAATCAAACGTAAAATATGAGTATATATTTAATTTTTCACATGGACCACGCTACATTGTTGTGTCTAACAAACTTTAATAGTCAAAGGTATGTAATATAACTGTGAAGAATAAATAATACAGTTTCAATGGATGCATCAGTAACTGAAATATTTTGTAATACATTTATGAAATTTAAGTTTTGTACCGACAATGCATGACGGGAGAAAAATGAAACAGAGAAAATCCCAAGTCTTTGTTGGGGTGGCAGCTGTCTTTGCTTTGGGCAAACGAAGGGGAGGTTACAAAAAGTGGGCAGACCGACAAAAAGAGGAATTCGAAGGAGTTATGGGGTGTGGGAGGTGGGGCGGGGAGGGGGGTGTAGACAGATCATTATCATTAGGTTCCGTACAGCACAGGAACAGGAAACAGCACGACAAGCACTGAGAAACACCGCAGCCACCACAGAACAACATAACGCTGCAGCCTGCATAATTTACCGTTTGAATTATGAACTCTGGTCAGACACCTCTGGCGAGTTCACTGGGTTTAACTTGCTACCAGATTAAATTTTTTGTTAAAAATATTTTGAGATCCACCAAAAACAACTAAAAAGTTCAACAACACCGTCTTTCACTTTTATACTTTATTACTTTTAACTGAAATGGCGACCTACCTATGGTATTTGAAGCCAAGTATGAATGAGAAATGAGTTTAACCCGAACTTCCGTAACATGAAGATCTAAAGGAACGTATTCGCTTAAAATTACTTGGACGAAAAACTTGTTCGTAAGCTGAGCTGGAACATTTTTTTCTCAAAAAACCTCAACTGCCCATGACCATTGGGCCTGAGTGGTGAATTAAAGACAGCGAGGTATTATAGCGGCTTTACTACTAAGATGATCCATATTTCGTTCAAAATACTAGTAATTTACGAGAAACTGAAGATAATTAAACGGTATTACACTAACGACAACCAAGAGGTTTACATATAAATTATGTCTTAGTTTTTACACACTTAACATATTTAAATCATACTAACCGAAGAATTTTTAATTGAATAACTAGTAACAACGAATTACAGGAATTATAATAATAGTTTCCTGTCAAACAACAGATGTAACTTAAATTTTAATAATAAGTAAGTCTTAGTAGTAAGATAAGTGCTACGTTTACGACGCCGGTCTGCCTTTATACTGCAATTAACCATAGCGGTATTCAACCAAAGGAAGTGACGGATTACCTCGGGCCTACTGGCACGCGACCATCACAACGGAACTTCCGCTCTAAAGGCTACAGATGAGTTGTTGTAACTTGGTGGCAAGTGTCGGATTACCCTGAGGCCTACTGGCACGCGACCATCACAACGGACATCCGGCTAGGCTACAGATGAGTTGTTGTAACTTGGTGGCAAGTGTCGGATTACCCCGAGGCCTACTGGCACGCGACCATCACAACGGAACTTCCGCCCTAAAGGCTACAGATGAGTTGTTGTAACTTGGTGGCAAGTGTCGGATTACCCCGAGGCCTACTGGCACGCGACCATCACAACGGACATCCTCCTAAAGGTTATAGATGAGTTGTTGTAACTTGGTGGCAAGTGTCGGATTACCCCGGGGCCTACTGGCACGCGACTATCACAACGGACATCCTCCTAAAGGTTATAGATGAGTTGTTGTAACTTGGTGGCAAGTGTCGGATTAACACGGGACCTACTGGCACGCGACCATCACAACATACAGCTGCCCTAAAGACTACAGATGAGTTGTTGTAACTTGGTGGCAATTGTCGGATTACCCATAGGCCTAAAAGTACGAGACCATCACAACAGACATCCGATGTTAGACCCATGTCGACGTTGCATAGTTATCTTGCACTTATTAACATGTTTCATTACATCTATCTCAAACTTTACAACTGCATCATGCGATTTCAGATTTTGCGAAAGTGTATAAATATTTTTTCTCGCACAAAGGCACAGTGTTCAATTAGTCTCGGCGTGCAGTGATGAAAGGATATGTGAACGTGGTGTAGCGAGAGTCTCCGTTAGCCGGGCATTGTTGGTGACGTACAATAGTGTTGCAGGAGGTGCTTGGCGACACCGGCCACCGACCACGTGAGAAACGACCACCGCTTCCGGTCACTTCCGGTCACCGCCACAGTCCGCACAGCGCTTCTCGACAGACTAGGAGCGAACCGAGCAGGAAAATAACACATACTATGTTGGATACCTATAATCTCGGCTATTATTTTTAAAACATACCTAACCATCAAAATTCCAATCTAGATTACATTACTATCTACCACGCAAAAAATAAATTTTGCGGGGTGACTAGTCTTAATGAAAGATAAATAAAATATTTAGGATAGGGATATTGGGGGAAAACAAAATCAATAGTGTTGATCGATGAGTATCGATTATACAATTAAACATACACAAATGCAAAGAGGGTTTCTCCTGCTCGTCCTGGACGTCGCGAATGCCGGAGTGAAAAGTAAGTGATGTGGAATATTTTTACCAACGACACTATTGGAAAACGAAGTACAGTATATCTCTATATATAAAATTGAATGTATGTCTGTCTGTATGTACGTATGTATGTATGTATGTATGTATGTCCTTTATGCGTTGCCAAACTACTCATCCGATCGCCATGAAATTTTAGGAAGTTGCTCTATATGTGTCCGGGAAGGTTTTAGTGAAAAAATATTTTCGAAAACCCCATAAGTTTCCATTTTATGGTGTTTTAAATTTCTAATGTTAACCTTATGGAGAGTAAGTTTGTTTACAAATTGTCTACAATGAAAACATTTGATTTCTTAGCTACAGCTGATTGGTTTACTTTCCATTAGCAATACCGTATGCTTTACTATCCAATGCCATCTGAATCATTCATTAATGTTAAACTATGAAGTAAATGTGTACTGTAAAAAATGAACAGCTTTATTCACCACGTTAATAGTTAACGGTTTTGGGGGATTATGTATTTATATTTTTATTTTCTGTCTGATTAAAGTCACGTGTTTATATGATAATTACAATGTTTATATTATTACGTTTATTATAATAATCAGCTGTTGTATATCTTTCCTATAAAAGCCGTATTACAGTTAGGTTTCGTTTGGGTTTGGATTGGATTTGAAAATTGTGAATTAATCCACTCAGATTTATTTGTTTTATGGGAGTGTTATTAATATGTTTTATCGTTTCAGTATTGTTATTCACTATGCAGCGACCCAGAATATATAACCTTTCACAATGAAGCCGTATTGCTATTCGACTTCAGAACATGGCCAATCTTAAAGTTAACATGTGTTTACTGTGAGGCGTTACGAAGTTCGCCGGGTCAGCTAGTAATAAAATAAAATTCAAATGCTTAGAATTCAAAAAAAAGGTTACGGTAGGGTTTGGAAGAGTTTAATAGGAAACAAGTTACTGTACAGTATTTGAGTTGTAAATTTATTTGGTAAATAAATAAGCGACTAAGCGACTCCACAGGTTCGTCGATTGCAATGCCACTGAGTGAGTGAGTGAGTGAGTGTCGGGCAGTGACCGCAGAACAATCAAACAACTCGGCGAACGTGACGCGTGACGTGACAATAAGGTACGATCCACTGCCTCCAGTGCCACTACGACTGCTACTACATAACAGTCGTAACCATTACACTCGGTCTTATTAGAACTCCACCTCAGGTACTAGAGAAGAAAGAACATGGATATTATACCGAATAATAATATTAGGCCTACTAAAGAAATAATATATTATTATTTAGTCACTTTTATGATGAGGCTCGAATAAATTATGACTGCCAGCTTGACCAGAGTGCCTCACATTTAGGGTGAAGTAGAAGGATCGTTTAAACGAACAAACTACGGCCTGTCGATTAAAAATATACAGTAATATTTCACTATTATTTTTCCATAAAATCATACTCGTGTATCACCATATTTTTGACATGGATATGTCTTAGCTCTGAAAGGGTACTGTCGATTTTTAAGATGGAAAACATATAACAGGTTTCCATAGAAATTACCAGAGCTATTGTATTGAATGTTTAATATAAAATATAAAAACAGCTGTTTAGATGAACTGAGACAATTCCCTTTAGACATATCCATGATCTAACTGACGTGGAAAACACATATTTGGACGAAGAGACAACAACTAAATTTAAAAACAATGAAACTAAATTGGCTTCTTGGACGTAAATCAAAACTTACCATGAACAACAAATTATTGATATATAAATCTATTTTGAAACCAATTTGGACATATGGTGTACAGCTATGGGGGTCTGCATGTAAATCTAATATTAATATTATGCAAAGATACCAATCCAAAATTTTAAGAAAAATCGTCAATGCCCCCTGGTTTGTTTCAAACAAAACCCTACACAAAGACCTTCAAATCCCAACTATTGAAGAAGAAATAGCCAAAATTAGTAAGAAGTACATTGAAAAACTAGAAAATCATCCAAATTATCTTGCTGTTAACTTGCTAGACAATGCTAATTTCACCTATAGATTGAAAAGACGTTCCATCTTGCCGCTTGGACTTCCGACATGAAGCATATTCAAATCAAGTTAATTGTTCTGTTATAAATAGACTAACGTTTTTTACTGCCAGCAGTGGCAGGCACTAGAAAAGAAAATTCACGTTAATGTTCATTTTGTTCTTGTATAATATTTACTTATTGTTTTGTATTTAAAAACAGATTGTAAATAAAACATTAAGTTAAAAAAAATATATATCCATGATCAAACCTATTTCCCACAGGGAAGTAAATACAAACATTTTGACATGGATATGTCTTAGCTCTGGAGGGAGTGTTGGTGATTTCTAAAATAGAAAATATGTTACAGGTTTTCATAGAAACTACCAGAGCTATTGTATTGAATTTTTAATATAAAAGAATACGAATAGCTGTTAGATGAACTCAAAGCATTCCTTTTGGACCCCCACACTTTGGATTCCCCACAGGGAAGTAAATATAAACATTTTTGTAGGGAACACTACAGAAAAGTATACAAAAAATTATAAGCTAGATGATTTTGACGCTAATTCGTTGTATAAAATACAGTAGTGAACACCGAACGACTACAGAATCATAAATTTATTTAAAAAGAATGAATAAAAATTACTACAGGTATAAATACCTGTAATACTGTCTGTGATCATAAGTTTGGTGCTGACGACCAATGGTTTCGAACCTCATAGGTCCATTATCAAGTCAGAATGCCAAGTTTGAATAAAAATATCCTCGACACTAACGTGGCGAAGAGTCGTCTTCAACAACACTGACACACGCGGAACCACGAAACATAAAATACATCAATAATTAATTTGGCCAAATAACAAAGTTAGGTCGAGAGCGAGTTCAGGCCGGGGACGACTGACTCATCAAGGGAATGTTTTCAGTTCATCTAAACTGCCCTTATAACCAAACTAGTTATTTTGATACGGCCAGTGATTGGCTGACTTGTTTACTTTTATTACAATACGTTTTTATAGTTTGATTAATGTCCAAACGAGTCAACCCTTAATCACGCAACAGTAGAAATTGCTCGGATTCCAGAACACGGACGAATTGAGGGAATGTTCTCACGGCAATGATATGAGAGGCGGATTATTAATGTGATCTCACACGAGCTCATGTGAGCAATTAGATCGGTTCACATCTCGACGCGTGAGAACCAACAATCTAAACTCATTTAATTCAACCAAAACATGTTACCAATTTTTGTGAGCGAGTTAATTTAATTCATTTAATTTTATCACCTCACCTTCTAATCTGAGGGTTGTTGGTTTTATTCCCTGGTTTTAGTTGCCATTTGTAATTTGGATATTTTTAATTGTATGCCAAACGAGAGGTTGGTCCAAGACATGAGTTTGGGCCGTTTAGGCGCCAAAAAAATAAAGGCATGAAGTCTGATGAAGAAAATTACATTACAATACATTACACAGTTCGTATCTCGTTCACGAAAGGAAAGAATTACTATGGAATGAGAAGGGCCGAAGTAATATACAGAGTGTCCATGAAAAACGTTTTAGGACTTCGGTGAGTGATTGGGTACATTAAAAGGAAGAAAAAAGTTCCAATAGAGGTATAGCCTAAAACGCTCATTTTCTCAGATATCCACCATTTTGTATTTTTTACAAAATATTTTTAATTCAAACATTTTTAACGGATTATTTTGAAATTTGGTATGTGTTTTACACTAATAGATTAGTATTTTTTAAATAACTAGCGTGATCCAAGCTCAAAATCCAAAATGGCGGCCATTTTAAATTTTACCGTTAACAAAGTATTCAAGTTTTAAAATTTTAATTTTGGATTTTGAGCTTGGATCATGCTAGTTATGTTTTTACTAATATTAGTCTACTAGTTTAAAACACCAAATTTAAAAATAATTTCCTGACTTTTCCCTGACTTTTTAATACAGTTTTAAATTCCCTGACTTTTCCCTGTTTTCCCTGTTGCTAGACACCCTGATGGATATATTTACGTAATTACGTTTATATATTTACACTACGGAATAGCTATTTTCTATTATCGGGATAGGATTGTCTGTATGAAAGATAACTGGTAATTTGGTTTCATCACGGCATTAACCGATAAGCTAACTTTGAACGGATTACACTAGTTATAAAACGATATTGATACCCGATATCGACTGGTGCTGCAACACAGGGTGATCGCGAAACACGTGAAAGGCGAGACCTGACTGGTAATGTACGGGGAGAGTCATGTCACGAACCGTATGAGCACATAAGCAGAGAGCACCCATCGGTCGTGTTATAGCCACTCGTAGCTCCGTGCAAGATGTATCAGGTTCAACGATTAGATTAGATTAGATTATTGAAATGACGACCATACCACAAGGGGATGAATGAGGATTGAGTGTAGAATGGTTATGGTGCGATCTTGTAGTCTTGTTACTGATTAAGGCTGACATGTTCCTTAGACAGGACTGTTAGTTAATAGCCCATCAGCCGATGGCAACTGATGGACCTACAGTTTAACGTGGAATCCAAACCACTGCCTCTGAATTACGAACTGGTCAAAGTATGAGACATCCAAACATCATCGGCGGAAAATACCAATATATTTTTATATATAACGTGAGAAATCAATATTTTGAAATTTTATTTTTATTTTATCGATTAAAAATAAGTATTAGAAATATTGACTTATTGTAACTTCATAGAAACAGTAACTGAGTTATGAGCTTCCAGCGTAGAAAATTTGTTAAATAGAGGCACAAATTTAAAAGGGTAGTTGTTCACCTGATTTCATAATATTTTGTATTTTTGTGTATAAAATTAGCTAATTATGATATTTAAATTTGTATCCCTGAATTTTAAAATTAAAAACAACAATCGAAATTCAATGATTGTTTTTACACGTTTCAAAATACTTTATTTTCGGTGGGTTTAAATCCAACATGAAATAAAAGTTGTTTTTTACATCTCTTACGCGTCTGTGTTTTTAACTACACAACGTTTTTGGTGGTGGTGAAACTCCTCCCGTTATCAAGTGATTACCTAATAATTTACATTGTATGGATTTGTATTTACGTGTAACTTAAACTTTCAATTTGTTAATGTAACTTATGAGGTAATCACTTGAAAACGGAAGGAGTTCCTCCGCCTATAGAAACATTATTTAGTTAAAAACACAGACGCGTAGGAAAAGTCATATAAAAGATATTGAATAATTAATATAATTAACACCATTATGAATTAAAAAAATATATAATTAAGTTATTCAGTATATTCGGCATCAGAGTACAATTATAAATCCGACAATATTTAAATATATTCATTTGGGATATAATTTATATATTTAAAAATAATTCTAAAGCACAAAGGAATGCTGGATATTGCTAGGTTTATGGGAAACGGTACCGTAGCTGTTGTAGTCGGTAGTATTGAGTCCACAACGTGAACCGACTACCAAGCGACTCTCTCAGATCCGTCTCGGAAATTAGCATTGGCATTCCAGCTGAATAAACCAGACTTTCGCTACTCGGAGGCGCGTGGGTTTGCGACACTTTCCCGGCCCGCCGCCAGGTGCCGCTGCGATACTGTCACTGTGACGTCACCGACCCAGATCATCGAAGCTCATGCGACGCTACTACCAACTGGGCTACTTGCTGCTACAACCGAGTCACACCAAAGAACACTACATAAGCCGTTATTTTGATCGTTTTGTTTGAAAAGTAAAAATAAAAAGTGAAGCCACGGAGAATAATTTAATATCCCCGTCGCAGCACACCTGCGTACTCAGCGAATTTCCACCGCAATAATAATACAAGTAGATCACAAATAGATCAATCAGTACCTGTTGATAAATTAGTATTTTGCCTATTTTCTGTAACATTAACATGGAAAGGAATGTGCAGGTTTGCTGCGTTGAGGAATACAGAAAGTAGGCATTTTCATTACAAACCAAAAGCCCAATTTTGGGGTACAAAACCCCCCAAACTACCCGTTCCGATTGACCGATATTTTTGGTTTACGAACTCGTCCGAGCAAATGTAGGAATACAAGTCTCTACCAAATTTGGTCTCGATCGGATCATTTTTACGAGAGTTATCGTGTTCAGAGAGTCTTGCCATGAGACCTACGGTAACAGCTTCTTTCCTATGGGAAATTCGCTAATAGGGGATACTTTAAATGTTATGTTAAATAAATTTATAAATGATGAATTGTGGATAGATGTGAGTGATGATCGGTGGATTCTATGTTCTCTTGTGTAGATTAACGTCCGCACAGTTGAATACTACGTTAATCTGTAAATACCATCCTCATAATTAGACCAATTCGTAATTCAGAGACCGTGGTTCGGATTCCACGTTAAACTGTAGGTCCATTAGTTGCCATCGACTGTTGCGCTATTAATTAACAGTCCTGTCTAAGGAACATGTCAGCCTTAGTCAGTAACAAGACTACAAGATCGCGCCACAATCATCTTACACTCAATCATCATTCATACTTGGCTTAAAATACCTACATTGTAGTATAGTCGCCATTTCAATAATCTAATCTAATCTGATGCCGTATTGACGGTACGCTGGGTAGAGTCTACAATGCCTCCGCCATCTTGGATTTTAGTCCCATAAGACAATATTAATTTTGTGGCATCATTACTGACCATTCAACGGTCGTAAAAATATAATTGGGACGTCTAATTAATAATAGAGTACAGTATGTATTTGAAGAATTACATTCACCATTTTTTTATTTTTCATCATAAGTCATGCCATCATCATAAGTGCGCCTGAAATATGCGCACACATTATTTGACATTGTTTGAACCCAGGTAAGTTTAATAATTTTTAAAGATTTATAGGTAGCTTTTTGTCTGATGTTGAACAATATCTATGCGTTAAACATTGAAAGAAAAGTTTAACTGTTTTAGTATTCTCTATTTTTATTCTCTGTGCCAGAGGCATTCATTTTTAATTTATCATTGGTTGAACATCATGTAATTGTTATAGGTGTACGACACTGCAACTAAAAGCGACTTGTAATTTTATTTCCGTAACTGAAGTTAAAAATATGGTTTGTAAAATACTTTGACTTATAATTCAATAGCCTACTTATTAGATGGAAATAAAAAATAGCTTATTTATAGTTACAAATGCATAGTGGCAGGCATAAACTATAAGTAAAGAAATAATATCAAGCAGTTCGAAGACTAGGAGGTGATGAAGGATGGAGCAACGTCTCCGTAGACCGCGCGTGATCCACGAGCCACGAGCCGCGAGGCGTGAGGGATGAGACGAGCTGTCGTGACGTCACTGGTCGTGTGCGCGCGTCACGAGCATACCGCATGACGTCACACTCGTCATCCACAGTAGCCCTATGTATGTTAATTTTTACTTCTCTACGCTGCTTCTTATGAATTAAACATTCAGGTATTTTGTGTATTTCTACGCCAGAGGCATTTTTAACGTTTTGGGGAACGGTCCAAACCCCGGTTTTGTTACTACCTAACGTCGACCTGTTGTTAGGAAGCATCATTAATTAATAGCCTTGACAAAAGACAACTTGGTCCAAATTCGACCCTTAAGGATTCGATCCGGCGACCTTCAGTTTTTGAAGGCAGGCATTATAACCACTACACCACCCAGCCAGTTAATGAATTTCTTTTTCTTATATATGGTGCTACTGCTGCTTATAAATTCGAATGGTGAGAGTCTTAGCTCTGGGGGTGTTTGACAATCCGTCGGACTAAAATTTGAATCGGTGAGGTCATACGTTTGATATCAGCTATGAGGCCTATAAGTTAAAAAAAATCACTTTCTCTTCAATTACAGATGATCGTTATAAAATCGTCGCACAGCCAGATATACCTGCATGAGTACAGTTTTCCATCATCTGCCATATCCTATTGACTACACATCTCCAATACTATTACAGTAATGTGTTCTACAACAGTACTCTAGGAAGCTTATTTCACCACTGCCACTGTGATCGCATGCACGTTGGCCTCGAGACGCGACAACAGTCTAGACGGCCAAGGCGGTGATTTCCACCAATCAGATAATCCCTCCATCACGATACCTCAGTTCGATCGTTCTGGTTACAATACAACATCGTTGCCAAACTTACATCTTTTATACTTCCCTCAGACAAACTGTATCTTGCTTTTCATCTAGTGGTCTTTTCACTTTGTTAACTGTACGTTTCTCAGTATTAATCACATACCGGTACCGAATAAATTCTTCATCTATCTATATAAATGAAATTAGAGTTTTGTCTGTACATTGCTCAGAGTTATTCATTTTTTAGTTATTTTTACGTTACGTGCGTTAGATAAGCCGAAAGTGTTATCTCAATTTGTCTGAGACGTTCCAGGAGGCATTTTACGCCTTCTCAGAAAAACGGGAGAACTGATAACAATGAAACTTATTTCATGTATTCTCTACATTTAAGAGAAGGGTTTCCAATGCTTGAAATTATCCGCCGCCTCTTGAAAAGTAAATAACGATTACATAAAAACCCACTTATTTACGCGATATTAGTCTCATTTTGTTTTCAGTTATCAATGAACCAACTACTTGTAATAATCTGTCTTTGTAGTTTAAGATTTAATGGAAAGAAAAACAAACTGTCAAATCAATATTAGTTTGTTTATATTTGTCATTGATTTCAAACTCATTTCGAAATCATACTACATTATAAAGTTATTTTAACGTGTAACTAATTATAATAGTGGTATACATGTTTCAATCTATTTAATTGTAAGTTACTGCTAAATAATAAAGCTGGGTATTGAGTTATTTTATTTGTACTGATATGTTTAGTATTTTAGGTTTACATTTTGGTATGATGATCTTTCTTCTTTAAACTGAATCCTACAACCCGTACAGAGGACAGGTTTACTGCTAGTACACTCTAAAAATACAATTTTGTTGATTTATACAATGAGATTACTTAGTTCAATAGTTTCGAAAATTTATACAAATTTTCGCAAATTATATACTTCCGTTATGAGATTGACTTAGCACCGAAACTGGCCACTTACCAAAAGTGCACTACGAGATGGATACGAATTTTGCCCCAAGCCACTCCTTTTTCCCCCTAGCAAGCTTTATTCTACCCTTTTACCATAGAGAGCTTAGCTTGGGTTCCAAGGGATCAGTAATCAACGAAAGAAGTATCACGTATCATATACATTTTAGTGACGACAGATTTTTTTGTTTCTATATTTTGACCTTTGTTACATAATTTACATTAAAAAAATAACCTATCGTAATAACGTGGTTAGATTCACGAATCGCATATGCGAGTACATATTATTAATATTTGAGCTTTTGGAAACTTCAAACAATAGCGAAATTTTAAAAGCAAGACGAAGAAACCACCTCTCACTATCAAACCTGTGTTCAAGCAACAATCTGTATCAACTTTTACTGAGTTATGAATATGTTAATTGAGGAAAACGCGCCGAGAAAGATGAGGAGAAAGTGATTAATGAGTGTTAGCGTGAGCGTGAGGCGCGCAGAGTTGAGCTGTAACTTAGTGCCTGGTGCGCACGAGGCGCCAAGCTAAAATAACCAAGGTATATCTTGTGTTGTAAACAATACAACCCTGGGGAACCGGATATAGATGCAGCATAGAGCACACATCCGTCACGTCTTGTTGTTAACCAGGCCTGCCATAAACTGAGGTTATGTTTGTGTAATTAATTATACGCCCGAGGAAAATGGATGGAGTAAGTAAAGAAATCGTGAATAAAAATAATTACTAACTAGATATTTTTCGTATTCATAACATTTCTTATCACCGTCGCAACCACTTTGTATTGGTATTGTAAAGCGAATATGTGTATAGGATGAGTGGGATGAATTTATATTTGATGACGTGCTGCCTTGTTATTGACAAAGGTCATCTGATCATCCCCAAAATCATTAATCACCAAAGATTACCGGGGTACGCAAAAACTCCATGTGGGGCATTTACGAAAAAATTTAAATTGATTACATAAGTCATTTCCAGAAATCCCTTTCCGTTTATACAATGCTTTCAACTGGAGTAGAAAAAATTTATATTTTTCGAATGAAGAAATTTAACGAAAATCTAAGTTGACGCTAACTTTAAAATTGTCTACTTTTCTTTTACTTTCCCCTATGTTTGTGTTTCCTCTATTTTCAAAAAATACAAAAATTAGCAAAAATCTACGTTGACATTGACTTTGACTTATCTGTATTTTTGGAACACATAATAGTGAAGGATTTGTAATTGTTTATTTAATTATTTGGTATTTTCTTTCCGCTTCAAGTGTTTAACTACACTACGTTTCGGAAAGTAAGGACACTCCTCCCGTTATCAATTGACCCAATTAAAATCCACATTACTCTACCTTATCTACATTTTTGGGGGTTTTTATGTATTTTTGGTAAACATAAAAATAATTATTGTTTACCAAAAACATAAATAAAAATGTAGGTTAAGTAGAGTAATGTAGATTTTAATTAGAGTCACTTGATGACGGGAGGAGTTTCCCTACCTCCCGAAACGTAGTGTAGTTAAACACTTTAAGCGAAAGGAAAAGATCAAATTGTTTTCAACAAGGAAAATAGAGTGTCGATGTTGACTTTGAACTTATTACAGTTATTTTTATTCTTCTCTGTTTCCTACAGATGGGTGTTACTCCTGGCATTCCCCGGTGCCCAGCAAGGGGTCAGGGCCGCTGAGTCACGCCCGCCGTGGCCCGTGGACCGTCAGTCCTCCGTCTGCCGTCTGTGGCTGACTCACTGACTCACTCCAGCATTCCTCGTCTCCCAGCCCCACGCGCGCCTCTACCATACATCTCTCCAGAGGCTTATACAGGAGTAATCCCTTCCCCTCGCAAATACTATCAATAAATGAAACACATCTACTGATTGGTTAAACCTTATCGCCTCTGGCTCTACAGTAAGGTTTCCGGTGAACCGGAAGTAGAAAACATAACACAAATATAAAACCGTCATCAATAAAAAAGCAACAAATCAAAACCTTTCAATTAACAATATTGACAATTTTAAAAGTAAACTTATTTTGACACGAATAATTAATTGATTATATGTTTTTCAAAATAATCGCAGATCATTAATTTTAAT
Organism: Nephotettix cincticeps; assembly: GCA_023375725.1. Lineage (NCBI taxonomy): Eukaryota > Metazoa > Arthropoda > Insecta > Hemiptera > Cicadellidae > Nephotettix > Nephotettix cincticeps. The sequence goes on from CM041788.1 coordinate 57,110,126, forward strand.
TAATTTGGTTTAGGTAGGGAATTTCTTTTTAGAAAATTCCAAATTTTCAAGGATGCTTTACAACTGATTAAGGCTACACTTTATAGTACTAGTCTACTGTAATATAGAATTTTAAACATTTTACCTTGACATACAAAAATGCTTAGGTAATAAACTTGATCCAACATTTTAATTCATACATAAAAATACCAAGGTAAAGTCAGCCACTTTACAACTAGCATAGAAAAAATAGAACTTGTTAATCACCGGGTATAATTATTAGGCGTTATTGATTTTAAAGTAATTTATCTTCATATCTTTCTAGACATTACTTTTACTTTATTACTATTACTTTAGACACCTCAACCATATTTCTACGACTACGATAAGGCCAGTAATGCTGCCACAAAATTAAAAATCGTTCATAAGGGATTAACATACAATATGGGGGCACAACTAAGACTCTAAAATGGATATATTGTATGTGCTAAAATACAATGAATACTTAAATTACCAATAAACCCCCCTCCGAGATAAAACATACCCATTTCAATAATGAACCTGTATTTACTATAGCGTAGCTCATGGATATGTATAAAAGGAACGTTTCCAGTTCTTCTGAACAGCTGTCTTTGGAGCCATATGACGTCACCTCCGTTTAAACTTTTGGTCTGACGGATTGTCAATACCCCCCTCCCGAGCTAAGACATATCCATGTCATTGAGAATATCCAAATACAGTATCGTTATTAAGTCATACAATTTTTTTCATGACAATTTTTTTATTCACTAATATATTCTCTGTTTAATCCTGATTATTTTGATACGAAACACTTATTTTTGTTATGTGCTCCTGCAAAAAATAGGTAAGATCATGGATATGTCAAAAGGAATATTTTCAGTTATTATCAAAAGCTGTTTTTAATCTTATATATTAAAAATTAAATAGAATAACTCTGGTAGTTTCTATGGAAACCTACTTAAAATTTTCATTTTACCAATTTCCAACACCCCCCTAAGAGCTAAGACATATCCACGTCAAAAATAATTATTATTATAATAAAAGGCTGCACTTTTGTTTTGTAAACAGTTTTTCAGTATATGTCGGTTCCTGAAAAGTTTTGTTTTTACCCTTTATGGACACTTTACTCAGCCAATAGTCCATGGATTGTTCTGAATTTTTACAGGCCGTTCATGACACCTACAGTAATAATGAACCAGAAATCTCTTATCTGTCATTGTTTTCATTTCATTACAAAAAATACAAAAAAATATATTAATTAAAATTTTTTAAGGAAAATTCGAAATTTTAAATTTAAATTTTTGTTCATTAAAGTTCTTTCAGAAGTATGATTGACAATACCTAAAAGTTTCAAATGGTTAGTGTGTATGGTTTTTCCTTAAATTGTACCTGAAATTTGGTAATTTAACATGCAGACTATAGGGACGTCCGTTTCGCCTTGAAGTACAGTAGTATTGTTTGGAAACGACGGTGGCGCTGTGGGCCAGGCGCGGTCGGTATTTGCATTAGCGGCTCCGTCAGCCGTGAGCCACGGATTATCCAAATGCCAGTCCTGGAGTTCTGGTCACGGTACCGCAATGCAATCTGAGTTTGTCGCCGTATCTGCCGCGCCGCGGCGCTTCGTAATTACAGGATAAACAAACATTCCCTGATACTCCATTATTTATTTCAACTGACTCGTTAGAAATTTCTGTTTGCCAATGAATTGTGACGATTTTTAATTCACTTCAGAATGTTCACCCCTAGAATTGGCGAAGTCACGATCACAACGTATTTAGTGGCATCTGTCAACAATTTTAGTGAACTTAAACTTAGTGTTGCGATCTGTGTAGCTGATACTTGAACTATTTCAAGTAAAATGTATTGTATTTACTTCCCTTTGGGAATAACTTAGATCATGGATACGTCTTAAGTGAATGTCTTAAGTTCCTCTAAACCTTATAACGATGACGTCACCGGTATGTCTCAGCTCTAGGAGGGTGTAAGCAATTGCTTACACCCTCCTGTTCCTCCTGTTCTCTTTCTGTTCTGTTTTCTTTCGTAATTTTGTATGATCTTACAAATTTGTGAGATGAAAATTTGAAACTGGTTTCCATAGGGCTGTTATAGTAAGAACAGCTGTTTAGAAGGACTAAAAAACATTCTCTTCAAAGATAGCCATGATCTATTTCACACAAGGAAGTAAAAACAAACATTTTTACACAACCGTTTCACTTACAGAGTTTTCAAACTTCATGATAGCGTTAGTTATTAATTATTAAATTCACAATTAATTGGACTTTTCCAACGCATGTTTAAAATCTACTCAACGTTTCGAGAGTTGGTTAAACTACTCCCGTTTTCAAGTGTCTAACGATATTTACATTTATACAAACAAAGGGTTATTTCTATATAGAAAAGAAACCGGTCATATACTTGAAAACGGGAGTAGTTTAACCAACACTCGAAACGTTTCACTTACATGGTAAATAAACAGATTCAGAGTAATACAACATACTAAGACTACGCAGTACAGAGTACAGGGTAATTTACTTTATATTACTATATACTGTATTAATATATCGTCCTGTAAAGATCCCGTACTGTATTTTCAACCTATCTGCGATGAGTGCCCGACTTTAGCACAGGTTGCATGAATCAAGTGTTAGAAAGTATAATACTTTGATACCTTTCACTGAAATGGCCCAGGTAGGGTTATGATGATCATTTTAAAATTAGGTACTACAATAATGACAATGTCACCCATAAAATATTAAATGTGATCTGGGTTTCCACTATCAGGGGACAAGGTCATAATCGCACTGGCAAAGGAAGGAGTAAAGATAAGCCTCACTATCGGTGGCCCAGTTGTGGCGATAACCCGTGGCTGATAAGAGATAACGTGGCTTCGTTGTGGCTACCCTGTCTGGCCTGACTGCACGACAGTAAACAAGCCCTGCAAGAGATGGTCTGTATGAGTCATAACTGTTGACGTTCACTGCACGAGGTTTATCTCGTTCAAATCATGTCGTATACGATATTGCAAAATTAGATTAGATCAGATTAGATTAGATTAGATCATTGAAATGGCAATCATACTACAATGTAGGTATTTTAAGCCAAGTATGAATGAGGATTGAGTATAAGATGATTGTGGCGCGGTTTTGTAGTCTTGTTACTGACTAAGGCTGGCATGTTCCTTAGACAGGACTGTTAATTAATGCCCCAACAGCCGATGGCAACTAATGTACCTACAGTTTAACGTGGAACACGAACCACGGTCTCTGAATTACGAATTGGTCCAATTATGAGAATGAACGTAGTATTCAATAGTGCGGATGTTAATCCACACAAGAGAACACTACACCCACCGACCATCTCTCCCAACTATCCACAATTCGTGACCTTCAAGTAGCTGGATTTATTGACGCCACCGTCCCAGTCAAGAAATTAACTGTGTATAAATTGCGCATTTCTTGTGCGGAAAAATGGGGCCCATAGGTTTTTAAAGCAATTTACATTTTGCTTCACTCTCCAATAAGTGAGCGTAAGCCAGTTTTTTTCTCGAAAAAAAAACATTTCATGAGAAAATTCTTTATCCTTTTTTCATTATGTATTACCCTACAAGGCTAAATCCACTACCTAAGTCATTTGGTTGAGTGTCATGTCCTCCAAGACAGAATCATAAATCACAGAAAACTTTTATTCATTCAATAAAAGTTGTTCTTATTTATGTCATTTTTGATGGTAATCGACCAGCGGGAAAAGACATACTTTCCGAAAGACAAGTATGTGCTATTGGTTAGCGTTATGTCTTAGCCTGAAGGTGATGTTGAATAACACTACAGGTCTAAAAATAATACATGTGATATATCTTCTTATCTTATTGTTGACTTAATTGTTTAGGTTTTAGCTTATTGCTCTCATATAGCTTCTTATCATATTCTGTTGACTTAATTAGTTTAGGATTTTAGCTTATTGCTCTCCATATAGCTTCTTTCTTATTGTTGACTTAAAATCGAATCACTATTATATTCATCGAAACTTTAACCCCACTTGAACCTTTGAATATTACGTTTGAAGCTTGGATACTCACATAATATTTCATGAGCAAAGAAGACACCGACCCACTCTGGAGAGGTCGGTGTCAAAAAATTAATGTTTTGATAGGATGGGAACTGGGCCCGGAATCGAACCGACAACCTTAGGTTTACGAGGTGAGTAACCCAGCCGTACTGACCAAGACCGGCAGATTAGTGGTTGCTCAGGGTCAGGTTACGTAGGCCTATCTAACGACACGGACAGACGACACAATGCGAGGTCAGTGATATGAGATCACTGCAGAGATTGAGAGTGGACTGAGTCAGCGTTCCGTGAACCTGAACCGGTGACGTCACAGACATAGGGTGTACACTATACGGCGTCTGATGGCCGGATACAGTTGCGATATCCGCTTATCACTTCGCACTATCGGTGGATCATCTTTCGTGGAAGACGAACCGAGAAGGACCACACCACCACCTCGGTACTGGTGAATGCGAAAAACTTGATGTTTATTGTAGATCGATGATGCAAAATTATATTTTTAGGATGTATCGATAAGAGTCTGTCTACCTTCTAAAAAATTGCTAAATTCCAAGAATCGCTGGGACATTGTTTTGTACCAGATAACCTTGTAGTGTCATTTGAAAGTAAATTACAAACCTAATTTGTATATGATTAGAATTTAATTTCTTTAGATTTTTAAGTGTACAAGTAAATTACTAAACACAGGTATACACAAAATACTACTGACACACTTCAAACGGTATTATTAAAACTTAAATAAAATAAATATATTTATGATAAACATCTTTGGATTTTAAAAATCAATCCGATGGTTACTTAATTTGAAAATTCGTGTTTATAGAGATGCATGTTCCAGTATTTTACATTGCTCTTACTAGACCTAACGTCCAAGATGGCGGAGGTACTGCAGACTTGACGAAAAATATTCTTCATCAGAAAAACACAGGGGTTAAGGAAATAGTGATGTGTTATGGTTTATAAATACATATAATATGGATCTGATAGATTTAAGGCTATTATGTAATCTAGATAGTGAAGTAGATGTTTACTAAACTATGGCTATATTAATACACCGTTGAAAAAATGTGTATTTACTTCCCCGTGGGATATAGGTTAGATCATGGATATGTCTAGAGGGAATGTTTTCAGTTCATCTAAACAGCGGTTCTTATTCTTTTATATTAAAAATTCAATACAATAGCTCTGGTAGTTTCTATGGAAACCTGTTAAATATTTTCCATCTTAAAAATCACTAACACCTCCCCCACCAGAGCTAAGACATATCTATGTCAAAATTGAAATTTACTTTTCAAGTACAAATACAACGACAGGTCAAGGAGTAATGGACAGGCTTCGGATAAACAGCTGTGAAGTAATTTTACTGTGGAGTTTGTTTTAACCTCTAAATTAATTATCATCAAATTACTTAATTTCAGTGATGGTGAACCAAAATATAATTCAAGGAAATTGCGTAAAAACAAAATCATATACCATCACATCATTTACCTAACTCAATTAAGCCAAGAAAATAAAATGTGATTTATTCATAATCTTGTGATATAGTTTTCAATGTTGTAACTTGCATCCAAGCACATATCCCGGATGTATGTTTCTCCCACAACCGCCAGGTAGCAGCAGTAGCACTGCCATTGCCTACGCCGGCGCCGTGTCGCCCAGTGACTTTCAAGGCTGTGTTTATACAAGTAACACTAGATCCAGTTTAATTATTAACTCAGTGTTGTAACGCAATTCTAGCTCTATAATGACGGGCTGAGTAAATGCCAAGGTCTGTGTTGTTGTAGAGGGAGGGAACAGCTGATGGGAACCTCCGCCATCTTGGATTTTAGTATTACACAGTGACAGCATTTTACTGAACACTCCGTAGTCGTAAAAATATAATTCAGGTATCAAATTAAAGGTAAATCGGATATCTAAGGAATTATATTTACAGTTTTTATTTTATAAAATAGTTTCTTGTTAATATTGAAAATAATTGGTTGGTACATTATATTTTTCGGAAAAAGTAATCATATATTTTTATAGATAACTAAATTACGTTCAGATACCTCATAGATCTTATTAGGACTCTCAAAATTTATGAGGATCATTTTACTTCAACTATGGTATAAACTATTCATACGTGGAATACATGTTAAAAAAATTAGTTGTCAATGATATACGAGCAACAATGAAAATCTTTAAGTTAATTATAGGTTGTAGCTTATTATTTACTATTCGGTTTTTATAAATTTACAAGCATTGCATAATTTTTTTCAATTATTATACTGTATTACTTATTAAAAATAATTGTTAATCAATAAAAATTTTAATTAATAATAAATTAGATTTACTTTACCGTTCGACACACACAAGTTGCTAAAGTTTCTTCGGGACTCACCTGGAAAGAAAAACATTCGTCAGTATATATTACTAAAAAGTAAAATGCAAAATAAAGTACTATAAAGGAGCGTTCGTAGAACGTATTAAATGCGACAAAGTTCTCACATATGTTTCAATTCCACTTGCCACCGTATCAGGGAACAGAGCAAAGCGGGGAGAATATTTAGCTGTTGCAGCACGCCCTCGCGTTTATGCGAAAACTTTTCTTATAAACTCAACTCAGTTCTGTTAAAGTCCACACCAGCCATCGCAAGTTCACATTCATGGCGTCAATTAAAATTAAATTACTTTCTATCTCCTTCTATCCTCCTCATACAGAGCGACTCTACTGTCTACAACAACACTATGACAGTGGCCTTTGAACTCTTGATGATTTTATGTTTTGTTCATTTCAATTCTTACATGGGGAATTTGTAAGTTACTAGTCTACTGTATACCATAATGCATGGCATAATGATTATTTCTAGACACCTTTGGTAAAGACCTGCTTTGACGTAGTTTCCAGCGACTGTGCTGCCATCTAGAGAAATTAGTGTAACCTAGTCGTGCCCACTGTGTAGTGGAGCAGGCTTGACGCAATAATTAATTGTTAGTGGGATATTAAATTTAACACAGTAGTCTCACTATGTTTTGAAAGAGACAAGAAGAATAATACTATACAGGGTGTATCTGAAATACACAGAATAACTTTAGGATATCGTTCCTGAGGTCAAAACAAACAAAAATGGCATGTTTTGTTTTTGTCGCCATTTTGAAATGGTACAAAGTAGAAATTTGATACTATGCACAAATATAGTTCCTATTAGTACTCATACACGTACCAAGATAGAAGCTGGTACATCAAGTGGTTTCACAGTTATAGCAAGTTACGTAAATAACACATACACGCCGACAGACGGAAAACGGAGCGACATAGGCTATTTATGTTCACAGTTCATTTTTTGTTTGTTTTTATTTCAGGATGAATATTCCAAAGTTTTTCGGAGTGTTTCAGATACATCCTGTATATTGTTTCTTCTGTGTACGACCTAGCGAAGTGCCCTAGATAGCGAAATTTCCATTAACTGTCATATAACGAGTGGTCTGCAAATTACACAACCATAACCTCAAACTTAACCGACGCCAACCGACCATCCGACCACCCGATCATCCGACACGCAACCTCTCACATGTCAACTATGGCCCGACCACTTCCTGGCGGACGATCAAATAACACTTTCTACTGGACAGAGGACAAGCCTACTTGGCAAAATCTGCACTCGCTTAATCCTCTGGCACTGAATGGAAATTGAAAAAATATAAAGAAAATTAACTAGAATTGAATATGAACATATTATGAATACTTTTGAAACTAGAATTGTATAAATATACGTTACTGTAACGGATATAAAATTCACATTCTTTTTTCTTGTTAAATGTTAAATTTGAACAGTCGGTATAGCATTGTTTTGTACCAAAAAACCTTGTACTGTACTTGGTGTCAATTGTAAGAGTATTTCAATGTCCAGCGATCTATGTGATTAGAGTTTAAATTACCTAATTCACTCAGAGTATACGTGATAAAGTATATCTGAAAGTTTGTTCCCTAAAAGTATAATTATTGACAAATTCCAAGCATGGTGTATTAACATTTAATCACATAATGGATAAAAAATATCCTTAAGATACCCTCTACAGATGATCACTTCGAACTGTGTGTGAATTAGAACTGACAGTTCGACCTGAAGGAAGATTAATTTTAGAAAATTTCATCAGTCCAGTTTTTTGCATGGTAGTTCGAATCTTGCATAGATACAATTAGTTGTAACCGTCAGTTAGAACATATTATCTGAAGGGGGCTAAAAGATAAAACCTAAGATCTTAAATACCTTGGAAGATTGTATAGTTAATTTCAGATTAATGTCAAAATAATCTGATTTGTCTTAATTTTAACATTGGTGTTTGAAGCGAGGAACGTTTCAGAACTTTTGATGCTGTAAGTCATATCATAAAAGAGACAATTAATTGATATTTATTGGGTACAATTTTGCGAGATAATATTTTTCGAAAAAAATATTTCATTCAAAAGATTTTTAGATGCATTTAATTAGTCTATATCAATCCACTTTACATTTAAACTGACACCTCAACCATGTATTTACAACTATCGTGTAACCATTAACACTGTCACAATATTACTATTGTTCTTATACGGACAAAAAATGTTTCGTAACTCCTGAAAACCATCAGCGAGTTTTTGGATTTCCAAGAAATTCCTCTGAATTTTTCCCACCAGTGGTCATTGTCCACACACCTAATAACAGTTGAAAGGACACTTCTTTCAACAGTTTTTCTATGTTTATGGGGTTGTGAAGTATGAGAATTAATTCCATAGCAAAGTGTGATGTGGCAATAAAAGTGTCACGGTTCACTTTGGTGTGTCCTGCAATCCAGCTACTTGGAGATCAAGAATTGTGGATACTGTAGTTTGTAGCAGTGATTTTGCGTTGGTCCCTAGTGTGGATTAATGAATTGTATACTACGTTCATCCTCAATGACCACATAGTTACCTCATAGTTACACCAGTTCTTAAATCAGAGGGAAAATATGCTATTGAACTGTTTTATTAATTAAGTCCTGTCTAAAGAACATGCCAGCCTTAGTCAGTAACAAGACTACAATATCATGATATTCATGACAATCATCTTACACTCATTTCTCATTCATACTTGTCTTCAAATACCAACCTACTTCGCCATTTCAGGTAAAATTATCATATTACGTTTATATTTAAGATCTTTCCAATTCGACAACTTCGCAGAAAGCCTTGTCTCAGGGTAGCATTCCTACTGTAACACAACACATTCCACCTGTCAACAATTCCATGGTGACAATGTGTCCCCCATAGCGATAGTCTGTTCAGGGTGTTCCACGAACGTAGCTTGTGGGCATGGCCTCACAGGCCCGCGTCGCTGGAGGTCGAGACACATGTCGTGTACTTGTACCAGGCAGATGTACGATGTACGTTGTACGTGTACGTATGTAGGCTGAGGTTCTGAGAAATGTGCGACCTCTGGAATCCGCCCCAGGGATCATGCATGCGTGTTGTCTGATTAAACATGGTGGCTTTGGAAGAATTATTCGACTGGGGTGGTGGCGTCATCCTGTAATCCAGCTACTTGGAGGTGACGAATTGTGGATAGTTGTGAGCGATGGTCGGTGGGTGTAGTGTTCTCTTGTGTGGATTAACGTCCGCACTATTGAATACTGCGTTAATCCGCAAAGGCTATCCTCATGATTAGACCAATTCGTAATTCAGAGGCCGTGGTTTGGATTACACGTTAAACTGTAGGACCCTTAGTGTTTGCCATCGGCTGTTGGGGGTTTGGGGGAATTAACAGTTCTGACTAAGGAATCAGCCTTAGTCAGTAACAAGACTACAAGACCGCGTCACAATCATCCTACACTCATTTCTCATTCATACTTGGCATAAAATACCTACCTGGGTAGGTTGCCATTTAAATAATCTAATCTAATCTAATATGTTTTAGCATTTTCTTAGATAAATTATAGATCAAAATGTATCTTAATGGCAAAAAACCAGTTTGTTTACAATTCAAGAGGCTAAAAAAGAGTATAAAATGTGAATTGATATTTTTAGGTCTAAACGTTAGTTTGAAAATGTTTTCCTTAATATAAGACGTGATCTAAAGTTTCACCTCAACAAACTACACAATTGAGCCTGATTTTTGGGTCAATTCAATCAATTGCTAGTAACTGGACCTCGGAGGGGAAAGGACATGGTCTGAAAACCAACCTAACATCGAGAAACAGCTATCACCGTCGCCGTTCCAAAGCCGACGTTCCGTCTCCCACGTCGAATCCATTCCCTCGTTCCCTGTCCAACGATTGCGCCCAGGGCTGCGACCCCTTGCATCACAAACAGTGGAGAAATAAATAGAAACAGTGCGAAAATGACGCAATACGACAGAAACTGTCCCCAACAGTGTGTCCAATGTTGCACCACTGCACGGTGGACGATTAGGTTACGCAAACTAATTCCTATAGGTGGCAGCACAGTCGCTAGTTTAAACTACGTTCAAGCCAAGGTGACTAAAACTAGAAAGGGAGATGCTGTCACGTTAACAAAACCGATGACGTCACTGGTTCAAAATTGTTTACTTTTACACTGTAGCAACCAGAAAGGTCAGAATAAAAAAAAAATAAAATTACGTTCGCGACGTAGTGCGTTCAACCGGGTACACTCGCTGTGTTTTCTAATTCCGTTGATAGCCAACACGGGCGCACTAAATATAGCTGAAATGTGTTTCCGCCCCTATCAGAAGACCTTTAGTAAGTGTGTACCCGATTGGGTACACGTTCGCACACATTTGAGGCATAAAAATAAAAACACAAATATTGGGTAAACTTAATAAAAATATAATAAAAAATAATTTTGGACAAAAATTATACTTTTTTCATCAAAACAAAACCAACTTTGAAAAACCCCTAAGTTAATTTTGGTAATTTTTATATACATTGCCTCCGCCAAGTAAAAAAGTCGGCGTTTTCACTTCCGTCCTGAACGTGTTTTTCATTTTTACAGCACATACTTCATAGTTTTACATTAATGAATGGTTCAGATGGCATTGGATAGTAAAGCATATTGCTAACAAACAGTAAACTAATAGGTGTTTTAAGAAATAAAATGTTTTGATTGTAGATAATTTGTAAAGAAACCTATTCCCCATAAGGTTAACATTATAAATTTAAAACGCCATAAAATGAAAACTACTTAAATTTATGGAAACTGAATTTGCCTGAAGTATGACCAGAGCAGCGACGAATCCAAAAAATCAAAGATCATTATAATCGGTTCAGCCGTTCTCGAGTTATAAGGCGCTTAACTAACACGACTTTGTTTTATATATTTAGATTTAGATCAAAAACAATTTACGATATAAAAATCCAATTGTATTTATTTACATATACATAACTCGATTAAAAGAAAATTAAGTGTCAAAAAAATATTTTAATTCGAAAAGTTTTTTAAGTGTGCATACGCCGCTGTCATATGACACGAATAAATCTGGGAAAATTTTCTCTGGGGTTTTACACAAGGAAAATATTTACTGGTAATTCGCATTTAGGGAATTTGACTTGGGAAATCCTGATTCAACAGTGAGAATGACAAAACATTCTGAAAACCTTCAAGACGAGTTGAACACCAGCAATACTACCTGACTTCATTCAAATGTCATCTTGAGAATTATCCATATAAAAAGTAATATTAATAAAACGTAAAATCATCAAGACTTCAAATTCAACTGTCACTGTGTAGCTGTAGACAGTAGAGTCGCTCTGTATGAGGAGGATAGAAGGAAATAGAAAGTAATTTAATTTCAATTGACACCATGAATGTGAACTTGTGAAGGGTGATGTGGACTTTAACGGGACTAAGTTGAGTTTATAAGAAAAGTTTTCGCATAAACGCCAGGGCGCGCTACAGCAGCTAAATATTCTCCTCGCTTTTGCTCTGTTCCCTGATACGGTGGCAAATGGAATTGAAACATATGTGAGAACTTTGACGCTTATACTGCGTTCTATGAACACTCTTTTACAGTTATTTATTCCATATATAAAATGGAAACCTTTCTATCTTCCACTTTTCTAAAATAGCGACCTAACCTGGTAGGAACTTTAATCCAAGTATGAATGAGAATTATACTTTATACTTAACTTTATACTTTTTAACTGAAATGGCGACCTACCCAGGAATGAATGTAGGATGATTGTGGCGCGATCTTGTAGTCTTGTTACTGACTAAGGCTGACATGTTCCTTAGACAGGACTGTTAATTAATAGCCCAACAGCCGATGGCAACTAATGGACCTACAGTTTAGCGTGGAATCCGAACCACGGCCTCTGAATTACGAATTGGTCTAATTATGAGGTTGGTCTTTGTGGATTAATGCAGTATTCAATAGTGCGGACGTTAATCCACACAAGAGAATACTACACCCACCGACCATCGCTCACAACTATCCACAATTCGTGACCTCCAAGTAGCTGGATTACAGGACGTCGCCACCGAATTGAGTGTAATATGATTATGACGCGATCTTTTAGTCTCGTTACTGACTAAGACTGACTTGTTCCTTATACAGGGTTGTGAATTAATAGCCTAACAATCAATTACATTGAGGCATCTAGTTGTTGTAGTTTGACGTATGATCTGAATCACAATGTTTCCTCTGAATTACAAACTTTAACTATTAGATTGGTCTTGAGGAAATACCAAATGCGAGTAAAGAAAGACTCAATAGTGCTGACGTTAATCCACACCAGAGAATATCACAACTACCATCGTTTATTGTTGCTGGTTTATGATACAACACCTATGTAGCATCCGCATAGAAATCTTAAAACGTTGAGGTTAATTTTACTGTGAAAATCCGTTTCTATATTGAAATAAGCGTCAAGAGGGTGTACATAAAACGTAGTCAAACCACGTTATATCATGTGATGAGTATTTGTTTCTATCGTAGATAACACTGTATCATGTTGTAACACAATAACGAAGAATGGACGGCTAAAACTCTTTGACAAACAAACAACCAAGCACGAAAGAAAATAATTATCATTCTAGGGAATCATCGCGTCTAACACAGATAACATCGGCAGACACAAGAAACAGTAATTTATTACGTGGATTGAATATAGGTGCCCGAGGCAGACCGAGAATCACATGGGTCAACACCCCACCGCCACGAGCAGACGTATTATTAGATCAGCTGATTGATCTATTAACGCGGGAATCAACATATGACGGGACGACCAGCTGACAGCTGTATGCGGGTGGCTTATCAGCCGATGCTGTACGTAACCTCTGCTACTTATCGCGGCCGTATATTGGTTGAGATAAGAGTTGACATCAGCTCTAATTGCGGTCTCTGATTTATCGCATCCACTCGTACCGTCGTGAATGGTAAATTGTCCGGCCGCCATGTTTGGAGAAAACAGTTGTTTTGTCGAAGGATGTGTGATTGTGATTGCATATTTACTATTATGTATATTATGGTTGTACTGTACACTTAACGTAATAATGGATATCTGCTTTATATGTTTATTCAATATTTATTGAACCAAAAAATAATAATTATCTACGGACCTGTATAAAACATTATTAGCCTATTATTTGGTTTCAATAGTGTGTGTGTGTAGTAACCTTTTGATTTTTTTCTTTGTGATTTATAAATCGACATGGCGATGTAATCTGATAACTAATGTATACATTTTCCGGAAGCCTTCTCTGTTCTAGGCGGCAGATCGCTTGTGAATACAGATCGCGTTTGTGACCAATTTTGGTCTCACGGATTATACTAATAACCCCCAGAGCTAAGACATATCCATGTCAATATTTGATTGTAATACTAAGTATATAGCTTCTACAATACGAGCCACACGACCCATTCACTCGCTCTTACTGCTAGTTTGAAATAATTGTAAATGTGTAAATTACTGTACGTTTACTTGACTAGTCACAAATCTGTTGTTTTAAGTGTTGTGTTGCCCGGTGTCCTCAAAGCTTGTTTTTTGCTAGTTTCCTAGTTTCTTTAAGTCAGTCGAAACATACATGTGTGAAGATGTGTGAAGACCTGAATATGAAACCTTGATGAGCTATTGAAATACGTATAGTCGTATCGTATATAAAAGAACTGTTGACTGAAACAAGATATGTAACCTAGATAGTTAAAACAGTTCAGGAAGCAATATAAAAATTAATAAATTTGTTTTAAGTCCTCGCGGGACACAACAATAGACGACATGTTTCGCTGTCGACTGCCGTGGTAAGTTGGCCCCATGTTATCGGTCAACTTGACTGGCCTCCGACAATCTCGCAACTACGTAACGACAATTGTCCAATGACAACTGCCATCATGTATACCCGACTTAACTTACTGGCCCAGGTAATTTACCTCACCTGCGGGCTTGTTACGGTTTTTTTTTTGGAGGGGCGGATTACTTCCAAGGCACTTTTTGCGCACCCCTGAGTGGGTTGCGGCATTATCACATAGCGAAAAGCCATTGGTGAATGGCGGGATTTGAACCCGGAACCTTGGGCACCAAAACCCCGCGCTCTACCCCTAGACCAGCGCGCTCCCCCCTGTTACCATTGACCCGTGGAGCTCTACCTCCTACCTCAAACCTCGATATCTCATCTTGTCCTTTCCCATCTCCGCCTCAACCACTCCAGCTGATGGTAACGTCCTTCGCATTCACAGATTGCAGGTTGTTTCCTTTCGCCACCACCGACTCCTGCACTCGCAGCTGTCACTTAGTTCCACAACACTCGACCTGAAGTTGTCACTATCACTAGCATTCGCATAATTGGTGTAAAGGTTTCTCTCTCTAAAGAATCGATATTAGTTTCGAAATCAGCTACGCTACCTTCTACTTCGTTTACGAAATTCAAGGGGTTTTCTTCTTTACTAATATAGAGCGAAAATTAAACCATAAAATCAAATATGAAAGTCAGTGACACCTTCTTCTATTATTGCATTGTTAAAATACTACGTTAATCCGCAAATACCATCCTCATAATTAGACCGGTTCGGACTCGACGTTAAACTAAATAGCGATCCCTTTGATATGCCATTGACAGTTCTGTCTAAGGATCATATCAGCCCTAGTCAGTAACAAGACTACAAGATCGCACCACAATCATCTTACACTCAAACCTCATTCATACTTGGCTTAAAATACCTACCCTATGGTATGATTGCCGTTTCAATCGTCTAATTTAATATTGTATTAAAAACCTAAAAAATAGGCTCATATACCAACTCCTTACTTTAATTTAAGTCTAACAGGTTATTTAATCTTAAAATGTTGAATTTCACATTTCAAATTACACTATTGACAGAAAAAGTAAATTTTATAATAATAATAATATTTTTATGGGTTACTCCAAAACGGAAGATTTTTTACGAAAGTAATTTTGGTTGGATGTAGAAGCACAGCAATCGTTTATCATGGTATGAGAGCTGAGAAAGAAACATAATATTATTATGATATTATTATATATTATATATTATATGGTATTATATTATTATAATACTATTTTGTAGTATGGTAGCCATTTCAATAATCTAATCTAATCTAACAGTTCTGTCTAAGGATCATATGAGCCTTAGTCAGTAACAAGACTACAATATCGCACCACAATAATCTTACACTCATTTCTCATTCATACTTGGTTTAAAATACCTATATGAGTAGGTCACCATTTCAAATGCTAATCTTTGCACTCTAAGATATACACGAAAAACCAATTAAGTACCAAATGTAAAGTAATTAAAAATACTGCTTTTGGTGTAAAATTGGCAATTTAGCAAACACAAGAGAGTGTATAAAATTATTTCGTGTTTTTCTACGAATCTCGTTATTTTTTAATGTTTCGATTCCAAACCCCGGTCTTGTACTACTTAAAAAAGCAAACCGTGTCAAAAGTTGGTTTGTAAAACTAGATCATTGTTTGCCTACTAAAAAATAACTAATGAAGATATAAAATGAACCCTCCTTTCCCGGTTCCAATGATTCAAGTTTCATAATCTCAAGGTCAGCTGCTCTCCCCAGCTGACTACTTCATTATCAAACAGCTGATTTATTCACACCGGCACTAAATTGCCATTGTTACCCGCTGATTCATTGCCATTGTGTGCATTTCGACCAATCACGCGAATAATAATTTTTGCGTGGTTTAAAAATCTCTTTTTCTTTATATATTTGTTATATTTCTAACACTGGTTTGTCGATACTCAATGATACCAACAACATAAAGGAAAAAAGGTTAAGTAAAGATAAAATTATAAACGTGGATAGAAAAACAACACATTTTAAGGAAAAAGATAACGTGATTGTGTTGCCGGGATCACTCTCCTTTCTTAGAAATACAGGCAGAAAGAAGGATAAATAATAAGAGTCTGGCGTGTAACTTTCCGCTCTTCCCATAAGAACAACTTTAAATTCAACCAATCGCTATGACCTTGCTTTATACCAGGAAACCTTGAACAGTATTTGGTGTAATTTGAAATGACATCTTAGTTTATAGTGTTCTATCTTATTGGAATTTTAATTTTTTAATTTACTCAGTGGATATGTGATAAACTATTTGATTTTTAGTTTTGAAAGAACACTATACGCATAGGTACACATGGTGTCTACCGAACCTGGAAGTGACAGGAAATTGTGTAAAAAGCTAGAAAAAGTCTGAGAATTTTTTAAGATCCAATAAAATGCTGTGTCAACTTAAAAATGTTGTGGAACTGCCACTAATAGCAAACACAAAAATCACTTACTGCATTTTCTGTGTTGTGTTACTTTTGAATTTTAAGTTAAACCTTTTTTTGCCAATTCCATTAGAGACTTTTGAAAAACCAGAACCAATGTTGTGTGTTATGTCGAGCACCTGGAATTTCGATTTTGGTAGACACCATGAGTTGAGACACCCGTATCAGATTTTTCAAATGACAAATAAATGCTGTATTCAAAAGGTTCTCGTACCAAACCACGTGACGGTGATTCTATAAACATAATATTGCTCATATGGGAAGTGAGTAAAGGTGCAGTTACTGGAGACTTTTAACTCACACAATATCCTGGTCCCAACCCACACCAATGCGACGCGACATGACGCAGGGTGTGGACCCACGACGTGTGGCGCGGTGTACCGAGTACCCACACGTGTGTGGCCGCACCCTCCACACGCAGGGAGAATTTTTAAAACACCCCCTTCCTCCCCCGCCTCTGCGAGTCACGCACTCGGGTCCAACTTTTTATTCCGTCAATGGATCGTCCCAGTGGAACCTGTCAGGGTAATTTCATTACATTGACGGAACTGTTGCTTTCCGAAAATTCTTTACGATTCCAACATGAATAGAAGATGTTTAGATTGTAGTGTTTCCTTTCTCCCCGTATACATAGAGTATGGAGAAATTATTATTTTCGTCAAAATTTTCGAATTTGATTTGAGAGTGGATTTATCCGTTTTGAGGCTCCATGAATCCAAAAAAGTGTTTTTCGGATCTGTCTGTCAGTCTGTGTACAAACCCCAAAACCACACCGATCGTCTGATTTTTATGAAATTTGATACACAGGTGCACTTTATCCATATCTTCAGATTTTTTGATTTTTTTGAACTTTCGATTTTCCCCCAAAACCCTAAAAATTGTGAAAAACACAAATTTCTAAAACTCCGCTCTAACTATTTTGATTAAAATTTCATGATTTATATCTACAGTACTAAAGTACCAAACAATTTGAGACCTCCCGTATGACTGTAGCTCTAATGGTTAAAAGTTATGGGCTTTCAAATTTAAAAAATCTTTTTTTTATTTTCGGGCAAATTCTTTTAGAAAATAAAATGACCATACTATTAAAACGTTCAATTCTCATTCTGATTAAATCCACTCCAGTTTAAAATAAGTCTAAGAAAGCCCGTCCAAAATCAAAACCAACACTTAAGGGAACCATATAATTTTTTTATAACTGTCAATAATGGTATTGTACTTTTTAAATTAAAACTAATAAGTAACAGCTAACGGACTAAAAAATACGGAACACGACAAGACAAATCATGACAGTGTATGACCGTGGATTATTTTGTGTGTTTATATTTCGAGAAAATCGAAAACTTTTCCAGATACAGTAAGGTAAAATTTACAAAAGGTTTAGTTAAATTGAGTTAAAATTATTTTTTTTGCCAAAAATAGTGTCCCCATACAATATAACAACATTTTATACTATGACATTTCCACCCTCAACTATTTGCGATACATCTCTTCACAAACGAGAATTAATCTTCTTCTTCAGATGCATCTGAACGATAACATTGTTCCAGGCTCGACGAGGAGACCTTTAGCATCGCTTAGAACAACCCAATAAGGTCTGAATGCAAATGCGTTGTGACACAACAGGGACCTAGATACAAAGCAATGTGGGTGTGACACGAGTCTGGCGCAGGAGCCTCGCCCGAGGTCGCCCGAGGCCTTGGATAGCCTCACACCACGCCTCTGATTGGTCCAACTTTCGGTGAATTATGAAACGGTCCAGGATCAAGGCTAGGCTGAGGTCGACGCTAGGAATTACCTCTGAAAAATGTAACACAAAAGGTTCCTGGTGCGGTTCAAGGTTTTGTTGTGTTGTGGATGTGACGTAGTTATGACCGTGTCATGCCAGAAGCACCAGATGCTAAAAACACCAAATGATAAAAGCACAAATTTCCACGAATCGATAATTGGCCATATGCAGCGCCTGAGGGTTGACGGCTACCTTAAGGAGTCATCGACAAATTACGCAACAACTTAAGAGTCTGTATCAGTAATAGCCATCTTGAATTTTAGTCCCGTAACAGCAATGTTAAATTCTGGCGGAACCTTCACTTTGGCGTGTATAGTGGCGTTAATTATCAAAGTATCAATATAAAACTTTAGAAGTAGATTGATGAGATGTGGCTCAAGGGCATGACTTTTCAATATGTTCAAAAATTTAACTTTATATAAAAACAAAAATCCAGGAATATTTTACAAAATAAATCATTATTATTTTTTTATTGAGAGCAAAAATAAGAAGTTCTATAAGGTGGTGCCCTGGAGGACTGTAATACCTTTAATTTGACACCTCTTCCGTTAATTTATGACAATAGGCAAAGGAGATATAGGCGCCAGAATTTAACATTGCTCTTACGGGACTGAAATCCAAGATGGCTACCACTGATGCAGACTCTTAAGGGATTGAACTTTTTATAATGCGTGAAATGTTTATTGAAATAGTGGATGCAAGCATGTGATGAAAATTATACCAATTTTACTAGAACACACACCAGAGACAGATTATTTTCTTTATATGACATTTACAAAACATTCCCTTCAGACGTATTCATTATCTTTTCCCATATTTCCCACAATTAGGTAAATAAAAACATTTTTTTCTAACATGGGTTTGAGTATTCATGTTCCCACGATAATCACAAGAACAAAGATTTGTCAGCTTAACTTAAACATTTGCAAAATGTCAACATTCTAAATTGTGTTTTCCTTAGCTAAATCCACTGGTAATTAGCAAATTTATAATTAAAAACATGTAAAACGCAAAACACCATTTTTGGTACATTTAAGCCTCCTAAAGTGAGATATTTAATGAATGATTAGTCATGGCAGAAAAACTTGGATCATGCAACGCTTCTCATAGTTTTTTAGAAGCTGTTTTCAGTTATCAGTTTGTGTTGAAGATCTATAAGTATAACTTCATTTCAAAAACTCAATTGTATATCGATACAGTATGAGTCTAAGTTGTGTAATTTAGTTTTCCAGTTTAAGTAAAAGATCAAGAACTTATCAAAATATCAAACTTATTCAAAATATACTACGATTTAAATCTAAGCATACTAAAAACAACAAGTAGTAACAAAATTGAATGCACGCGATTTAACCATGTAACGATTGTTTGTTTAGTGTTAGATAAGATAAGATTAGATCAGATTCGATCTTGAAATGGACCATTAGACTGTAGTAATTTAAGCCAACATGGATGGGATTGAGGGACCTAGTTAATGGAATCACGGCGCGATCTGAATTACGAATTGGTCTAATCATGAGGATGGTCTTTGTGGATTTACGTAGTATTCAATAGTGCGGACGTTAATCCTAACAAGAGAACCCTACACCCACCCACCATCGCTCACAACTATCCACAATTCGTGACCTCCAAGTAGTTGGATTACAGGACGTCGCCACCTTTACAAAGGAAGAAGGACGAAGGGGAAAGAAGAGGGATTCTGGCACTGGCCACGAGCTATCTGTATATAACCAAAAAATCAATCACAATTAAGAGAAATGAGGAAATGGACATTCCAAAGAAGTTCCAACTAACTACTGATAAAATCTGTGATTCATAATTGGCTCCGACAAGTTTTCCCTAGAACGAGATTAATCGCACTGAAATAAGTTGTCCTATTTCCTGGGTTGCACCAGCGTAAAAAACATCTTTCGCCCACGTGTCTCTGACGAAGACGGATTTCCACACTATCAGAAAGGATGTCACCGGTGACGGCGGCACTCCTGGGTTCGAGTTATGTGAGAGGACTTTGCATACAATGGAAAAACAACGGTGACAGCACAGACCCCGGTGGCGTTCTAAGCCCACCGCCGCAAACAATGGGTCACTGTCATTCGTCCTCTCTGCGGGGTTCCTAGCTGAGACAAAAGGATAATAGGCTAACTATAAGCGGAGAAGAAACTTGGGTCAAACGGGCCGAATGCTGAAAGAATAACCTTCAACAAACAACCATCCATCACGAAGCTTACTTTTGAGGCCTTGGCGTATTTCAGATGTGGAGCATTCCAAATATGCAAAAACAGTAGGGAAAACAGAAAATTATGGCCCACTATGTTTATTAAATGACAGAAAATTTCAGGGAAGTTTCTAAGCAATTTTAAAAAACAATATTTTTTATTTAATCAACTCAACAGTGAGTAAAAGAAATATTAGTGATTGGTTCAAGTCATTCATTCATTCGAAGGGGTGGATTTTCCCAAGGCGCTTCAGCCGTAGCGGCTTTTTGCGCACCCCTGAAATTCTCTTTCCTGGAGAATCGGGAATCTTCTAAATGAAGAGACCTGGAAAACTGCAGCAACCTGTCGAAGAGCTCGTCAGGATGCAGGAAACTACCCCTTACCAAATTGCCCAGAGTGGAGGACCTTACCTCTGCCAGCCCAATACAATCAAAGAGTAGATGATCCGCAGTTTCCTCCTGCAGATAACGGTTCAAGTCAATTGTACAGTCAGATCTCGATTAGAAGAATCTCATGGGATCGGGAAAAATTCTTCTTATGGAGATATTTGTAGTGTGGAGGTTCTCTTTATCGAGTTTTTTTACCACCACTATTCGTCTTCAAATAGCTTTTTCACAGCTCTAGAATCAACCTCAATAAATCAAATCACTTGTTTTATGTCTGAACACGCGTCTGAGTCACTGTTTGGTTTGAAAGCTACTTGCAATGGAGGTCAACCGTGTGGGAACTTCGTCTAACCACGTTGAGGTTAAATATGTCTAGTAGAAGTTTTAAGCAAAGGATATTCGCTGTATAGAGGCTTCATAAGCCTAATCACAGACCACTAAAAATACTTTTTAACAAGGGGTTTACTCTAATATCTACCCCTTATAGAAGCGTTTTTAGCAACGAAAGTAGAAAAGATTTCCACGGGATTTTGAGAACGTCTTATAGAGGGTTTCGTCCTATACTAGAGAGGTTCCACTGCACTACATACTAAATTATTAAACATAAAATACTTGATTAAAACTTCATGACGATAGAGGAATATTTTGATCGCTCACTGTTCTGTAACATCTACCTTCCCAATCATTACATAACCGTCACTTACATGCCATTACATTCATGAGCCTATTAAGGCACGTGTGACCAAACGAACAAAGCAAAGCGGATGCCACTGTTTGTGAAGAGGGTCGGGGGAGCCGACTACAGTAGTGAAGAGGATGCTGTTGATGACATTGTCGATGCACAATTGCAGCCGGAGGATAGCCGCGACCGGAAGCCCTCCAGCTCAACCGGATATCGTGTCCGAGGTGAACGGCACGATTGATCACGACTCACCATCTCATCCGATCCGATCAAAAGGATCCGCAGCAGTTCCTTCCTGCTATTGTCAACATCTACGCCAATTAGATGAACCATGTGTAGATTGTAGATTTGATTTTTTACTGTCCACTTAAGACGCTGATTGGCTAATCTAACATGAAGCTTCCTTCCTACTGAGAGGCGGACGCCTGCATCATTAACGTGAAACGTGTTGGTTTAGGAGACGAGTAAAAAGGTGGAGATAAAACACTACCACAAATACCTCCGTCGCAGCATACCTGCGTACTCAGCGAATTTCCAAATCAATAATATAATAATAACATATAACAAGTTTTATTAAAATCCGTCCAGAAACATGAGAAATTCTCCATAAGATTAACATGGGAAAGAGTGTGCAGGTTTGCTGCTGTGAGGAACACTGAAAGTAGGCATTTCTACCATAAAACTTTTTATATTTAACATTTATACCAACTTTCATCAAAATCTGTCCATAAATAAAGGATTTTGCCTATTCCCTATATGATTAACATGGGGAAAGAGTATGGAGGTTTGCTGCCATGATAAACACATAAACTAGTTTTATAAGCATAGATCTCAAACCCATGAAGGTAAATACCAAGGTTAATTCAAAAATATTGATTGATGCGGGAAATTTTAATTTTTCCTTATCCTCCATAAGATTAACATTGGAGCCCCAAAATACAACGTACTGTGTTTAGATTTTAATATCTCAAAACCGTTGGAGATAGAGAAAAGCTTTAAGGAACTAAATTGTGTAGTTTTTTAAGCTGATTCTAATGGTGAAAGATAAAATAAAAAAAATTAAATTACATGTGAAAAACGCAAAAAACCCAATTTTGGGGTACAACCCCCCCAAAATATCCGTTCCAATTGACCGATATGTCTGGTTTACGAACTCGTCCGAGCAAATGTAGGAATACACGTCTCTACCAAATTTGGTCTGGATCGGACCATTTTTACGAGACTTATCATGTTCACAGACATAAGCGGATGCTGGCGACTGGCAACAATACCTAGATAACCCTGAGCTGATGGGTGACACATCATTCAACTTGAATGTCTGATTTCACAGCGACATGACACCCGATACAAATGCAGAGGTGAAGACCTTTCATTTTGTAGAAATTAAAGTTTCGTTATTTATGTCGTACATCTAGCTTACGGACCATGTACTTCGGGTTGTAAAATAATCTCGAATAGTTGATTAACGAACATACGTTAATTTAAAAGTACAACAGTATCAGAAAGTGGTAATGATACTTTGAAGAAGAAAAGGTAAAAAAATATTAGGCCTACAGAAAAAATCCGAATTACTGTACTACCGGTACACAAGTTTTGTGTCTGCCCAATCTACAATAATAAACTAGTTGAACACTGCAATACCAATTTAACCAACTATTGACATTAAATTGGCAATAATAAAACCTATTTAGAAAATACCGCGTTCTTTCTTATATAAAACCTACTGCAACTGGTTCATGATTAACGCTGAAGCGGTAAGCACTTCGTTCGCTGTGCTTGCACTTCCGCACTTTCCCTCTCACCTCAACGTGGTGTCACTTCGGGAAGCAAGTAATCAGAGACTCAGTCGACGAGAAAACCTTCGTCTTTGTAACCGCCAGCTGTTTTGACAAAGCGACAGTAAAAATTAGATTAATTCCACTACTTACAGAAAATGGCTATTTTGATAGAGTTATTCTACATAGTGTGTGTGAAACATTTTGAGGATCTTCATCATTATAAAAAAAATGTCAGTTTCTATTAGGCTGATCAGCGTTGGACCATTTCTGACGCCATCTGCCTGATCTGCCCCAGCTACTGAAGATGATTGACGTGAACATGATCAAAGCGGTTATCAGCCGGAATAGATTTGTGAATTGAATCCTTTCAGATTATCGGCTATAGATTCCCACAAGGACCACATAATAGCCGAAACTAAACACAATGTTTTATGTGGGCTTTGTACAAACACTCGGGTCCATCCGACCGGAACCACGGAGTGCGGGCTGAATTGGAAGCCATTATGTAATTATTTTAGTGGTCGATCAGCTGTTCTCTGACGGGTGTCACAACACATGGCCAACAATCGGCCAATCACCGACGGGCCAGCTGCTGTGCGTGTGTGTTTGTGTGTGTGGCCTTGAGTCCGGCAGGTGGTCGAAGCCCTCCCAGCTGGCCGAAAATAATTTCTTGTCCTCCAAAAGAAACGTGACTTTTCCATTTGTACGCCATTTGCTCCAACGTATTACCCAGAATTCAATTCTCCTTGCACCAAACATCGCCCGCACAGTTCTCGTCGCAAATGTTTCAAAGAAGCAATGAATTCTATCAAGGGTTCCAACTGGTTGGGAAATATAAACGTGTTTTGATGGAATATTAGAGTAGTTTCCCAGGATGTTTCCCCGCTTCCGGCAAAGAATGGTGGAACAAATGGGCTTGTCAATTTGAAAGAAGTCCAAAACCACAAACAGGCCCCTGTGGCGACCACAGTGCCGCCAGAAGCACTGGTTGTGGTTGGTTACCTCAGTTGTTATTGACAATGACTTCAATTAAATTTGTTTTTCAGATAGTTGTAGAACAACCGAAATAACGATTGACAACTGACATATTGATGGAAAAATGTGCAAGTGCAAGATCAGAACCACAATTTGTATCCTTCCGACTCTTGTTGGTGCTCGTGAAGGTATGTTGATCAAGAGAACGTTATCACGTATCCAGCATCCACTGGTCCAGGCGACACTCACGAAGGTTGGTTGACCCTGTCCACACAACATTACCCGTCCACAGCAAGGTGTTGTTCAGCGTCAGGCGCCGACGATATGGCTGGCCGTGGCACGTGCAGCTAAACCAGACTATCAGGTTTTTCTAGCTTCAAGTCGACAAGACGACGTCCCTTGAAAATGTGCTTAGTGCATCGAGGATGAACCGGACCTCATACTATCTTTATGGCCTACGACGAGCTCCAAATGAACATAAATATCGCCATTGAGCCGCGTCATGGGAGCGACTTCTTGTTACATTGAACGTTTAAGAGTCTGCATCAGTGGTAGCCATCTTGAATTTTAGTCCCGTAAGAGCAATAATACATTCTGGCGGAACATACCTTCACTTTGGCGTCTGTAGTGGCGTTAGTTATCAAAGTATCAATGTAAAACTTTGGAAGTACATATTGATGAGATGTGGCTCAAGGGCATGCATGAACTTTTAAAATGTTCAAAAATTTAACTTAATATAAAAACAAAAATCCAGGAATATTTTACAAAATAAATCTTTTTCATTTTTTTATTGACAGCGAAAATAAGAAGTTCTGTAAGGTGGTGCCCTGGAGGACTGTAATTCATTTAATTTGACACCTCTTCCGTTAATTTATGACAATAGGTCAAGGAGATATAGGCCAAAATCCAAGACTACCACTGATGCAGGCTCTTAATGGTGACAATCGACTCGGTTCTGAATTGTAGCTTGTTTGTAGTCTTGTTACTGTTAAGGTATTTTTGATGCGGTAACATTTTGATCAAGGCTGGGTTCGGTGGCGTCATCCTGTAATCCAGCTACTTGGAGGTCACGAATTGTGGATTGTGAGCGATGTTCGGTGGATGTAGTGTTCTCTTGTGTGGATTAACGTCCGTAAAGGCCACCCTCATAATTCGTAATTCAGAGGCCGTGGTTCGGGTTCCACGTTAAACTGTAGGCCCCTTAATTGTTATCGGCTGTTGGGCTATTAATTAACAGTCCTGTCTAAGGAACAGGTCAGCCTTCGTCAGTAACAAGACTACAAGATCGTGCCACAATCATCCTACACTCGTTTATCATTCATACTTGGCTTAAAATACCTAACTGGGTAGGTTGCCATTTCAATAATCTAAGTATACGAGGCTCCATTGATATAAGAAGACTCCGACCCCGAAATCGACCATAATAATTTTTTTCATCTTTTACTATATTTTTGTTCTTTAAAATCTCCTCTTTCCAATGTTTTATAAATATACTATTTCAGTCTTTGAAAAAAATTGTGGTATCTGTAACCATTTCAATTAGGGTTATACCGAAATGTTTAACCTTTGAGATCTATTTGCATTCCATAATTAACTAAAATTTGATAACAAATTTGACCCATTCTGCAACTTAAAAATTCCTCCAACTCCCAATAGATCGAGCTATAAAGAGTTTCAGAGTTGGAGAGTTTCACCATAATATCTTTACACAAAAAAATAAAACTAAAACCTATAATTTTTGTGTTTAAAAACTTCTTGAAAAATTTTATATTTAATTAAAATAAACAATTATCTCTACTAAGATTGATAATAAACTAATATTTAAAATAAAAGAAATTTCAGATATCTGTAGTCTGGTTCTAGAGGTATGTTAAATAAAGTTAATATTGCCGTCAAATGGGCAAATGGGACTCCTGGTGCCCTTAATTATCATCCAAATGAACCAAGGCATATTTTGTGTCCAGTATTAAAACTTTACGAAACAATGGTCGCCATCTTGGATTTTAGTCCCGTAAGAGAAATGTAAAATTCTGGCGCATATATCTCCTTGACCTATTGTCATAAATTAACGGAAGAGGTGTCAAATTAAAGGTATTACAGTCCTCCAGGGCACCATCTTACAGAACTTCTTATTTTCGCTCTCAATAAAAAAATAATAATGATTTATTTTGTAAAATATTCTTGGATTTTAGTTTTTATATAAAGTTAAATTTTTGAACATATTGAAAAGGTCTTTTGAGCCACATCTCATCAATGTACATCCAAAGTTTTACATGGATACTTTGATAATTAACGCCACTACAGACGCCAAAGTGAAGGTATGTTCCGCCAGAATTTAACATTGCTCTTACGGGACTAAAATTCAAGATGGCTACCACTGATGCAGACTCTTAAGATTTCACTCAGGAGCGAATCGGCTATGTACTTGGATCCTATAGTCTCTAAACCACCCGGCTAGACATCATAATTTAGCAGTCATACAATTTCGTCGGTCGTAAATTCTAGTTTTGTTCGGACACGAAAAGACAAAACCTAACCTAAAATCCCTCAGATATAATGTAGAAGTACATAGATATATTGACTGTTTGGACCATTGGTATAAAATTATAAGTAATTAATATCGCATATCTGTGATTTGTATTTCTTGACGTAAACAATCTAGCAAAAAAATAACAATACTAAAGACTTTAACTTCATAACGTATGTATTTGCTTGTTCACCTATTGATCGGTTACACTAATGATTACAAGTTTCTCTATGGTTTGATTGGAGGTTCTTTAAAAGGTGTGTTTAAGGAAATAATTACCCATACCCGGCCAATCGACTTTCTCTATTCGTCCCACCGATGCGGAATATTACCGCCAATTTCTCCCAGATTACAGCTCCCCCCCTTCCGTGAACTCACGCACTCTATCGCAGGTTTCGTAATTAACGAGCTCAACCGGAAGTCAGTCAAATGGCCGCTGACTCGGGAGGGGTTAACTGTTCGCGCATTTCAGTTCAGCGCGTTTACTGTAGCGAAACAATAATTAAGTGCAGCGGGAGCTGAAGAAACGCAATGGCTCTAGTAACTGTAGGAATTATAGCTTAACTGTCAGGTATAAATAATTACGTTGCATTAAGCTAATTGCACCAAACCCTGTACACTTAAAAGTTAAGTGGTCTTGCTGAAAAGATTGTCTCAGGTAGCTAAGAACATCTGAGACAGTAAAAATTCTGTAGCTCTTTTGTTGCACAGAAAAACGCCCCAACAGATACAAAACTGTTAGCCACACAAATAAAGTTAATTAAGTAATTAAGACAACTTTCCATCAGCCAGCTACTTTTTGAAACCCAACCTTGTTGACAACACAAGTTGTCTCCCATACAAGGAGATAATGCCATGGGTGATTCTGGCAGAGAATGGGAACTGGGTTTAATTTCAAGGAAACAAAGCAACAACATCCACAACAGCCACCAACATCCTATTGGTGAATTCCAATAAAGGAAATTGAAAATTATTGGTAGAAATTGAAAACTCTCGGATATAGCGAATTTTACAGCTACAGAACTTTACGGCAGAAGTTATTAACAAAAGAGATGCCTCACAAGAAAACTTAACAATTCTTTTTAGCTCTGGCTATGACAGCGATATTTGAATAAGCTCCTATACCCGAAAATTCCTCAGATGCAATGCACTGAATGATTTCTTTAAGGCTCCGGTCTTCCCCAGTCGCTCGATCAAAGTGCATTGAAGATCCTCAAAAATCCTGTTTTCTCTAAAGGTAGAATCAAAGATAACGTCTCATATAAAGAGGAAGCAATTTTGTACGTAAATTTCGTTTAGATATTATGAACGAAAAGTTGTTATGTGCACATTTGACAGAAATTCTCTTCACTCAGAACCCCTTATACGGCGTGCTTTGTTCAAAAATGTATTTACTTCACTTTGGGAAATAGCTTATACTATGGACATGTCTAAAGGGAGTGTGTTCAGTTCCTCTAAACAAAAACCATTTAACGTAATTTCCGTTTAAAACATTGCCAATCCCCCCAGAGCTAATACAATCCAAGTCAAAAGATGCTGGCAGACTCTTTACCTGCTCACGTAGTGTAGATCTGAATTTGGGACTACTGTATCAAAAAGGTAGGAGAAAGCCGATACAATATTAGGTGAACAATACTGTGACTCCGGAACCCGAACCAGGGCCGCCATTGCTGACTAGGATTCACAGTTCGTCATGCTACCAACTGAGAAACCTCGTTTGCGCACAGGATGAAGACCAAAATATACGTAATATTTCAGCCAGTCAACACTTTTACTTTTAATCATATTCATACAAGAAATGTGTTTGCTTTAACAGACCACGGTACATACTACAAGCAAGGTATCCAATTAAATGGGAATTGAGAAACATTCCGTCCCTCTTATTGCAATTAAAGATTTTTCTGTAGTAAGAAGAAAGGGAATTCTGGAATAATGTATCGCGAACCTCCTTAGAATTTTTTAGTGCCTCTCTTGAACAATGTTCTGAGTTCTCCCTCGAAGTTACATCTTTAGATTGTATTTGTAAAATGGATACAACATAACTCTTGTTATTATTTCCACCACTAATAAATTACTCATCTTGATTTCCAACAGAAATCATAGTTGATCCAGCTTTATGTCCATAAATCAAAATTGTATGGAGGCCGTCTGATCGTGAGATCAAAGCAATTTATCACAGATCTACACTTATTCAATCAGCGTCACTTATGGACAAGAAATTGCTCTTAGACATCTGAAGGCTGCTATGAACTAGATTACACTTACAACGAAGATGCATTGGCGGCATCTTATCTCTTAGATAGCTAGCTTTGACACTCACTTCTGGTACCAATAAATGATAAGTAATACCGTTTCTCTAACTCCTAACCTTAAATAATCTAATAAACTTTTCATGGTAAAAATAATTCAGCAAAATAAGTCAAAGTTTTAAGCATGTCAATACGTAATACAATACAATGCGTAATTTATTTTTTTTATCGTGAAGTCGTTATTCTTCATTAACTAATTAATTCCTAGTAACTGATATAAATGAGCTGACAACGCCTTAGAATTATTGGAAGAAGGGGTGTTAAGTATAGGATACAATGAACTAATGTAGCATATATAGAAATATTGACGATAAATCTGAGCGTATTTTTAAAATTACGGATAGCTTAATAGTCCATTTGATTTTTCTAGAGAATAGAATAATGAAATAGCCACGCCCTAATAAACGTGAATAAATAGAACACCCTCATGGTTCCATTAAACACTACACTGTTCACCCAATGCCCAAATCACACACGGTTCGTCACATCCTCGTTCAACAAGCATTGCAGGCATCAGAGAGATTTGTGTCCTCATCAATACTGATACTGTGTGATACATCAAAAATACTACACCACTAAAAGTGTCACAGCTCTTACAAGGTTAAACAGTTTGGTAAAGATGGCTGTTCTATACCGGTACTTAAAATGTTTAGCCCAAAAATCAACCCAGAACCTAAAACAATTCCTTTCGAAACACACCTTATCGTAGAGGAAAATTAAGTCTTTGTGCGTAGGTACCCATTTCGAAATATTTTCCGAAACCAAAACAATCGAGATTCTTATCGATAATTAAATCTTTCCGAGCGGTTGACGAGCGGAAAGGGAGTGTGTGGTTGGTCAACGCGACACCGTTTACACACAATCAAGAGTTTCACACAACGTGAGAAGAGCTGGCGTGATCAATACAAGGCCAGCTGTTTGGTATGCCGCAGGGCCGTAGCTTCGCGCCGCTCTTATTGCTAATTGTCTGCTGAGTCCTCTTTATTACGCGATAACAGCGTTTTAGCGTCTGGAATGAAAATGAGAGAGTTCGTGTTTGGGATACTGTTCCTACTTCAAAATAATTCAGAAGTCGGTAAACGAAATCAAATTTCCATCAATGGTAGACAACAGATTTTAAAGAATTTTCTAATCGTTTTTCCGTAATTTTTTTTTGCCTAGACACTGTGTATAGTGTAAAATCTGAACCCAACGGAATTAGGTAAGAGTGACCAATGGCATGGTGGTCAATGCGAAGGTCTCAGCAATAACGGTATGGGCCTTGTCACATTCAATGCTGCAGATATCCTTTATAAAGATAAATTGAAATAGTAATGATAATTTGTAATTTTACTATAGTTGCAATTATGTTAAAATAAGTTTAAACTGTAGTCCCTCACTTTGGCGCTCGCCTAGAGTCGTACATAAGGAATACGAATCCATTACAATAATTTCAACGGAAATAAAGGATAAACTGCTGTTACAGAAAGCATTCAAACAGAATAATGATTCCACAACCAGAACGAAATAATGGTATTATTTACTTCCCTGTGGAAAATACGTCTAAGATAATGTTTTCAGTCCCTCTAAACAGCTGTCCTTGTAACCACAAAATGACGTCACCGTTCCAAATTTTGGTTTGACTGATTGCCAAAATCCCTCCCCCAAAGCTAAGACTTGCTTTTGATTTAACATTTTACATGGGTTATTAAATTAACAATTACTTGGACTTTTCCAACGCGTCTTGTGTTTAAAATCTACACAACGTTTCGAGAGTTGGATAAACTACTCCCGTTTTCACGTACCTAACGGTATTTACTTAGGTTATAGAAATCTTATAACATAACAAAAAAATGTTATAGAATAACATAAGCATAACAAAAGGTTATAAAAATAACTTTTTGTTTGTATAAATGTAAACCGTTAGGCACTTGGAAACGGGAGTAGTTTATCCAAGTAACGCAATTCTATTCTATTCTTGGACACAAATACGTATTCTTTTCCACTCTTTGAAAGACGTAAGGGGGAGTCAAACTTGTAATGAGTAAAATTTAGTGCCGCTAGACAATCGGAGTCTCCAACAATATTCACTCGCCGCTGCACTTCACTTCCACAAACTGTTACAATCTCCATCCGTCAATGCTGACGCAGTAGTAGGTCACAACTGCAATGTTTACCAACAAGGTCGCTGTAATCAAGTTGGCAGAATGGCCAGATCAGCAGCGACTCAATGTAACGTGTGTGCAGTGAAAGGATCGAAGTTGCTTAACCGTGACATATACAAGCGCGAGGCTCGAGGTCGCTTCACGGCGTATACGGGGATTGCAGTGTATGAATAATGCTAATGGTGGAGAAGTACTTTCAACGGGGAGGTGGTTCTCCAGAAATGGTTTTATTGTAGACTAGATTTAAACAACAGTAATGTCGAAATGTGACGTTCGCAATAAATTCTTCAACATAAACATGTTGATAATCCACATACGAGATATAGTACATACACAATAACAAGATATTGTTACAAATGATAACAACAAAATTTAAAGTTAACCAGTATCACGATCGAGATTAGGTTGCAAAATTAAAAACTAAATAACATTCACAAAATAAATAAAAGTATGATATTTATCTACGATGCTAATCGAATTTCCAAATTGTGAACTTAAAGGAAAATGTTGTATTAATTGTAGATTCATTTTCATTTACAGAAAAATTATTACTACTGTATATAAGATTTGGGATGGTGGTTAGAATCTCAAAAAAATATATTACGCAATTCCAGGATTCATAATAAATGGACCAGAAATCAACTGACCAGAATGCACTCCGGTGTCCTCATCCTCAATCTTGACGTGTCGTCGCTCCTGGGCCTTGTCCCCGGCAGAGGACAGTAGCTTCTCGTCCGGCAGCTGGTCTATCATGATGACGGGGACGGTCGATAGGTCCACGCTGAGGCTGCTGCAGGAGTCCTTGGCGTCATCCTTGGCGGACAACTTGTTGGACGAACTCCTGGTAAGTATTGTGGAAGAACTTCGCGAGAGCTTCTTAGACGAGGACCTCCTTATCAGAGAAAGAGGAGAATGTTGCTTGGACGGAGATCCAGCGGGAGATCTGTTTATGACTTCTAGAGCTTGAGCTGAGGTGGAGAGTAGCTTAGTTGATACTTTAAGCAATGGAGATCGTATTCTGTCGGACGCAGAGAGCGACGGAGTCTTCTGGACCGGCATGAGGGTAGGAACCTGCGGACCTGGAGGTCCTTCGATGGTTTTCGTCACCGTGAGCAAAGGTTTAGACGGAATTTGAGTCTTTGAAGGACTTTTCACTAGATTCTTAGTCCTCGGAGTCCTCAGAGGGGTCGAACCCGGTTTGCTCGGAGATCTAGGTTCCTCCTTCCTCTTGTCGGGCGAGGTCTGCGCGCTGCTCGGCGACCTCTTGGGCGTGGACGCGGACATTTTCCTATCCACTGCACTACTGGGTGTCCTGTTCTCCGCGAGTGGAACGTAAAACGTCGACCTTCGCCGGCCCCCACCTGTCTCACTGTCCGCTATCATGGTCACTCGACACTCGCACTGCACACGTGGTCTGTCACTGTCACTGCACCGATGTGGAAACCGCAAAACTACGTCATCTCACTTCGAAAATATCACAGAAAATTAAAACATCAATTTGCTCAAAGATTGAATCAAATAACCAAGTTGAACATTCTTAAACAAAACTGTAAATGTATCCGGCGTCCGCATAGCACAAAGGTAATCCAATTACTTCCTAGTCGGATGAACACTGACTGAACCTCGAGTCCGAACGTCCAGAGACCGGTCGGCGAGTCGTTCGACCACTACAGACACAAATAAACGACCGGACCACACGGCGCCCGAGAACGACACGAACTCACGGAGTAGGAGCGCGCGCCAGCCCCTTCCCTGCGTTCGGCCGCGCTCGGCTTACCTCGGGCGTCTTCGGCTCCGGTCAAATCTCAGGACAAAGGAGCCCGACGCCCGGCCGTCTTGCGTTTCTCTCCGATTCGATTCATTTCGCCGCCCCAACCTGCCGTCTACCTGAACCTTACTTGGTCCCACACCTGACAGTTTGAGCACCTGACACCCTGCGGTGACTTCGTGGAACCCGTCGTAAAAATAGCTAGGCAAGGTTCTCTAACGCGTTCCTTCGTGTGACTGAAAACCATCATGTCCATTCATAAACAAGCGTCAAGAGAGGACAATGAAGAGTGTGCTATAAAACGAAACATTCCACTGAATGAGAAAAAATCTTCAGTTCTAACTACAAATTTGTGAAAAGCTGCCGTTTATCGTTTTGGAAGACATTTTCTCATAATTTTGAATTAATAAACGGCGACAAAAAAAGTTTTGATACTATAATTCAATAGTAATTCCGAGGGAGAATGGATGTTTTACTAACAATGGAATAATAAATTATAATTTTTCTCCAACATCTTACTAAAATAGTTAATTAGTTGATTTCCACTCAAATTAATTGATTAATTGATTCACCTGAAGTTTAAGGTGGTGTGAACGAAAAATCGACTATCTTGAAAAACATGATTTTATCGTTTATTTGTTGATTGTATCATACACAAAATGTTCTTTGGCATTGTATTTTTTAAGTTTTTAGTTTAAACTTTTTAAATTACAGGGTGATTAATTCGTAAATTATGAGTTTTTAGGGAATGTAGAAAAACTAGACCAAACACCAATGTAGACCAAACAATTTCATACACTTAAGAAAACAAATTTTCAAAGCAACGTTTTTGATCCGATATTCTTATGAAGTATATCATTTTGAAGTATGTACAAAAAAACAGAATTGTTATTTTTCTAATGAATAAGCAACACTAGCGCCGACCAAGTGGATTTTAGTTGAACCCAGTTTGACGCCGCTGGAACCGCCTTAATAGCCCATTCTGTCAAAATTTAAACAGAGAAATCAAATCTGCAAAAAACCTCAAACGTATATTTTTTTACTGGTCAAACACTTGACAATGTTAGATTTAGATCACAAAATATTACTGTGTTGTTCAGATATTGTTGGCGTCTACCTTTTCGTAGTATTTAAACGAGCATGGATAAACACGAACCGGTGAGTAATATAGGAGGAAGCCAACCGGTCTGTCCCCACCCTCGCGTCCGCCCTAGCCTCGGGCGGGCGTCGGTGACCGTGACCCTTGGTCAACGTTCACTTTCACACGTCACGTGACCCGTGCGTACGGGATGCAGTGGTGCCACAACCGCCTCGCCGGAGCAGGGTGTCCACCTCCGCGAAAAATAAGTCCGTACTCCCCATTGTAGGAAATTTTTTACAATCAATATTGGCAGAGCAGTGCATTTTAAAGCGATTTTCTATGTAATTATTTTTAAATCTGAAAGGATAAATAACTATTTTCCTCCAGGTATAGTGGCAATACTTTTAAAATAGTAAATATGTTTAATAATAGATAAGGCAAAATATGTCCACACAAAGATTGGTTAACAGCTTTAAACATAATTGAAATATGTTTAAAACTAACAAATGTATGTCATGTTATTTACCGAGATATCGGATGTTTCCTATTTATCTATATAAATAAAGTTAGAGTTTTGTCTTTTCATTTCTCAGGTTATTAATAATTTAATTATTTTTACGTTTCGTGCGTTAGAGATACCGAAACAAGTCTTATCTCAATTTGTGTCTGTCTGTGACGCTCCAGGAGGCATTTTACGCCATTTTCTCCGAAAAACGCGAGAACTGATAACAATAAAACTTATTTCATACATTCTCTACATTCCAGAGAAGGTTTTCCGAAGCTTGAAACTGTCCGACGCCCCTTGAAAAATAAACACCCAGCATTTAAAACCCACCTTTTACTGGATATTAGTAGCATTTTACTTTCAGTTTTCAATCAATCACCTACTGGTAATAATCAGCTGTCGTTTAACACTAAATAATTTAAGCATTGATTCTGAAAATATGTGATCTATAGTAAGTTAATAGAAAGAAAAACCAACAGCTGTCAAATTGAAAT
Source organism: Nephotettix cincticeps (assembly GCA_023375725.1). Classification (NCBI taxonomy): domain Eukaryota; kingdom Metazoa; phylum Arthropoda; class Insecta; order Hemiptera; family Cicadellidae; genus Nephotettix; species Nephotettix cincticeps. Next base: position 57,145,555 of record CM041788.1, read on the forward strand.
CAATATTAGTTTGTTTACATTGATTTTAACCCCAAGACGAAATCATATATTTAAATGTCATCTTGACGTATAACAAATTTTAATAATTACATAAATTAATTTTGTCGTGTTAATACTGTATGTATCTTTTTCCAAACGGGCGTACTGCTTGTTACAAAATAAAAGTCAAGAACAATGTAAATACGAAACTTTGAACGAAGCATTTTTAATTCTTAAAAACTCAGCTGATCGGAATCTTTTGAATGAATTTCGATTTAAACAATTATATAGATTTAAAGAGTTGTTGTGATGTTCTTTTTTACTAGAAAACCTTTTTCTATGTGTGATCTGAAAGGCGGTTATAATTTCCACTTCCATTGATTATGTATATGTTTTTGATCTCATTAATTATTTTGGTTTAATATAAGATAGAATAGTGTACTCGTGCTGGTAAGCCCCGTTTCAAAACACTTCCGGCGCTGCACTTTTTGCGTTTCACAAATCTGCTAACACCCTAACATCCTCCAGAGATTTTATGTATCCATGTCAAAAAAATTTACTTACTAAGTATCCTCCAGCAAGTACAACAGTATTTACTGCTATTTTGATTAAAATAACACATTCAATGGATCCTCAAACACGATTTTTAGACTTTGAAGCAAAACATAAATGTAAAAGTAAACGAGCGAGTACAGGTTGAAGTACAAGAAACTGCGTACTGATGTACCAGGTAGTCGAACTCCATTTCCGAAGGTACTTACGTGTTATCACTCGTCCTGCCTTATCACTGCCTCCGTTATCAGCCCTCGAGTTGCTCTACGACTCCATGAGCCATTACAGAGTCCGTAGAACAACACTGCTACTGACAAAACGAAACAGACCTTGACTGTTTTACTGCAGTAGTCGATGAAAAATTGGCTACACTATAATACCTAGGTTTACTATTACTATATAGTTATCCATCCTGACAACATCAACGGAACTGTGTTAAGCACTATGTCACTTAAGGGTCATTGTAAGTTATACAGAGTGTCCATGAAAAACGTTTCAGGACTTCGATGAGTGATTAGGTACATTAAAAGGAAAAAGTTCCAATGTAGTTTCAGGTATGGCCTAAAACGCTTATTTTCTCAGAAATCCGCCATTTTGTATTTTTCACAAAATATTTTTTATTTCAAACCTTTTCTAACGGATTAATTTCAAATTCGTGAAAGCGGCCATTTACAATTTTAAAACTAAAATACTTTGAAAACGGTAATTTAAATTTAATATTTTAACTGTCGCCATTTTGGATTTTGAGCTCGTATCATGCTAGTTATTTTTTAATAATAGTTTAATATTTTTTTTAATAATTCGAACCAAAATTTTGCCTCTGAACTACGAACCTGTAATTCCGAGAATATCACATCCACCCTCCATGGCGGATAACTATCCACACAATTCGCAACCTCCTAGTTGCTGTATTACAGGACACACCACCGCCCCAGTCTACCGATTGACCAAAAAGAACTGCTTCCCAATTCTTGCTAAAAAAAGTACTGAAGGTCATATCCAAGATCTCGTAAATTCAGGAGTAGGCTGGGCATATGGCTGAAACCCTTTCTACTTGGTTGAGGAAAACTTCAATGGTCATCTTGCTAGTTGGTTCTCATATTTTTTGTTTAGTAAAAAAATTAACAAAGAACCCAATGGCGCAACCCACCCAGCTGTAAACTGGTCGACGGAGAAGAAGGAGATAAAGGTAGATTATTGTGCGATAGATGTTAGCGATAGTCGGTGAGTGTGGATTAACGTCCACACTATTAAATACTACGTTAATCCGCAAACACCATCCTCATAATTAGACCAGTTTGTAATTTAGAGGCAGTGGTTCGGACTCCACGTTATACTATAGGTCCCTTAAATATGCCATTGACTGATGGGCCATTAAGAGTCTGCATCAGTGGTAGGCATCTTGAATTTTAGTCCCGTAAGGGCAATGTTAAATTCTGGCGGAACATACCTTCACTTTGGCGTCTGTAGTGGCGTTAATTATCAAAGTATCAATGTAAAACTTTGGAAGTACATTGATGAGATGTGGCTCAAGGGCATGAACTTTTCAATATGTTCAAAAATTTAACTTGATATAAAAACAAAAATCCAGGAATATTTTACAAAATAAATCATTATTATTTTTTTATTGAGAGCGAAAATAAGAAGTTCTGTAAGGTGGTGCCCTGGAGGACTGTATTACCTTTAATTTGACACCTCTTCCGTTAATTTATGACAATAGGTCAAGGAGATATAGGCGCCAGAATTTAACATTGCTCTTACGGGACTAAAATCCAAGATGGCTACCACTGATGCAGACTCTTAATTAACGGTTCTGTCTAAGGAAAATGTCGACCTTAGTTACTGACAAGACTACAAGATCGCGTCACAATTATGTTACACACTTTTGTACTCATACTTGGCTTAAGATACCTACATGGGTATGTAGCCATTTCAAACGGTAATCTAAATGGTAGTAATAAATATTTTTAAGGTTGTAATTCGGTTGAAAGAAACAAAGAAACTTAGAACCATTATGGTATTTCTTGTCATTTTACTTATACGGCTAGTGCCACAAACTCATGAGGTGAAGGTTGTACCTGAGTCGTCGTCGGGAGGTGGCGCAAAACCACGCGGCAAGGACTGCGCCTTGGACTCACCTGCAACAAATAACAGTCATCAGTTGTGAATAAACAACACTCTACGAAAAAAATTAACATTATTCTTCAAGTTGTTAATAATTCATTATTAGTGTAGCTCACTATTTTGTAAACTAAAATAAGTAATCTAAAATTGGCATTTTAGTCCATTCACGTTGAGAGACGGCTCTATCTGACTCTAGTGTTCCAAAGTTACAAAAAAGAAATATCGTAATATCCTGCGATGCGGGAATTCAAACAGTAAAGTTCAAATCAAATTAGGCACTAAAAATTTTTCACAGAATCAACCTACTTCACTTTCAGATAGGATAATATTTAACTAATATAATACGGTGTCAACACAGTAGAATTTAAGGTCTCAGTACTGTACTCAAATGCTGTTGAGTGACTCAAGTTTAAGCTTCAGTTTTCACTAATTCTTCTCGACAAGCTAGTCACACATAAGAGTCATTTCTATGGCCATCCATCCCTTGCCATATGCTTTTACAAAGATTTTATTTCCTTATGGGAAATAGTTAGTAAATGGATATGTTTAAAGGGAATGTTTTAAGTTCATCCTAACAGCTGTTCTTATAACCAAACTATGACGTCACTGTTTCAAATGTGGGTGGCGCAAACTGCTTACACCCTAAAAAAATTGCTAACGGAGACTCAAAGACAACTGCTGTCTTTCTGTTGTCTTTGAGTCTCCGTGACGAGTGGACCTGTATGGTTTCTTATGTGTATAATATTTAATGTATGGTTTGTTTGTAATGTTTTTGACTGCTTTAAACTTTTATGTTTTCAGCTTTATACCAGTTTGGTCCGTATTATGTGTTAATTGTGTTATGTTTTAGATATTAGTTCACATGAGGACGGGATCAGATTCCAGATCCCGAAACGTCGTGAAACTTTGTTTTACATAAAATCGTGATGGAAAATGTCCGCAATAAAAATCTTCTTTTATAGTTAAGTAATTGAATATTGCATTACAAATACAGTGTATTAAAAATACACGCAGTTATTTTCCCACAATAATTGTTCCAAACCAAAACTGTCTACCACACAACAATTTGGTTTTTTTGGGACTAAAATCAAAGATGGCGGTGGTACTACAGACTCTTAAATTCGAATTGGTTTTCACACAAAAATAGTGTTGTTTTATCCGTAGAAGCAGCAACTAGACGACGTAATCTCTCACATTCTCCCGGCAAACAAGGGGTAAAGCCCAACATTAGCGTCCAGTTCCGTGCCGGCCGATCAGCTATTCATCCTAGGCCTATGATTACCACCGAAAACGTGACGTAAAAAAGCAACAAAAACGCGGCGCGAGATGTGGCACACGAGAGATGATGTCGTGTTCCGGTCGAAGGCGCGCGAACTCGCGAAACCCGGTCACCGGAAACGATAGATACAGGATACAGTGTTGCCAATAATTACCCCGGTTCACCGACACGGCTGCCAACAGTGGGGGTGGGACTGAAGGCGCTGTGGCGATGCTCTGAGAACTGCATGGTTCGTGGCCTCCGCCATCAACAATGAGATGTGTTGCTTGTCTGATGCGGGGTAATTAGAAGCAGAACTGTTTACTTTCATGGCGGATTAACCATCACGAATTTCCCGGACAAATTAACAAAGCGCTTTCTCCCTTTACTCTCTCGTATGACTGGGACGGTGGCGACATCCTGTAATCCATATACTTGGAGGTCACGAACTGTGCATAGTTGTGAGAGATGATCGGTGGATGTAGTGTTCTCTTGTGTGGATTAACGTCTGCATTATTGAATACTACGTAAATCTCCAAAGACCATCCTCATAATTAGACCAATTCGTAATTCAGAGGCCGTGATTTTTGATCCGATAATCTTATAAAATATTATAGGTCTAAATAAAAAATGTTTACAAATATACAAAAAAACAGAACTGTTATCTTAAACTCAGGAAGCTTGCACGAATCAACCACATACGTGTAACGAATAAGCGACACTAGCGCCGACCTAGTGGATTTCAGTTGTCCCTAACGCCGCTCTCACTGTCTTAAACAGTTTGATAGAGATATCTTCTTACCCACTGTTCTATCCGGGATCTGACAAAACTGGAAACGTGAAAACAAGCTTGCTGATGTAGTATCCTGATCCCAAATCCTTCAATTCTCATCTGACGTCTGCCGTAATGTAGTATACACTTTTTTACTTTATTTTTTATGATGAACTCTAAACCCACAACTAGCTAGTTGCTCTAGCAACAGTAGTTGTTTCTTTATTTATTGTACAATAGGAGTGTCCTTATCCGTCATCTAAGTAAAGAAAAGTTTTCATCTGATTGCATTTAAACTTTTTTTTGAAACTGAAAATTCAATTTTGACATGAAATTAAATTGGGGCTTAACTGACATCTATATCCCACGATTAGCTGTCAATAGAAAGCGATTGCTGTCAACTAGAACAGTCGTTTAATGACAGTTGGTGGCAAAATTAACCACCACTTAAGCTAATGAAGAAACACTTCCCTTGGTACGGGAAGCGACCGAAGCTAATTTTGCTCAATTAGGACAATGGCGGCGCGGTGACGACTCGACGCGGCCAGCTGGGCAGGCGAAAGCACGCGAGGGAATTTGAGCCTTGCGGTAAATTAAATACTGCGGCAGTCCAGACCATTGTCGCACGAACACCAATATTACTCCTGCCCCACTCCAATATTGCTACCTATAGTTTGTGGATTCCTTCGGGATTTCTGTCGAGCGTTGTAAAATATTGTTTTGTGTTATTTCTATCTAACCTAATACGTACTACACTCACAACAAAACTGTAAAAAACCCTAATATACAGGGTGTTCATTAAAGTCGGGGACAAACTTCGAGGCGTGATAGTACTCAAAATCAAAATAAACAAAAAATTTCCTATAAACATATGTCGAAAAATCCATCATTTAGCTACTAGCCGCCATTTTGTATTTTATACGAAAAACGTTATATATCAAGAACTATTTAAGATACAGAAACCAAACTTTGCACACATATTTATTGACCAAAGATAAAAATATTTTTTAAGTATCATTACAAATTGAGTTTTATAAGTTTAAGATCTATTTTTGAATTTTAAAAGATTTTTAACGGCCGCCAGTTGAAAATTATAGCAAACTATATATACCAAAGTTTCCATCTTAAATACACATATAACATAATAAAATACAAAATACATAAACAATTTTTTAGATAGATAAAATTTTAGAAGAACTATAGTATATTATAAGACATAAAAAAACGATGTTGTACCAACACGAAAATTATAAAAATATTGTAAACAACATATATTTTATATTTCGTTACACAATAACTTCGTAAAAAATTTACCAAATTTTAATATTACAAATGCTACGAGTTCGTACCAGACTATTATAGTAAATAAAAATGTATTGATTATCAACTATATTATAACATAATTTCGTTTAATACGTGCGTATTACATAATTAATTCAATTAATAACAAGATTATTTTTCTTTTGCATTTCATATTATAGCAATTTTGTTTCGTTGCTACAAGACGTGTATAGATCAACGCCAAATGTGAGAAAAATGACAGTATAGTTTGTTTATATTTTCACTCTACTTAATATTATGACAAATAATGATTATTCGAATACTCTCTCTACAAAAACCACGTTTTTGGTGTGTTTGAGGGCTATCAGTCTCTAAAAAACGATTCGAAATTAAGTGCGCCATGGATCGTCGCGTGTTTTCCACTGAAGTCGTACAACTCGCGAGTGACGTAGGCGCACTTCCTGTGTCGTCGGACCGGAAAACACGCTGTGATGGGCTTAATCCAACGGCTGAATAAATTGGAAACTTAACAGTAAATCCCCCGCACATGACAATGCATAAACTGCACTAACAGTACTGCCAACTTCATAATAATTAGATTAGATTATTGAAATGGGAACCTATCCAGGTAGGTATTTTAAGCCAAGAAATGAGTGTAGGATGATTGTGGCACGATCTTGTAGTCTTGTTACTGACTAAGGCTGACATGTTCCTTAGACAGGACTGTTAATTAATAGCCCAACAGCCGATGGCAACTAAGGGACCTACAGTTTAACGTGGAATCCGAACCACTGCCTCTGAATTACGAATTGGGGGTTTAGGCGTAAACTCCCCTTAAAAACATGCAAAAATATACATCAATTTGGCTTACATTTTTGGATTAGGGAGCCTCAAAATGGATAAACCCAAATCCAAAAAAATGGATTCAACTCAAATCTAAAAATTTTGATGAAAACAATACTGTCTCCCTATAAATGCGCGAAAGGTGGAAGTAAAAATATTTATATCTACTTCCCTGTGGGAAATAGGTTAGATCAGGGATATGTCTAAAGGGAATGTTTTCAGTTCATCTAAACAGCTGTTCTTATTCTTTTATATTAAAAATTCAATACAAGAGCTGTGGTTGTTTCTGTGGAAATCTACATATTTTCCATCTTAAAAACCACTAACAGCCGCCAGAACTAAGACATATGCATGTCAAAAGTGATTAAATATATCATTTTTATGGTTATGTAAAATACCTGAAACATGTGGTTTTATAACTCTGTTAACCGTAGTTGAAGATGTTTCTCTATTTTAAGCAATTTAATTCAAAATAAATAAAACAAAAATACAAAATCGAACACACATTTCTTCATAATTTACTTAGTTTGGATGTGGTATGTTGAATAACGAAATTAATAAAGATGAGAATGTGATGCGGAAATGAGGTTAAGCCAAACTTGGTAGTTTATTAGCCCTCGAGGGTGTTCGGCAAATCTATGGCGGATCTAATATTTACACATGTCGAAACATCAACACCAAAGTCTCGACCTCCTCTGGATACGTAATCCTGCGTCCTCAATCCGGATCGTGCGGTTACCCCCCCACCCCCACCACCACAGATGTCAGCTGTCCAGTCCGGGCTTAGGTAAATTGTGCAAGTCGCTTGGATTACGAGACATCGCCTCTGTCTGATTATGTAAATGTTTGACCGGAATTTAAATGACGGTTGTAAAATTATTATTGGGGGGTTTCGAGTTAAAAATGAAAAAAAGTTTTGTTTTTATGGGTTTATAACATGTTTTGGTTCTTTTTGAACTAAATTATGATCCTCGGTACTATAGATTTTTTAATAAAAAAAATCTTATCATAACCGTTTTAGCCAACTTTTCCTTCTTTTCCACCACACTGCAGCTGTAGCTAATATTAGCTATATACAATATTGTATATGTGTTATAGTATAAAACATTTTAATGTTCGGTTTCTACATACTCTATGTAAATTTAACAATATTATGTATCAGCTCTTTTCTATCAGGTTTTGGTTATGTTTTGAAGTTTGAATTTTTAGTTAGAAAAAGTCAAAAGAGTTTCAACGAAAAGAAAGTTTAGAGAAAACATTATATATAGTTTTATGATTGAGTACTGAATATGGAACTGGGTGAGAACGGAACGCTGTGGATATAATTTTTTGCGGGTTTAAAAATCCCGTTTCTTTTCAGTAATTTTACAGATTTATTAGGTTTCGCTAAGGGAATATTAACGATCACTGAAACTACAAAGAATCGGTTCAGCTGTAGATTTAAAAAGACGATAAGATTATCATATTACTAGATTATACTCTGTTGTTTCCCGAAATAGAGGAAACCAAAAGTTGTTGTGGAAAATAAACTTATCTAATCTATATCATTGCCACTGTCATCAACCATGTTCATGTTATAAAGGAGAACCTGAATGTCTTTCTTTTACCTATTCAAATATATTTGGAAATTATTTCTGTAACTAAATCGAAAAAAACTAAATGCTATAATTTATTCAAGATAAAAAAATAATATTTAAACTATTTGAAGATGCGTTGTATGATTCTGTATGATAGCACATACATACCGTATTAGTTCTGTAATAATAACGTGCTTTGATATTTATTATTATTAAATTAAAACCAAAAACATAGTGAAATAAACTCATCGAAAACATAAAATATATCTTATTACTTATGGTAGACAAATTAAGGTTATAGATGAATTAGTTTTGTGACTAACTAATTTTTAGAACTAACACAGGACTTTGTAAATTACAAATTTACTGTACTGTGAAACGATTCTAAATTGGATCACTCAATACTGTAACGAAAACGTCGCTTTAAAAGCAGGGGATAGTTCACCGGCGTCGACGGATGTGTAAAGAGTTACTTCCGGTGACCGCCATCTTGTGACGCCTCCTGAATACATATCAGCTGTTGGTGTTTCAGTTGCTACAATTACCCTATTGTCGCACCCCTCGCCGCCGAGCACTCTCACGGCTCCAACAGACCGTGGTTGACCGATGTTGTGTTGATGTACTTGATGGTTATTACTTAATTTTTAAAAAAAGTTCACATGACAATCGATTTCCTAATAGAAGACACTATGGTTTAGTGTCGCTACTTGGAGGTCAGGAATTGTGGATAGTTGTGAGCGATGGTCGGTGGGTGTAGTGTTCTCTTGTGTGGATTAACGTCCGGACTATTGAATACTACGTTAATCCACAAATACCATCCTTGTAATTAGATCAGTTCGTAATTCAGAGACAGTTGTTCGGATTCCACGTTAAACTATAGGTCCCTTAGATATGCCATTGAATGTTGGCCTAAATTAACGGTTCTGTCTAAGGAACATGTCAGCCTTAATCAGTAAAAAGACTACAAGATCGCACCACAATAATCTTACACTCATTTATCATTCATACTTGGTTAAAAATACCTACCTATTTATTTACCTAGTATTAAGAGTCTTCAGTACCTCTGCAATCTTGAATTTATACCATATATTGAATTTATTTATAATTTATTAAGTGATGCCAAATTAACGACATTTATTTCGCCTATTTAGTCGTTCCGGTATTTGCATAACCAACAAATTTAAAGAACATAATATGTTTGTCCTTTTTTCCTTTTAGAACGAATGCGTATTCTAGTGTTTGTATACGTTTTTCAGTTAATATACTTATAACAAAAAACCTTTTAAATTTTATTTGCTATAAATATTACATCTTTCAGTTGATTCGACTTTTTTTCCGTTTCGACCTTAGTCTCGGTCCCGAAGGTGACGGATTAGAGGGGTTATACTACTTCGTTTATAAAATGAGAACTTATCATGCCAGCATGAGCATATTTTTCTGTACTCAATCAAATCCTGTTCACTGCGTATTCATAGTACAACTAATGTGTTCTGTAATAGGATTATTCTAAACCATTTTTAACACTATCGCACCAAGATGAGACTGGCCCCTTGATTAGTTATGGCCTGCCTACATTATTAAATGGTATACGTGATTAAGCTTAGAACGTTTGAAAATCAAAATCAAAGCAAGATCCCTAAAAAATGCAAAAATAATTTGACAATTTAAAAAATATCAATACTGTTATGTCGAAGATAAAAATACGGTAACAATCGAAACAGAAGGGCGTGCCAGCCCGTCAGTTCACGCCTGCAATGTTGGAAAGTGTGAGTTGGAATTGGGCCTCACGTACCTCGTGGCTTGGATAATAGCTAGCTTGCCACACAGCTGAGAGGCGATCAGCTGATGTATCACTGCAATCAGCTGATCTACCGACCCCACCCTCGCCAAGTGGGCTAGGACATCGGGAATGACGTATTGTCCGAAATAACACTTAAAGGACTACATTTCGTGGGCTACTTTTTGATGGCGCTTGAGGCGGTTTTCGAATTCTTCGCGATAAAGGTCAACGAGATCTAGGTTCATATAAGTCTAGTGTTTATATAAGTCGTACGCAATTGCTAAAGAAAGCAACTTTAGGTTATTCTTTTACGTTATTTATGATCAACAAAAACAATTTAATACTAATACATCTACTGAAGTAAAAATAAATCCATTATTTCTAAATGTAACTTTGTAAACACGGTAATAGAACAAGTGCGGTTGGGATATGCAGGAAGCGGCAAACTGTGTGTTTATATTTATTTTTTCGTTTTTAGGTGCCCAGAGACCAAAATCTCCAACGGTTACCGAGATATTAAAAAATCTAAACGCAGTACATTGTATTTAGAGGCTCCAATGCAATTCTTATGGAGGATAAGGAAAAATTAATATTTCCCTTACGTATTAACAAAGCTTCATGTGGTTGGGATCCATACGTTTATGCTAAAAAAAATCTTAGTTTATATGTTCCTCACAGCAGCAAACCTGCATACTCTTTCCCATGTTAATCTTATGAAGAATAGACACAATCCTATATTTATGTCCATATAATGATACAACTTGGTATAAGGTCAGAATAAAATAGTTTATGGTAAAAATGCCTACTTTCAGTGTTCCTCAAAGCGGCAATCCTGCATACTCTTCCCCTAGTTAATGTTACATAGAATAGGCAATTGCTCTAATTTATCAACAGATATTGATTGATCAATCCTGTCAAAAATTTGTGTTATTATTGCCATATTATTGATTTGGAAATTCGCCGAGTACGCAGGTCTGCTGCGACGGGGGTATTTCATTGACGTATTTAGTCAAGTCATTTCCGATTGAAACTTTCATTAGGGGATAGTTTCTTCAGCATCACTTGATTTTCAGATTAATTCAAAACGTACCATTGTAAAAACTCGTCTTCCAATAACCGAATTATCCGAACCTACAAACGAATAACGTGTATACCTGTAGATTTCCTAACGGAACACCGGCTAAACAAAAGGAACTTGGCCTTGGGTCTCCAAAAGCCTGGTAATCGAAGAAATTCCATTGTGAGCGGAAGCACGGCACTTGCGAGATCAATGAAGTGAGTGAAGAGCGGCGGCATAAAGGTGATGGACCGGGACGGAGACGAGGGAGGCTGGAGAACTGGAACTGGAGCTGGAACTGGAGAATAAAGGGAGGCTCTTTGTCTCACTCACGGTACAGTGGTTCTTAAACAAAAATAGTACCGACTAACCGTATTAGAGGGGGAGAAAAACTATTTACGAAACAATTCAAAAAACTGTTATTTACCAAAGCACCCCATCGTGGAATTGGAATTCCTCAGAAACATTTGGTTGTCTAGATAATTAATAACGTTAATCTACGGGTGAAAAAACTGTGATGGAAACGGGATCCATGAAATCGCACGTCACTAAAACCGTGCGACAGCATTTTTCTCGTTATTCCTCCATGTTTTCTTTCTGAAAATACATTGTTACTCTCCTATAGAAATCAAGAAGGTGGAGAAAATAAATAAAATACTAGCGTACCTGGCGCACGAAATCGTGCGCTGTCAAGGAAACAATCTGTCCACTAATGCGTGTAGGCAGTCAATCTTAAGTGTTGCTATTTAAAAAAAATCAAGTCAATTTAATTATGATAAAAAATTATTTTATTAATAAACCTTATACAATTTCTCTATAAACAATATTCCGAGTATAAATACGGTTGTCTCGACGAAGTCGGCCTTGGTGTTCTCCATCTTTTATATAGACTTTGAGTTCATCAAATGATCGGGCTCTACTTGCTGCGACCAAACACCGATTCTGGGAGGACTATACCAACCTTACCCAAAGATTGGCCCTGAGATATGTTTATGGTCATAGCAAATGCCACACAATCGGGAACTGTGTAGCGCACACAGCGCATAACCAGCGCGGTTATGTTTTGGTTTTATGCAAATTAAAACTGTTGTTTTATTGCCAGTTGTACGATGATGTCTTCATTAAACGAAAAAAGAAAGAACCATGTTTAACTGTCAGATTTGATTTGTTTATTTAACCACTTCCTTAAATAAACAGCTGATTTCTCGATCGTCGGTGTTTACCTCCATATTAAGTTTATGGGGGAAATTGCGACTTTGACCCCATTATTTTCCATGTCCACGATGAATTTTCAAAATTTTTTTAATTGATGGCAAAACTACATACTAAGACCTTTATAACGACACCTTGGACATGGTGATTGGTAGCACCACCGCTCCAAAACAATTATCACAAAAATAGGCCTAGTGTATTAAATATATAAGATACTTAGTATTATTTTTATTGTCTGCTAAAACATGGAGGAACGATGATGAGAAAGATGGTATTCATTCCACAGATTATCACTCTACATGAAAAATGTTTTTCGTCAACTTTCAAAGATAAGGGGAAAACAATATTTCCCAGCTCATAGGCATTTGATGAGCTTGCTACATATGCATATTGTAATACAAACCGATCCTGTTATTTTTAGAAATATGCGCTTTTGATGTGAGTGAAAATAAAATAAATTTGATAAAATCAAGTAGGAATTAATTTGATTAGATTGCTTTTCGCAATTAGCTCGAAACATTCATTTTATTTTTTTCCGGGGAAAATACAATTATTACCACGTAGGCCCTACTGTAATTATATCTGACAACCAAAAACTAATTATCTTTAATATATATATATATATATATATATATATATATATATATATAATTAACCACTTTAACTTTAATATGACACTTCAACCGTCTTTTTCCGATTATCCAATGATCAGTAATGCTGTCACAAAATCAACATTGTTATTATAGGACTAAAATTCAAGATGGCGGAGGCACTGCAGACTCTCAAGTTAACATAGCGCTATTACATAAAACTTCCTAAAGTTGTACAAGAGTGAACCGGAGCGTGGAGTTTAGCAGTGGATGTTTTAAAGTTGTACACAGAGTAAGGCGAGGGGCGGACAAACAGCCGAATAAAGCACAGAGTAATGTAGCGCGAACCTCTGGGGACACAGAGCAATCTGAGTTTGGATTAAATAAACAAACACTGTGTAACTGTGATGCGTCTTCCGTTTGCTAAGGTAAAATAAATGTTTATACGAGGAATACGTATCTAATGGTTCTAACAATGTGGAGTTCGATTTTATGTCGTCAATTGGCCTTTAAGTTCAGCAATTATTTTCATGAATTTTGTGTTGATAAATGTTTATCAATAGTAAAAAGGATTAACTCGACAACGACGAAACTTTAATCTAAATAAAGAAGTATTGTAGTGTGGAAAACAATAATTTTTAATTGCATTTAGAATCCGTGAACACAGGTTGGAGAACGGTCTAAAACACCTGTTTCATCTAGGGGCACCTGTCTCTGTTATTTCTTACAATCAGCTGGCGTAGAGGCATCGGTCACAGTGTTACCACCTGCCCCACTCGTACCAACACCTGCTCGTATAATCTCAGAACCAGTCCTGCCTCCTGGTCCCACCAGCCGATGTAATTTTCGAATCCGTGGCTATTTGATATAGTTTCACTAAAAATACAGGCCGACTATCGATGCTCAAAGAAAGAAAATATTGCTGGTTTAATAGTCTGCATCAGTGGTAGCCATATTGAATTTTAGTCCCGTAAGAGCAATGTTAAATTCTGGCGGAACATACTTTCACTTTGGCGTCTGTAGTGGCGTTAATTATCAAAGTATCAATGTAAAACTTTGGAAGTACATTGATGAGATGTGGCTCAAGGGCATGACCTTTTAATATGTTCAAAAATTGAACTTGATATAAAAACAAAAATACAGGAAAAAACAGGAATATTGTACAAAATAAATCATTATTTTTTTATTGAGAGCGAAAATAAGAAGTTCTGTAAGGTGGTGCCCTGGAGGGCTGTAATACCTTTAATTTGACACCTCTTCCGTTAATTTATGACAATAGGTCAAGGAGATATAGGCACCAGAATTTAACATTGCTCTTACGGGACTAAAATCCAAGATGGCTACCACTGATGCAGACTCTGAAGTGGGTAATTCGTACGAATTTAGGCCACATATTTTATTTGAAAATATAATATTTGACGTGGTAAATGTTTATACTATCGGTTTCAGTTGTAATATAAAGCTGCTATAAACTCTCTCAATAGATAAGCATTATACTGACTAACTAGTCAGTATAATGCTAGTATAGTAGTGTTAAAATAACTATTTTAACCTGTCTATGACTAATCTCTAGCTATTTCAATTAAGTGATTGTCAATTTTTTTACTACGATACACACTGTACCATCATGGATAGGGTTGTATCTCTTTCCACAGAGGACAAAACGCCACGGGCAACGACTACAGAATCATCTAACTCTGCGGTTGTACTCGTAGGTTAAATACTTGACAATTAATATTGTTTAGTAAATTATTACGCCATTAGTATTTTATACGTTTTTAAAGAAACATTTTAATTCATTGTCAAAACATAATTACACTTGACATGGTTTAAGTCCGCAGTACCTCCACCATCTTGAATTTTAGTCCCACAAGAACAATGTTAAATTTGTGACACAATTACTGATCACACGATAGTCGTAAAAAAATTATCGATGTGTCAAATTGAATATAAAGTGGTAGAAAGATAATTTTTCGTTCTAGAAAAATAATTAGTGTATGTAGTTTGCTAGATAACCTTTTTGAGTTTCATTTCACACTCCAATGATCTTGTTACGGCTATTGTGAATCCAGTAGAGCACACAAACCTAGGATTTTTCCTATGGGATGGTGGGCTAAATCGAAATATTTTTCGGTTTCCTTATACACAGTACGGTTTCTTGAACGTCCACTGAGGGGACGTGGAAAAATAATAGAATTAACAGACATAACAATAATTAATCTCTAGTAGTAGGCCAATCTCCCCTCAACTTAAACAGAGTTTTTGTAGTTACGGTACAACATTGCAGGTACATATTACATGACCACACTAGTGGAGTAGAAACATACAAAAGAGAGGAAATATGCAGAGGTGTAGAATAATCCTATTCAATCCTTGCAATGGCGTGGACCTACTACGAGTATAGATAATCTATGCCATTGTTTTCTGCAAAACAGCTTTTGAGTAATTAATTAATAACTTGATTACAAACGAGTCTATAAAATAAATCTTACACCGATTGCATTTTAACATAGGGTCAGTTGTGGAGACAGTAAACGCCTCACCTTGAGCCATACACCGAGCAATTACAAGACGCTAATAACACTCATCACGGCGGCTTGTAACTTGTAACCGTCGCCGATTATACTTGTAACAAACTAAACTCTCCATTTTTCCACAAAGGTCTCTCGTAATAACACGTGGCAATTCTTCAAATTGGTCTCAGTACTGTGAAATTAACCTGAGAGGTAATAAAGGTAAAGTAAAATAAAAGCACATGATGTAATAATATTTGAAATTGCAGAACGATTAAGGAAACTGGCCAAGGGCCATTTCCTTAATGGCCCAAACAAAAAACAAAAAAACCTTACTATATTTAGGATAACGAACTTAATTACTGGCCCATTAATTATTTGCCATTAATTATGTTCAAAACTATAAACTACCAGGCAGTTAAAAATGTATTGCAAAATTAAAGTTTGATTAAGTTTAAATTTTAATATACAAATTAAAACACTATATCTGGGACACCATCGGCGTACAATACACTACCTTTGACTATATAATTAATAGTAAAATTAATATTTAATTAAATGAATCGTCAAGACACTACTAAACGTGACAACAGCGCTGACTAGGAGGAGTCATGAGAAACGTAAAACCGAGCTTGCAGCGCGCGTGGTGGCAATAGACGGAACCTAAGGATTGCTAGCGCTCCTAGTGGTGATGTCTGGAACCTCCAGGAACTCCACGTCAAGCCTGCACATTGTCGTATAATTTGTCTTCCAAATTAATTAATACTGTATTTTCAATAATTTCTTTGTCATTTTTGTAACGTGTTTTGAACTGAATGAGAAATCTTAGTGTAGTTACACATGTTAAATCATATTTTTTCACAAACATCATATTCTATATTAAAAAATATATAAAGTAATAAAAATAAATAAATTATAATGATAACCCCAAGAGAAAACAGTTTCAATAAAATAGATTACAGTATACCAAATAATATTAAAATAGTTTTCAATTTCAATCAATTTTGATTTGCATACTTCACCTATATTATAGAGAAGCTGCATTGTCCACAATTGCTTTGGTTTTTTTATTTCCGTAGGCCCTATTCAAACTGCTTCGATTAATTTTCTTTAAATGAAGAAATAATTCTTAATAACTCCGAAATCCAAAATATCTAGGGACAAATAGCATTTCCTATGATAATGCTTGAAAATATTGAATCATTCACTCAAATACAACATGCAATATTATAAAGTAATAAATTAAGTTTACAAACATTAATTAATATTTATTTTATTTTGGTTGTCTTATAGCATTAAAAATAAAAATATTACTGAATAAAAAACTAAGTCGACTAAGTTATATAAAACTAAGTCGACAATCGAAACAGGGATTCGTTGTGTCAGACCCCTGCTTCTCGGCGAATGCATCTAGAAGTACATGAGTGAAACTGGGAAGCGTTGCTCCGATTGAAGGCACTACACAAATTCTGTGAATCGCTTTAGCTAAGAAATGTTTAGTTCGTTGCATCTTTTACGAGTTTTCACAGTGGTAGTGAAGTCTGGTAAAAAAATATTAATATATTTCATAGTGAGCAGTTAGAATTGATTGCACAAACAATGCATTTTTACATTTGATTTAACTTATGTGTAAAACAAAGACTTTTAAAATTATTTTGGTATCCTCAAAATTTGTAATTTTACATCGCTAATGATTTTTAGCAACTGTTTCAATCAAATATAAATCATTTAAAAATATCTGCATCATAACATTGTCTAAAGCATACTTTTTTACATCAGTGTATTTATCGAAAAAAATCTTTATTTTCATGCATTAGTAAAAATGTTTACAATCTTTGATTTTACATCGAAATGTTTATGAAAATATACCGAATAATAAATCTAAGTTTATAATAATATTTTCTTCAAATTATACAAATTATTACCTGGTGTAGTCCTATGTTGTTCACGCTACGTATTTCAAACGTCGTAAAATCATGTCCAGGACATTTATTTGTTTAAGACCGAATGTAATAAAAACGTGTTTTAACCTATAATGTTAAAATTTCTCATTCTGAAAATTCTCCTACTGTATAGTACTTCAAATCCGGGTGAATTATTTCGTAATTAAAATACCGTTATAGTAAAATAAATATGAAGAAACATAAAAATACAGAGAAAAACGCTCCAGTCCTGCGAGTGATGTGTTGAAAGAATCAGCTGTCGCTAAAAATACCCAGCATGAGACATGATTGGCTGTCTCAGCCTGTGACAGACTAGACCGCAGTCTAGTGGAACAGCTCGCTACTGCTAGTGTTTTAGTTGATACAATATATACGATATTATTTAGTACTTCAAATTAAAAAACACCTATTCAACATTTTACTGGATTCTCCTTTAATATCTCCATCAAGTTATAAGAGCCTACTCCATTATAAGATACAAGGCCATTCATTTTCTTTCTGTTTTAAGTACATTAAACTAATATTTCTTGGTTTTATTACTTTAATTAGGTAACATAACAAAATAAGGACATCTAACCAACAATAAATTTTACTGGGATGGTTGCGTCATCCTGTAATCCAGCTACTTGGAGGTCACGAATTGTGGATAGCTATGAGCGATGGTCGGTGGATGTTGTGTCTCTTGTGTGGATTAACGTCCGCACTATTGAATTCAACGTTCCTTGGTTCGGATTCTACGTTAAACTGTAGGTCCATTAATTGCCATCGGCTGTTGGGCTATTAATTAACAGTCCTGTCTAAGGAACATGTCAGCCTTAGTCAGTAACAAGACTACAAGATCGCGCCTCAATCATCTTACACTCAATTCTCATTCATACTTGGCTTAAAATACCTACTTGTAGTATGGTCGCCATTTCAAATAATCTAATCTAATCTAATAGCAATTGATACAATAAAAGTATGTTCAGAATCCCACATGCAACGTAAACAAGTTAATTCGAGGTAGACATTGTTAGGATTAAATCTTAAATTCTAATCTGTGAAAATAATGAGTAAAGGTTGCCAGAATACACATGAGATAGTTTATTGTGATTTTAAATATAATATTTAAAAAAATTTAACGTAATCGTCGCAAACCTGACCGCAAATGCACTCGTAATATTTATCTAGTCAACAGAAATGACTTAAAAGTCAAATCAAAGTTGAAATTAGATCGGCAATTTTGGTTTACAATTCCCAATCATTACGAACGCACTCGATACAGCTGATAAGAACAAGTCGCATCGACTGTAATCAGGTGTAATTAGCGATAATCAGCTGTTGAGTCACCGACCGCCGAATCTGGAGCGGACGCGTCTTGCGAAACGTCCGCGGGTGTAGCCGGTCAAAGACGATTAGAACTACGCCGGCGAGCAATAAGTCTTACAAAATATACACGTGTATAAGACAAGCCACGTGGAACTAAAAAATGTGAATTAAGCGTTGAATCTGTTGTATACAATTCAATAATTTTTCAACAAGGGTTTGTGATTACACGATCGTCGTAAACGGATAGTTGAGGTGTCAAATTAAAGGTAAAGTGGTTATGTAGATAATCAAATTATATTTTTTACATGTCTTAGCTCTGGAGGGGGATGTTGGCAATTTGCACGACCAGAATTTTAAACATTGACGTCATAGTTTGGTTAAAAGAACAGCTCTTTAAATGAACTGAAAACATTCCCTTTAGACATATCCATGATCTAACCTATTCCTCAGGGAAGTTTTCCGGAAAAATATAGATTAGATTAGATTATTGAAATGGCGACCATACCACAAGCCAGGTATTTTAAGCAAAGCATGAATGAGGATTGAGTGTAAGATAATTGTGGCGCGATCTTGTAGTCTTGTTACTGACTAAGGCGGACATGTTCCTTAGACAGGACTGTTAATTTATAGCCCAACAGCCGATGGCAACTAAAGGACCTACAGTTTCACGTAAATTCCGAACCACTGTCACTAAATTACGAATTGGTCTAATTATGAGGATGGTCTTTACGGATTTACGTAGTATTCAATAGTGCGGACGTTAATCCACACAAGGGAACACTAAATCCACCGACCACCTCTTACAACTATCCAAAATTCGTGACCTCCAAGTAGCTGGATTACAGGACGTGTGTAAAGAAAACTAATAGAATATTAACTCGACATTGTCATATTGAGTAGGCTGTCATAATTTGGTGGCAAAATGGCATTTTATGAGTTTTAAAAATATTAATAGCTATAGTGTTCATAATTATATTTTACTTTGATATAAATCCCAATCTTGTATGCCTTTCAGATCTTGTTGTCAACACTTTATTAGCGTTTACAGTTCAAGTACATCATTGAATTGAAACCTTTAGACGATTCCAATGTGGATGTTTTCAGAGATAGAATGTCATCATCGAACACGAGGAAATCACTATGAATAGCAATTTAACGTGCGTAAATTATAACGTGAGAAAAGTCCCAAAGTAAACACATCAACTGAACATCAAACTATTTTAGGATGGCGCTATAATCCGTGTAAAGCTGTATCACATGGAAACTGGGATGAAAGCAAAAGTAAAGACGGGGTCTGGGGTCAGAGGGATGATTTTTAATTTTGAAAGGCTTATATCCCGTGAATGGCGAGTCTCCTGGTCCCTTACCCTCTCAGCAATTATTAGCAACCCTCTAGTGTCACATCACATATTACTGATCAGTTGAGTCAAAAAGTGAAGACGATAAACGGCACAACGTGTATTACACAAAAACATTTTAATCAAAGATGAGGAAATTCGACAACTTTAAAATGGCGAAACTACAATGTCGCAGAAAATTGTCATTTCAATGTCATTCGATTTTTACGTAGGTAATAAAACGAAAAAAATAAGACAACCTTTAACAAAAAACTAATTGTATTGTGCGGAGGTTAGCGTTTCAACAATGGTATCATAATTACTGTGAATTCATGCAAAGACAATTTTATTCTAATATTGAAATATAAATTGTCTTTGATTCATTGATTTTCTAAATCAAATACCGAGCTAAATTACAGCTTTAGTTTCCATAGTTAGCCATATCAGCAAAGGATCCATAATCAGTATTAATGTTTTGCAATTCTGTTACTATAATTCTAAGTATTTAAGCAAGGATTTAAATAGTAAGGTAGTAGGATAGTGGACTGATAAGCCGCTGTGGACTGCTGCGTCGTTATCATGGTCTTATAAATAAACTGAACTCAACCAGATTTCCTTTTAGTTTTTTTTAGCGAATACCCCATAGGGAAGAAGCAATTACCGTAGGTCTCATGGCAAGACACCATGTTATTTTTTCGTCTTTAGGTGCCTAGAGGCCAAAATCAATAGTCGTTAAAAAAATATATATATATATATATATATATATGTGTGTGTGTGTGTGTGTGTGTGTGTGTGTGTGTGTGTGTCTGTGAACAAGATAACTCTAGTCAAAATGGTCCGATTGAGACCAAATTTGGTAGAGACGTGTATTCCTACACTTGCTCGAACGAGTTCATAAACCAGACATATCGGTCGATAGAAACGGGTAGTTTGAAGGATTTTGTACTCAAAAATTGGGTTCTTGCGTTTTTCATATGTAATTAAAAAGTTTTAAATTTTATCTTTCACCATTAGAATAAGCTTAAAAACTACACAGTTTAGTTCCTTAAAGATTTTCTCTATCTCCAACGGTTACCGAGATATCCATTGAAAGCTAAAAAGCTATCCATTGAGCAGATGATACACGAAGAGTCTGCATCAGTGGCAGCCATCTTGGATTTTAGTCCCGTAAGAGCAATGTTTAATTCTGGCGCCTATATCTCCTTGACCTATTGTCATAAATTAACGGAAGAGGTGTCAAATTAAAGGTATTACAGTCCTCCAGTGCACCACCTTACAAAACTTCTTATTTTTGCTCTCAATAAAAAATAATAATGATTTATTTTGTAAAATATTCCTGGTTTTTTGTTTTTATATCAAGTTAAATTTTTGAACATATTGAACCCTTGAGCCACATCTCATCAATGTACCTCCAAAGTTTTACATTGATACTTTGATAATTAACGCCACTAAAGACGCCAAAGTGAAGGTATGTTCCGCCAGAATTTTGAAATGTTCCGCCCTTACGGGACTAAAATTCAAGATGCCTACCACTGATGCAGACTCTTAAAACACATCCAGAATTCCACCGCTGATACTGGCGCTATCTACCACGTGTATGCGTGTACGGCGGTCGGTCCTTCACCCGAGCTGTCTGTCGCTACACAAGCACACGTGTTATGTGTTGTGCCATTTACCGACCACATGACTAGCTTCGCAACGCCGCACAAAAACCGCAGCCCACCAGGGCCACTCGCGGATGTGAACAGGACAAGAGCGTGAGGCATTTGAAAAGCAAAAACGTTGAGTGCTGCAACAGATACGGCGCCCAATCTCAGCCCGGATAACGCATACCACTGGTTAGATTTACCGCAAATTGTTCGTCGCATCCGATTTCGGGAACCTTGATGTGGTTAAGAGTCTACAGGAGTGGTAAAATATTTCGTTTTAGCTCCATAAGAAAAATGTTCATTTTGTGGGAAAATTGCAGATCCTTCGATAGAATATTTCGATAAAATATGGTTGATGAAATGTAAAGTAATTTATTTAATTCTACGGTGTTACTGTATATTCAATGGTTTAACAATAATTATCGTCTCTTTATCATGGAAGAAAATATTAATATGAAATTCCCTAGATATTTTCTTTTATTTGAGACATCTATCAGGATATTTCAACCTGCCTGTGAGAATTCTCTTGAGTATAAGACTGACGAGTATGATGATTTTGATCATATTATGTAGCTTTGTTACTAGCTAAACCGCTAGACTCTAGCTAGACCATAGAAGGACCGCTAGACCCTAGCTAGATCGCTAGACCCTAGCTAAACCGCTAGACTATAGGAGGACCGCTAGAACATAGAAGGACCGCTAGACCCTAGCTAGACCGCTAGACTATAGAAGGACCGCTAGACCCTAGCTAGACCGCTAGACTATAGAAGGACCGCTAGAACATAGAAGGACCGCTAGACCCTAGCTAGACCGCTAGACTATAGAAGGACCGCTAGACCCTAGCTAGACTGCTAGACCATAGAAGGACCGCTAGACCCTAGCTAGACTGCTAGACCATAGAAGGACCGCTAGACCATAGAAGGACCGCTAGACCCAAGAAGGACCGCTAGAGCCTAGCTAGACCGTTAGACCATAGAAGGACCGCTAGACCCTAGCTAGACCGCTAGACCCTAGATAGACCGCTAGACCCCACTTCATTCGTCAACCTAATGATAAAATGCAGCTCCCCAGTTTGAGAACGAACCGGCGACTGAAAGATACAAGTTTAAATATAAAGATACAAGCTTGTATCCACTCAGCTACCCAGGCAACTAAGGGATTTTCACAAAACATAAATCTTCATCGGTCAATTACTTTCCTCCATACGATTCTGACGCATTACGGAGAGGAAAATAATTCATTTTCATGTACAAACAGAAAATTTATACAGCTCATTCGTCACGACGTTACATCAGATTTTCATAGTCAGTGCAATATGTTAAGGTGATAAATGTTGAAGTGTTATTTTCCATAAGTTATGAAAGTTTAAAATTTTGTTTTGGTGCGTATTGCTGTTCCACAATAATTGTGAAATATACTTGTAAAGTAGTTTTACAGTTTTTTTTGTATTTTTTACCCAATACTAATATTTAAACGAACTAAACCTTGAAAACCAGGAAGTTTGGAAGCCTAATGATAGCCCAAAAGCTATCATAAATGTTGCATTGCAATAAGTCGTTCAATGGTAGGTTTTAAAGGGAAATTGATGATCTTTACTATTTGATAATGAGGTATCGCTACATGTATTGTACATCTTGGAGGCCACGAATTGTGGATAGTTGTGAGCGATGGTCGGTGGATGTAGTGTTCTCTTGTGTGGATTAATGTCCGCACTATTGTATTCTACGTTAATCCACAAAGACCATCCTCATAATTATACCAATTCGTAATTCAGAGGCCGTGGTTCGAATTCCACGTTAAACTGTAGGTCCATTAGTTGCCATTTACTGTTGGGCTATTAATTAACAGTCCTGTCTAAGGAACATGTCAGCCTTAGTCAGTAACAAGACTACCAGATCGCGCCACAATCATCTTACAATCAACCCTCATTCATACTTGGCTTAAAATACCTACTTTGTAGTATGGTTGCCATTTCAATGATCTAATAATCTCATATAAGAACCCTTTCTCTCTTCGTCCTTGGACACTGTTTAATTTATCATTAAGTGTTGGACAAGAATTGATAATATGAACCTTCAGCAAAACAGCACTGTACTACGAAATGAAAAATCCGATACGTCATGCATACTAAGCCTTTTGGCGGGTTCCGAGAACCCTCTCCGAACAATATCGTCGCTGTCATGGCTACGTGGTCACGTGGTCTGGCTCCGGCACGCGTGATTCCTGTATATCAGCGGCGGAAGTAGCTCGCCGGAAGGGCGGCCCGCGGTATATTTGTGTCGCGGTATATATAGCCCAACCCCGCACCCTGGTGGCGGGTCGACTGTACCACTGTCAAGCCCGAATGAAAACTCGTTAATCGAAATTAACTGCTGTATTTTGTAAAGTAAGTATTTCTTGTGGGTGTCAATTATTATTCATATAGACACCGTCTCGACCTCTGAGTAAGCCGAGTATAAGGTGAATATAAGTGACGGGCGAGTGTTATGGATTTGATGACATCTGTAGCCTTGTTACCGGAAAGATCAACTGATTCATTGGCCAAGATCATTCAGCTATTTCATAACGCAATGAATTAGATTATTGAAATGACGGCCACACCACAAGGTAGGTATTTCATGCCAAGTATGAATAAGGATTGAGTGTAAGATGATTGTGGCGCGATCTTGTAGTCTTGTTGACTAAGGCTGACATTTTACTTAGACAAGACTGTTAAATAATAGCCCAACAGCCGATGGCAACTAAGGGACCTACAGTTTAACGTGGAATCCGAACCACGGCCTCTGAATTACAAATTGGTCTAATTATGAGGATGGGGTTTTTGGGGATTAACGTAGTATTCAATAGTGCGGACGTTAATCCACACAAGAGAACACTACACCCACCGACCATCGCTCACAACTATCCACAATTCGTGACCTCCAAGTAGCTAGATTATAGGACATCGCCACCAGATATCATTTAATGTATTTCCAGATATATTTCATCAAATACTATTTGATTATAACATGCAGAACTGAAAGTTTATCGGGGATTCAAAAAACAGGCCAACAAAACTTATTCAGAACTGGATTTTTTAGTTGCCTTTACAGTTCAGTTAGTGTAGACCACTGGAAATCTTTTATAGCATGTCAGATGTCTGATTGGAGGTTCAGTAGTTCCGTGACAAGATATCATAAGCGGTATAAAACATACAATCTGTAGAAATAAGAGAGACGGGGTAAAAGGTATACGTTAAATAAACCCAGTCCTAATATTGAGATCAGTTTAGGCAGTATTATGCACGCTAAGTGCCATTAATTCATACCATTAACTAAGATTCTCGAAACCTCGGCAACTCTCATTCTGTCCCCATCCTAGCAACTATGTACCACTGAGGGTAGACCATCTTAAGAGTCCGTAGAATCTCCGCCATCTTGGATTTTAGTCTTTTAAGATCAATGTTAGTTTTATAACAGCAATACTTATCACTCGATTGTTATAAAAAGATGAAAGAGGTTTCAAATTAAAGATATGGTGATTATCTAGAGAATATTTTCTACTTTTCCATCAAAAAGATAATTATTTGTTGGTTAACTGATATAAATGCACTGTAGTTATTCATTTTCGGATAGTAAAATATTGCTCAACCGGAAACGGAACCCAGATACGAGAAACCAAGAGTTAGCACTATCACAATGGATAGCGACAGATTTTTCCAATGTGTCCATATTTGACGTAGGCCCAGAGTGAGAGATCGGTCTATATCGAGCACGTGGTCGTAAAATGTGGACGTTGAGTCAGAATATGCGAGACAGAGGAGGCCGTCCAGGCCGTCGCGTCGTGGAGACAGCTGGTCGTTAAATCTGTGTAGGCCTATGTAACATGCTCGCGATTGGAACCAAAGACTTATGGTTACCGATATTACACTTACTTTGACTATATTTCAGAGTACCGTACTTTGTTTGAAGTTCATTAATAGTGATGGTGAATTATTTCGATTTTAATTACGGTCAACATCCATCACGATTTCCAGTCAAACAAAGTTTTTTATTAGATTAATGAAATACGACGTTTCGAAATTTGGAATCTGATAGCCGTTCTCAGGTGAGCTTGTACCTAAAAAAATAACGCGATTAATACATAATATGGACTAATCCGGTATAAATCTGAAAACAAAGAAGTTTAAAGCAGCCGAATACTTGCAAACAATACCATTCAGTAACAATTAGGCACATAAGAGACAAAACACGTCCACTCGTCACAAAGACTCAAAGACAACTGGAATTGTCAAGAGTTGACTGAATCGTCAGTACACGTCCACTCGTCACAAAGACTCAAAGACAACTGGAGTTGTCAAGAGTTGACTGAATCGTCAGTACACGTCCACTCGTCACAAAGACAACTGGAGTTGTCAAGAGTTGACTGAATCGTCAGTACACGTCCACACGTCACAAAGACTCAAAGACAACTGGAGTTGTCAAGAGTTGACTGAATCGTCAGTACACGTCCACTCGTCACAAAGACTCAAAGACAACTGGAGTGAACCGTCAGTGTATGGGATTGTTTGTAAGTTTTTGACTTTATGTTTAAACCTTTTTGTTTTCTAAACATGTCTTCATGTTTAAATTCGTATTCGAAGCAAGGCATCATAAGGAATAAAACACAATAATGGGGATTTCGTCTTATAGGTTTTAGTACAGTATACCTTTCTTACGACTTACAACTATTGTTGGCCGCGCATTACCCCGGGCGCCATGGATCAGCTGATGCCTCTCGACTACTCTCCAGGCAGTTACCGTCGAAAGCAGTTGCGAAATCGTAAAAACCCGGAGGCTGTAAAAACTGGCAGTTTTATGTGGGAGAAAGCGATAACTAGTCGTGGCGTCTCTCTAGACACTACTTCCAGTCTCTAGTCGCTCCTCGCTGCTCTAGGCTTTATGGGGCATTGTCTGGAGAATGTGAGCGACAAACAGGATCGTTGACTCGGTAAATCGAGGAAATCTTCGATAAGAGCTACGTTTACATAATGGGTGTCCCAAACCACACCTACGCCCTTTTACCAAGAAGGAAACTTGTTTCACTACAAACAAATCAAATAATCAGTAACTCATGCTTTAACCAACGTGACTCATAAATCAGACTGGAAGTTAATCTATGACAAGGATATACCTAAGCTCTGGGGAGAGGAGAGTGCAACTTTCAAGACGTAAAAATGCAACGGATGTGACGTCATATGGTTATGAGAACAGCTGTTTAGAGGAACTGAAAACATTTACATCAGACATATCCATGATCTAACCTATTTAACACAAAGAATTAATATACGTGATAAAAAATAAACTAAAAGTACACTGTGCAAAATGAAAAAATATTAAGTCCAATTTTTGACCACAGAAGTTGACAAATACGTAACCCTTGCTACGCGCTTTTGGTGAGTACAAATCAGAGGGCCTGCGGGGTAAAAAATAGGGGTTCAGGGTGCTACACAGAAGAATTTTTGAAAATAAAACCATAAAAAATTAAAGCTACCTGAAGCATATTTTCTTTAATCGTGAAGAGGCCCGTTAGTTTTTATTTAAGTAGTATAAATTATACATTTTTGTATAGTAAAGTGTATCCTCATCATACGGCCTGAGGACTGCATAGTGAGGATGATAAATATAAAGCCTCATCCACACTTGCAGACTGTCTGTCTATAGACATGGTGACCGAACATGACTTGGTCTTAGCTTTAGTGTGCTTCATCGAGCTTATGTGGCTAATTTACCGAGGAAGAGGCGGTAGTAGAAGGTTCCTATTGTCCTATCCTGAATTACGAATTGGTCTAACTATAAGGGTGGTCTTTGAGGATTAACGTAGTATTCAATAGTGCGGACGTTAATCCACACAAGAGAACACCACAGCCACTGACCATCGCTCACAACTATCCACAATTCGTGACCTCCAAGTAGCTGGATTACAGGACGTCGCAACCGTCCCAGTTTCCTGTTTTATGTGCTAAGATAGGGTCTATATATTAAAAAAACTACTACGAACTCTCTAAATTCAATTTTATAGATTATAGCATGTTATTAATATAAAACAATGTTATTAGTAATTTACTGTGGTAGAAACGTCAAATAAGGATAAACTAAATTAGCGGGAACGGCGGAAACCGTTAATTAAATTTACATACTCGTCACAATGAGGTGTAAATTTATGTATGCGAAGATAACTAGATAATTCAATAAACCTGAACGATTTAAACATTTGCATACACAAATAGTTAAACAACAGTCCCAGTGTTTGTGACGATAGTAGGTATTAATCATTTTCACAACAGCTTCATTGAATATGTAACATCTATCTGGTGGAAAACATATATTAAAGTATCACCTGTCTTTGTGGGAGACATTTATTATTTTTAACGTTTTTTCACGTTATTCCGCAATGCTTTCCTTCTATAAAAACCTCCCTAAATATTTTTATATATTTATACTACCAATAAATAACCTAACCTAACTCCACAGAGCGCTGTCTGGAGGCAACCCCCCCTTATTATTGAAACTGAGGAAACTATGGACCAAACGCCCCGTGGACTGAATGAGATACTCCCTTCTAAACCTTTGTCTGAAAACAATTAAAGTGCCTGTGATGAATTTAAAGTTTTAAAGTTATTGAGTAATTAGATACAAATAAGCATGAAAAAATGGTTTTATTTACTTCTCTGTGGGAAATAGGTTTAGATCATGGTTATATCTAAAGGGAATGTTATTCAGTTAATCTAAACAGCTGTTCTTGTTCTTTTATATTAAAAATTCAATAAAATAGCTCTGGTTGTTTCTATGGAAACCTGTTACATATTTTCTATGTTAAAAATCACCAACACCCCGCCAGAGCTAAGACATATCCATGTCAAAATGGAATAAACGTAGGAACAAAATGAAAATTGTATTCTCAAATTGTTACATTTCGGTACAAGTCAACAACAAAAAAAATCTTTGGTTGACATGGTGAAAAGTGGCTAAAACAGCTTGTGTGTGCGATACAACGTTAATATTAATTTCAGATATCAGACGTGTTCCGTACACGTCGCCAACGTATTAATACGTGTGGTGTGAAGTGGCCTTTAAAAATCTTGGCAGTTCTATTTACTAGCTCAGAAGCGGTTTTTGACGCGGGGTGTTCCCGATGCCTTAAAAATACATAATTGTAAATCAGATGAAACAGTAATGGAACGTAGTTGCTGAGGCAGTAACAAACATGGTTCACTCAACTAGTCGATGAGCAATAATTGCATTTGTGCAATGTACAATGTGCAGTTTGTGCAGCGATTGTGATATTCACTTGACGACACAAGGCTGACAGCTGATACCATTGTTGGGCTCCGGTGACGACCTCCGTATCATTGCAATTACCAAGGTCAAGGTCACAGTTCGCTATCTCGCTCTCTATGAATGGCGTACCCTACAGATAACAAGGCAACTGTATACGTTAGGTTTCGGGACTTTGAAGTGGTCAGTATTTGAAAGCAGGTCAAGAATTTTACCATCACTCATTTATCTTGAAAACAACTTAATTTGATTAGTTATCCAAAATACATATGCTAAGAGAGGTAATAATTTGTTTTCCTTATTTTAACGTGAAATTCTGAACAATTTTGAATAATAAATACATAACATACTGTATTTTTATCAACACATATTAGCACCTCACACAACACTGTTTCACTCTTTCCGCCTCTCATACGAAGAATCTCCTCCGAACCACTGTCTCTTAGTTACGGACTGGTCTAGTTATTAGAATGGTCTTTGAGGATTAACAAAGTATTCAATAGTGCGGACGTTAATCCACACAAGAGAACATTAAACCCACCGACCATCGCTCACAACTATCCACAATTCGTGACCTCCAAGTAGCTGGATTGGACGACGCCACCGTCCCAGTAAAATGTTTTTTTGGAACTGGACACACCATTGTGAGTACAATTTTTATCCCCTATCGTATATGGATTACATAGATTTCAACATAAGTAAGGCGTTAAAAAAATTCTAAAAGTCTACGAATTTACCTCTACATTATGATTTTTTTAGTGTTGGATCTTTACATAACATATTTCACTTTCATACAACGTATGGTCTATAACTCAACTTCGGTATAACGAACGTCCTGCAGGTTGGGACACGAAGAAACGTGTCCCAACCTGAATCATCTGTCAGAACATTCTACATCCTGTTGCTTTTTAGTTATAGTTGGGCGTACCAACTGTACTTTGTTATTTACTAAATTCAGCTATTTGTTTTGAAATT
Source organism: Nephotettix cincticeps (assembly GCA_023375725.1). Classification (NCBI taxonomy): domain Eukaryota; kingdom Metazoa; phylum Arthropoda; class Insecta; order Hemiptera; family Cicadellidae; genus Nephotettix; species Nephotettix cincticeps. Next base: position 57,175,600 of record CM041788.1, read on the forward strand.
GAGTTATTCACTTAAATGTTCTGTACCTTTTTCAATTTGTTTTCACATGGATGTGTCTTAGACCTGGGGGGGATTGTTGGAAATTTTTACAGACCAAAATTAGAAACAGTGACGTCATTTGGTTAGTGACGTCATAGTTTGGTTATAAAGGACAGCTGTTTAGATGAACTGTTAACATTCCCTTCAAACATATCCATGATCTAACCTATTTCCCACAGGGAAGTAAAAGCAAACATATTTCGTTACACTTTTAAATATTAATTGAATCTAGCCTTGACTTTCAACTAAAGAGTTTTATTTTGTTTTCCTAACTAGCCTTGACTTTCAACTAAAGAGTTTTATTTTGTTTTCCTAACTATGTATATTATATAACCTTGGTACCTTGTGTTTGATCAAGATTAGATTTGCTTATGTTGACTATTAAGGTTAATCAGTAGCTGCGAATATCAATACAGTATAGCGAAATCTTAAGCTTACCTAACCTCAAAGTAAAATATTCCTTGATTTAACCTTTCATAGTTTTTATTCATTTTTAAATTGGTTCCTTAACTGTTTTATGAATTATCTGGGTTACATTCCTTATTTTCAGTCAACAGTTCGATTCTTTTTATACATCTATTCAAAAAGGTATTTCTAACATGAGGTTTTGTAAGTCGCCATTTCAGTAACTAACTAACTAAAAAGAATCGATCTGTGACGGAATATAAGGTAGGTATATAACATAGATGTCATATTTTTTCGGTCCCTTCAGATTTGTTGTATCAAATCAAATCATCTTTATGTCGCAAAGACAAATCTGTATAATAGCATCACTAACTATATAATAAAACTAAATTTAAATGCTGTAAGAACAAAATGCAGCTGAACAGCACATTAATTCAATCGGCAATTTAGAAAATCTTTCAAAGTGTATGGTTCGACCGCTCTCCCAAATTTGTTTTTGTCTTGCTCCACTTTCAAGGGTTCAGGCAACACATTGTAAAACCTAATACAATACTACAAAAAGAGGTGTCTCTCAAAGAATCTTGTACTGTGCTTAGAAAGCTTCATATCGTTTTGTGCCTGAGAGTGTACTGCATTGAATGGAACTGCGGTTCATACAGATGATAATTCTTTTTAAAAACGACAGACAACTCAGTATGTTTATGGATGGAAATGTGAGAATATTATATTCCTTAAATAGAGGTTTGCAAAAAGTACGACGGGGTAGATTAGATTAGATTATTTGAAATGGCGACCATACCACAAGGTAGGTATTTTAAGCCAAGTTTGAATGAGGATTGAGTGTATGATGATTGTGGCGCGATATTGTAGCATTTTTACTGACTAAGGCTGACATGTTCCTTAGACAGGACTGTTAATTAATAGCCCAACAGCCGATGGCAACTAAGGGACCTACAGTTTAACGTTGAATCCGAACCACGGCATCTAAATTACGAATTGGTCTAATTATGATGATGGTCTTTGCGGATTAACGTAGTATTCAATAGTGCGGACGTTAATCCACACAACAGAACACCACACCCACCGACCATCTCTCACAACTATCCTCAATTCGTGACCTCCAAGTAGCTGGATTACAGGACACGCCACGGTCCCAGTCTTTTTAGTTAATTATTTAGGGTATTCTAAAGTCTGCTCTTAGAGCTTTTTTCTGAAGTCGAAAGACAAACTTTGTTCGTACGTTCTCACAGCCCCAGATTGCCATCAAATACGTCAGTAATGGGTTAATCAGTCCATAATAGGCACTTATCATGTATGACTATAAGATATAATATATCAGAGGTCATTATGATCTAAATATACCATACGAACTACTAATCACCGAACCACCCGCAAGTCATAAGTGTCACAGACCCGATGTTACTAATCTGTGCGACGTTGTGGGTCAGGGCAGCCAACATGCGGGCTCAACATATAGTTCACGTAACCTGTGACGCGTGTGTGATAACGGGGTGAAAAGCCAGACCCTCATGCACATTATATGAACGACGGCCGTGGGTTGTAAACAAAATTTTATATTTGTAAAAAATGGGGCGAAGGCGTGTCCTGTTTCCAGCTTCTTGGAGGTTACAAATTGTGGATAGTTGTAGGCGATGGTCGGTGGTCGTGATATTTCTGGTGTTGATTAACGTCCGCACTATTGAATACTACGTTAATCCACAAATACCATCCTCAAAAGACCAGTTCGTAATTCAGAGGCAAAATCGTAGTTCGGATCCCACGTTGAACTAGATGTAATTGGCTCTTGGGCTATTAAAGTAATACTGTAGTAATTTCTGAGGAAAATATCAACCTTGGCCAATGACAATACAACAAGATCACGCCACTATCATCTTACACTCATTTCTCATTCATACTTGGCTTAAAATACCTACCTGGGTAGGTCGCCGATCCAGATTATTTCCTTGAGATATTGTTAACTAATTGCCTAATGATTGTCCAGATTTTTATCTACGGGGAATAAAAAGTCAGAGGTAGTTTTAAATCATGCGATTTATATTAAGAAATTAAACTAAATGAAAGGAAACGAATTTATTTTACAATCCGATAAAATATCTGTTTTAGATTTAAGGCAAAAGTCTTAGCTAATTTTCAAGTTGAAATATCAATAGATTTTTTCTGTTCAATATTTTCCGATATAATCTACTTCGATGCCGATACGCATAATCGACACAGTTTGACACCACGGTCGGTCTGATGAGTTAATGAAGCCTATCCAGGTCGGAAGTGGGTCCCAGATACAGCGGGTCCGAGCTGCTAGAGGCGCGAAGGCCGATACCAAATATGACCAACTTTCGCGCCGCCCCGCCAACGCCGCACCAGCTGACTCTCGACTGCCAAACGTACAAGCTTCATTCGCAAACAGGTTCAATTTCGAAATAAAATATTATTTTGTTAGCGACTTAACTTGTAAAATAGTGCTATTTGGATTCTAATTAAGGTGTTTTCCTACGCAGCGTACTCCGTGTTAAAATTAAGTCTTTCTAACACCTACAGAAACATGAAAAACTTGTCTCGGTGTTCCCTTGCTTCGGATGAAATGAGTAAAGATGTACTGTTAAAACCTTTATCGTATAACAGATGAATGTTGGTTCTAGGGTAGTCATACCTGACATATCAATAAAAAAAATCAATTGCTTTAAGTAGAAATAAATCTAAAAAAAGAAACGAAAATTTAAGTTACTTTTATACGTCACTGAAACTATTTTTTCATATTTGACATGGATATGTCTTAGGTCTGGTGGGGGTGTTAGTGATTTTTAGGATGGAAAATATGTAAAAGGTTTCCATAGAAACTACCAGAGCTATTGTATTGAATTTGTAATATAAAAGAATAAGAACAGCTGTTTAAATGAATTGAAAATATTCCCTTTAGACATATCCGTGATCTAACCTATTGCCCACAGGGTAGTAAATACAAACATTTTTTGAGGTATGAGGGCTCTAATATAACTATTCAGCTAGAAAGTTACCAAGTTTAAAGAAAATCTGATGAAAATGGAGGCTCATGCACTCCTGCCCTAAAATTGAACAGTGGCACATAAAAATTGTAATATTCAACCTTCCCAGTGTAAACAGACTAATTATGCCTTTTCCCTACTTTAGAAGTTTCAGAAGATTTTTCCTAAACCCCAAAAAACGATAAACGTAAAATAATTTCCTTAAAATAATAAAAAAAATCATTTATTTCAAACAGAGACAAAAAATTACTTTGAAAATTTCTTTAACATCCACGATACGGGAAGCATTAAACTAAGACAAACACATCGCCGGCGACCCATTACACGAAACCAAACAATCACAAATCAAGCATCTGGATCAGAGCAAAACACTCTAATTTAGTTTTGTTTTTTACCAAGAAATAGTTCAGAGAGTTCCGAGATGCTGAGTCAATATAACAGAGACTAAACGACGCAGGCCAGACACGATCAGCTGCATAGGAACAGCTGTGGACGTCCAACAGCTGAGACGCATCGACTAGCTGTGGCAAACAAAATGGCGCCGCGGCGCGTAGACGGGATAAATAATAGACTAATCGACGGGTATTCCTGGGGTAACAGTTTATGACTACATGGAGTTCAATGCATGGTCAAAATCATTGAAATTATGCATTCAGAATCAATTTTTCATAAAAAATAATTCCTCATTAGGAATGGAATTGCGGAAGGACGGATAAAAATCATAAATGAAAAAATAGATGAAAACACTTTGTTTACAAATGTATAAATTTGAGCAAAGGCGTCAACGTTTAACCAAGTAAGATTGGGCATGTCCTATTTTCCTCTTTCCTTGGTCCTTTCCCAATTTTTTTCGGTATGTCCCTTTCTGCAATAGGCTGTTGGGCTATTAATTAACAGTCCTGCCTAAGGAACATGTCAGCCTTAGTCAGTAACAAGACTGCAAGATAGCGTCACAATCATCTTACACTCAATCCTCATTCATACTCGGCTTAAAATACCCACATTGTAGTATGGTTGCCATTTCAATGATCTAGTCTAATCTAATCTTTGTGAACCATTGGCCTATAAGAGATTTATTCACTATAGTCATACTGTAGTGAATTTTTCAGAATAGTTCGTAATTTAAAGGGAAACTTCTGGTTCGGATCCCACATTAAACTGAAGGTCTCTTAGATGTCATTGGCTGTTGAGTTATTAAAAAGTCCTGTCTAAATAAAACACAAGCGTTACAAGACTACAAGACCGAGTAATAATCATCTTACACTCATTTCTCATTCATTCGTGACATAAAATAACTACCTGGATAGGTCGCCATTTCAGAAATTTAATAATACTATTACTGTATAGCAAATATATTACGAAGGGTTAAATTAAATTGTAAGAAATTGATTTTTTTAGTCAGTTGGAATGACATTAGTTGCTTACAACGATGAAAGATTAAACAAAAAGTTAATCTGCTGGTTTGTTGTATTGTTTTGAAACGTTCACTACAAGACCTCGTCATACATAAGAACATCTCATCTCCCGGCCGGGGATAAGTTCACAATCCCTAATGTGAAGTGCAATTTTTGATTTTTTGTCACCACTCAATTTAAATCTGGTTTTTATTGAAGAAGGTGAGGTGGATAGTACAGATGCTTGATTATTCGAAGAAAACTAAAAGCAAGTTTAATATAATTTTTATAATTAATTTTAAATACAGTAGATTAAGAGTATAAACAATATTTGAAGAAAAGAAAAACTAATTCAAATCGTGAAAAATAAGGTGTAACCCAAGTACTAATCTAGAGAAGCCATAGGGAAATAGTTGGCGCCTAACAACGCGTGCAAACGAGCCCCAATATGCATGACATGTTGCAACAATCAGCTGATGTGCGCGTCAGCTGAGCACTCATTACGGAGCGCGATCAGCGGAACAGTGGAACATGGAGCGGGCAACACTGGAACACTGGACTGGAACCGAGGATAATCGTTGTAACACAACTGCATCGGTTACAGGGGGTGAAGGAACTGGAGCGGGAACTGTGACATTTAGATTGGAACTGAATAGGTAAATAGTGAAAGAGTTTGACTCTATGGATATAGCTGTTATCTCTGTCGACAACGTACAAAAACCTAGATAGGCGTGTTACATAAACAAAAGTTATGTCGCCATTACTTTCAACAATATTTGTTGCTTACTTCATTCAGTTTTTAATATAATTATTAAATAAATACCTAATTGGTGTCAACCCCCATATAATGTTTGGCTGGAAGTTTGTTCGGTCATCTCTTCAGTATTTTAGACCCTTCGCTACGAAAATACTTATAAAACCTATTACTATCTTACTACCTAGTTTTCTTATATAATACAACTTGTAACATTTAGTAATAACAAATATTAGTTCAGTAGAAATAACATTTTTTAAACCATAAAAAGGGAAATAAATATTTTAGGACAAATTTTAACTTTCCTTTTAGCATTAGCCTACAGCAGAGAGAACACAAATAGAATCAGTAGCGCAAATCTTTACAATTCGTTTTTAGGGTACTTTAAGAGTGCAGCATCTCTGCCATTTTGTATTTTCAGCCCTGTAAGAGATATAAAAGATAAAACTGTGAACATACACCCCTGTTCAAACATAGTCTTTATTTTTAAGACCTGTCAAATTAGTCTAAAATAATAAAATGTTATCACAAAGGTATTTAACAGCGTTTTACGTCACTGAAATATTAATAAACCTCTTCGGAATGTGTCAAGAATATTTTTGTAAAGCTGATTTTTAGCAATAGTTATGATAGTGAATACATGTATACAAAGCAACAAAACATTTAACTTAATATACAGTTCTCATGGGAAGTGAGTAAAAACTGCGTGGGTATTGCAGACTTTTAACGTCTTCAAATAACTTTTTAATAGAAAAATTACCACACGTTCTTTAGGACCTATGTTTTCTTCACCATACTACATAAAATGTTAACACCCTCCCAGTAAAGTTACCACAGATGATTCTTGCATTGTTTCTAAACACCCGGACGTGAACAGCGCGGGTAAAACAAAATCTACAAAAGGATAATGAAATTAAAGGTTTAATATTTCAACGGAAGTGAATGAAGCAGTGTTTCCAGGTAAGGAAGCTGAATGTAATTTGTAAACAGTTCGCGGGCTCAGAAGTGTGAGTGTGACGCTTCATATACCTGGAGCCGGATCCTCACAGGTTCCCGCGCCGCTCAAGGAAGACTCCAAGGCCGACCGTTCGTCCGCGACCTTGACTGGCATAATACCGCGGTCCGAGGGCGAGGTCTGGAAATGGACACCGCGAGCTACTGCCTTGCAAGGTGTAAGGTAATGTAAGATGGGAACTTTGTACCTTGCACCTTGCTGTGAGTGGAGCTTGTGTAGTGATATCTTATACTCTAAAACAAGCACGGGCCAGGTAAAATGTTTTTCTATCCAAGTATTGATGAATTTTTGAGAAATGCAGGGTAATTGACCACGAGAAACCAAATAGAGCAGGTCTCAAGGCTGAGAAAAATCTGCTTTTTGTCCTACAACCTTTCAAAGTGTCCATTTTATTGTTAAGGACCTTTTAGCGATTTTCCCAAAGGGAAGAAGCTATTACCGTAGGTCTCATAGCAAGACTTAAGCCCAAGACCATGTTATTTTTTCGTCCTTAGGTGCCTAGAGTCCCAAAACAATAGTCGTTAAAAATTTTATATATATAATATATATGAGTACATGTATATATATTATATGTGTCTGTGAACACGATAACTCTCGTAAAAATGGTCCGATCGAGACCAAATTTGGTAGAGACGTGTATTTCCTGTATTTGCTCGGACTATTTCGTAAACCAGACATATCGGTCAATCGGAACAGGTAGTTTGGGAGGGTTTGTACCCCAAAAATGAGCTTTTTTGCGTTTTCCCATATAATTAATATTTCCCTTATTAACCAATAGTTTTGGATGAAACTTGGTATTTAGCTTCATGTGGTTGGGATCAATACGTTTATACTAAAAAATCCTAGTTTATGTGTTCCTCACAGCAGCGAACCTGCATTCTCTTTTCCATGTTAATCTTATGGAGAATAGGTAAACTCCTTTCTTAATAAAAATACCTCTAACCTCTGAGTTATTATTATTATAGGCAGTTCAAAGGAAAGGTGTAAAGTTGACTTGCACCTTACACATTACACGTTGTAAGGCACGAGACCCGGTGTAATACGACTCGTCATTGTCTCATTGTCGGTGCTCGCTGGCCGTGTTAACACTTTACACAATGCGGTGCGAATATCAAGATTCTCACTCTACCCGACCAGTGTGTCCACCTGAACAAACTAAAAATCTCACTCTGCAAGCGAAAAAACCCTTCGAATAACTTTCAAATCTAGCTTTATCCCTAAAACTATAAACACACGCTTCTAAAAAATAAATAAATATAATATGATTATATTATGAATATTAGGCAATATGTATTAAATGTATTGTAATTTTTTCATAAAATATTTTTAATGACTGTAAACTTTGTTTTAATTCTTAACAGTCCAAGGGCCGCGTAATAGTGAGGTTTGTCTGCTCTATAGGATGTTAAGAGTCTGCATCAGTGGTAGCCATCTTGGATTTTAGTCCCGTAAGAGCAATGTTAAATTCTGGCGCCTATATCTCATTGACCTATTGTCATAAATTAACGGAAGAGGTGTCAAATTAAAGGTATTACAGTCCTCCAGGGCACCACCTTACAGAACTTCTTATTTTCGCTCTCAATAAAAAAATAATAATGATTAATTTTGTAAAATATTCCTGGAATTTTGTTTTTATATCAAGTTAAATTTTTGAACATATTAAAAGGTCGTGCCCTTGAGCCACATCTAATCAATGTACCTCCAAAGTTTTACATTGATACTTTGATAATTAACGCCACTACAGACGCCAAAGTGAAGGTATGTTCCGCCAGAATTTATCATTGCTCTTACGGGACTAAAATCCAAGATGGCTACCACTGATGCAGACTCTTAAGACAACACAAACCTCTCTACTGTTATAAACTAGTGTAAGTTATGTTTAACTACTGTTGTCTTTTTTTACCCTTAGACGACGAAGCTGTAAAATTATGAAACAGCCGGTACCAAGTGGTCAGAACTGTTACTGAAATACTTTACGAGGCGGCGGCCGGCGGCGGCGAGCGCCATAAAGCCCTACCATACTGGAGCCCGTCGATTACACCAATCAGACCTTAACCGAACGACTTCATTCGATTCCATTCGTTTAAAATTTGTTCCGTACTGCTGTTATGGCGTCAAATGATATCCATACGAACAAGGTGGTGGGAGAATATAACACATTAGGTGCATCGTGTTGAAAATAGATTACAGAACTCAAATTACAGTAAAACGTACTGGCAACTCTTTTAACTTTAGACTAAGTAAAAGCGACAGTGCAGCCTGTTGAACATTTCTCCATACTCTGACCTTGAGTCTTGCGGGGAATTCTTTCCATTTAGTTTTTTTTTTAACATGGATATGTCTTAGCTCTGGGGGGTGTTGGCGATTTTTAAGATGGAAAATATGTAACAGGTTTCCATAGAAACCATCAGAGCTATTGTATTGAATTTTTTATACGAATAATAAGTTACGGTTGGGCGTACTAACTGTACTTTGTTATTTACCAAACTAAGCAATTTCTTTTGAGATTGAGTTATTCACTTAAATGTTCTGTACCTTTTTTTACTTTGTTTTGACATGAATATGTCTTAATTCTGGGGGGGGGTTGTTGGAAATTTTTACAAACCAAAAAAGAAACATTGACGTCATTTGGTTAGTGACGTCATAGTTTGGTTATAAGGACAGCTGTTAAGATGATCGGAAATCATTCCCTTATTTAGACATATACATGATCTAACCTATTTCCCACAGGGAAGTAAATACAAACATTTTTTTCTCTCTACTTGTACATATGTATTAATGGAACAAACAAATTAAATTGAAAAACCGCTTTACAATTAATTCGAGAAGAATCAAACAAAGTCTTTAGAAGACACGCATCCTAATTGGCGTTAAAACCTCAAATGGCTCTAAAAATGATTTATATTTTGCAATATGTTAAGTTTTAAAGGACACCAAAAAGGAAAAAATAACCAGAGGTCATAAAGATAAAGTAAAATATGACAAGAATATTTAGATTTACAACTAACTTCATCAAAAATAATTCATACAGCTTTAAAAGAGACAATGGAGAAACTAAAATTCAGAATTTAAGCTTATTTAAGAGAGCTTATGCACAAACTTTATTTGGAGTACAAAAGGCGCACCCCCGAGATAGGCTGATCCTATTAACAGAGATTAGTTGACTTTGAGTCGCGGTAGTTGTGCTGTGCACCTTTGTTGGTATTTGCCAGAGCTCACACGACTAAAACAAACCCACAGGTATAAAACAAGGGAGATATGTTTACGTGATAGGAAATATCCTTACTTATCTGTTTATTAATAACACTCGATGTGATAAGAGAACTGCAATAGTATTAACACCTTTAAAGTTACTTAATGTGTTAAATGTTTATTTAATCAAAATTAAAAATCTGCGTGACAATTTTACTGGTTACATGATAGTAAAAAAATCTGGATGAGGAATCAAATTAAATGTTATTTATCTATGGTAGTACATTAATATTTTTTTATTTTGTTTTATAAAATAATATAACCTTGCAATTATATCCGACAATTAACAAGTAATTATCATTTTAGCGAATTTCCCATAGGGAAGAAGCTATTACCGTAGGTCTCATGGCAAGAGTTAAGCCCGAGACCATGTTATTTTTTCCTCTTTAGGTGCCCAGAGACCAAAAACAATAGTCGTTAAAATGTATATATATATATATATATATATATGTGTGTGTGTGTGTGTGTGTGTGTGTGTGTGTGTGTGTGTGTGTGTGTGTGTGTGTCTGTGAACACGATAACTCTCGTAAAAAAGGTCCGATCGAGACCAAATTTGGTAGAGACGTGTATTCCTACAAATGCTCGGACGAGTTCGTAAACCAGACATATCGGTCAATGGGAACGGGTAGTTTGGGGGGGTTTTGTACCCCAAAATGGGGTTTTTTGCGTTTTTCACATGTAATTTTTAAAAATTTCTAATTTTATATTTCACCATTGGAATCAGCTTAAAAAACTACACAATTAAGTTCCTTAAAGTTTTTCTCTATCTTCAACGGTTACCGAGATATAAAAAAATCTAAACACAGTACGTTGTATTTTTGAGGCTCCAATGTTAATCTTATGGAGGATTTAAAAAAATAATTTTTCACTTATTATCTAATATTTTTGGATGAAACTTGATATTTAGCTTCATGTGGTTGAGATCCATACATTTGTGCTAAAAAATTATAGTTTATGTGTTTATCATGGCAGCAAACCTGCATACCCTTTTCCCATGTTAATCATATGGAGATTAGGCAAACTCCTATATTTATGGACAGATGTTGATGAAAGTTGGTATAAATGTTAAAAATAAAATTTTTGATGGTATAAATGGCTACTTTCAGTGTTCCTCACAGCAGCAAACCTACTCACTCTTTCCCATTTTAATCTTATGGAGAATAGGCAAAAATTCTCATGTTTATCGACAGATTTTGACCAAACTTGTCATATATTATTATTATTATATTATTGATTTGGAAATTCGCTGAGTACGCAGGTCTGCTGCGACGGGGGTATTTATTTTTATGATGGGAAAATAAAAGATGGAAATGTCTTTCCCCAGATAACCACTTCACCATTACCTCTAATTTGACATCTTAGTCAGCAATCTTAGCATCTAGTCAGTAATACTGACAAAAATTAACATTGTTCTTATGGAACTAAAATGGAAGATGGCGAAGGTACTGCAGACTCTAAATCAACAATTGGTTTTACAATTTCTATTTAAAAATTCAAGCTGTTACCTTAAACTTTCTTGAGGAATCTGAAGTGTCTATAAAATAAATGGGGGTGCTTCTATGAGTATAAGTTATTTATATTTTAAGCATCAATAAGCAGAGTAAAAATATATGAGACATTTTGTATCTAGAAAATTTCCTTAATTTTCCTAAAACCCCACCCCTTTTCCCGTTTCTTTACCCCTGTAAACGTGTGTATTTATTTCCCTTTGGGAAATAGGTTAGATCATGGTTATGTCTAAAGGTAATGTTTTCAGTTCATCTAAACAGATGTTCTTATAACCAAACTATAACGTCACTGTTTCAAATTTTGGTCGCACAAATTTCTAACACCCCCAGAGCTAAGACATATCCATGTCAAAACCAATTCTCCTACAGAAGAGATAAATTTTCTCAGTAAGGGAACACTGTATCCGTTTCGTTATAATTCATGTGGCTGAATCAGCTGTTCCAACAATGAACGTCTGTGACGAACGTCCAACAGCTGACGCGACGTGGTCCTGAGTCCCCCGCCAGCACGTCCGTTATATTTACGACCTCCACGTTCCACATTACACACTATGACTTACAGGCCACGCACGAGGGCGTTATTTATGCAAAGGACAATATTGTTCCGGCAACAATTTTGGGCTCTTATTGTACAACCCGTATTTTATATGTCCCATTTGTATGGCATACTTTTGTGATTTATGTTTTCACATAGAAATTCGATGTAGTACACGAGTAGTTAGATAATGTTTCTTACGGCAGCAAACCCACGTATTCATAGTAATTCTTTTATGTAAAATTTTATGTGTTTCACGTATTGAACAACCTTAATTTAAGCACATTACCATGTAAAACAACCCTTATTGCAGCAAACCTTACTCACTAATACAGTATTCGATTACTGTGATGGGAATACAAGTTCTGTGAAATTCGGTCTACTCACGCCAGCGTGCTGCGTGCTAAAATATGCGGCCCGTAGTGATACTTAAGAGCTTATTATTACGTAACTAAAAACTACAATAGAGTTTATTTAATTTAAAACCATAATAATTTAAATTATATACTTGTTACTTACATAATGTACTGGGACATTGAAAATCTGAACTTACCTGCAAAAAAAGAAAAACATTATTAAACATGCTGAATTGTACACGTGTAGTATATACTGTCGTATTACAAGGACAAAAGTTCAATCTCAAAATCGAATCAAGTTTTGATCTCAGTCCATAAAACCAGACAGTAAAAAACTCAACACAAACCTTTCAAAACAGCTCATAAATCTCAATTCACTCGAGTGATTACCACACACTCTGGTGAGCAAAAAAGAAACAAAAACAGTCACTAAAAGAGTCCCACCGTTGATTGCCACAGCAGCCGTCAAGACGCCTGCGAGATGGATGGCTGAGAAAATTGCGCAGGCACTCACAGGCCTTGTACACAGACCTGTCCCAGGGGTCTCATCACGCAGATATTTGTTTGTCACTCTGGGAATTTTCGGTACTCCAATAGTTCTGGTCACTCTGTGAGTTTTCATGACTGCATAGTTCAAGTCACCCTGGGAGTTCTCGTCACTCCGGGAGTTCCCATCATTCCAATAGTTCTTGTCACTCTGGGAGTTTCGTGACTCCAATAGTTCCTGTCACTATGGGAGTTTTCGTCACTCCAATAGTTCTTTCACTCCGGGAGTTTTCATGACTCCAATAGTTCTGTCATGTCCTGAGGGAGTTCTCATCACTCCAATAGTTCTTGTCACTTTGGGAGTTTTCATGACTCCAATAGTTCTACTTCGGGAGTTTTCTTGACTCCATAGTTCTGGTAGCTCTAGGAATTCTCGTCACTCCAGTAGTTCTTGTCACTTTGGGAGTTCTCGTCACTCCAATAGTTCTTCTCACTTTGGGAGTTTTCATGACTCCAATAGTTCTACTTCGGGAGTTTTCTTGACTCCATAGTTCTGGTAGCTCTAGGAATTCTCGTCACTCCAATAGTTCTTCTCACTTTGGGAGTTTTCATGACTCCAATAGTTCTACTTCGGGAGTTTTCTTGACTCCATAGTTCTGGTAGCTCTAGGAATTCTCGTCACTCCAGTAGTTCTTGTCACTTTGGGAGTTCTCGTCACTCCAATAGTTCCACTCCGGGAGTTTTCTTGACTCCATAGTTCTAGTCGATATGGGAGTCTCGTCACTCCATAAGTTCTTGTCACTCCGAGGATTTTCGTGACTTCAATAGTTCTTCTCCGGGAGTTTTCTTGACTCCATAGTTCTAGTCTCTTTGGGTGCTATCGTCACTCAAATACTTGGAGGAAGAGAATGGAATAATACATTTAGATTGTACTCGATGAATAAAACATACTGTATCTACAATCAATCTCTAATGCAGTATCTATTACAAACAAATTTTCTTTTTACTCTAGGCAGTAAGCCTACAGCGTCTAAGTTAATTATTTGTGTAACTACAAAGAAGCTCTTCTATGCGTGACAATCCTAATGTAGAAACAAAAATAAGTAACTTGTTGCTGTACAGTTTATTGTCACCAAAAAGTCAATTTCCTGTAAAATTTCCATTTGTAGTTCGAACACAACCGTTGCAACCGATGGTCGGCGAATACGATGAAAGTGTTGATTACCGCGTGGCGATCGTGCGTTCACAATCAGTGATTGGACCCGTGACGCCTGGGATCAGGGAAATCAGACGGGAATGTGCTGTGTTAGGATGATGGGTGACTCGGTCTTCCATCATCCCTGGCATGAACATTTGCACATTTAAATTAAACTTACTCATGCGTCATCTATGGTAATCAAGTATTTTTTCGCATCGAGGACAAAAATAAAACAAAATTAAAGATCAACACATACTTTCTCCCACTAAAATTACCAGCACGGTAGCTCAGGGGTGAAGTTCTGACCTGCTCTGGATGGAAACCAGTTGTCGGCGACTCCTGTCAGATCATGAGACTCACCTCTGGCTTGCCCATGTGACTAATACCGCTATGGTACATCGATGTCTGTAATTCACCGCACAAGGCTTTGAATTATAGTGATAGAGATTTGAGGTTAAAAATATATGTATATTTTTTGGATGGCAGTTTTTAGGGATGGGGATTACAAATTCCAGGCAATAATAACACTTTTAGAATAGTTTCAATTGGGCAGGATCATACCAAGTTTTAGTGAAGTAGAGACATGTAATTCCTCATACATATAACATTGTGTACCTATAGACAACGTACTGTGTACTGCTAACGTGTCCGGGCCATTGCTTCCTTATAATCTACAAACTACTGCTAACATTACATTTTAGTTTTATCCGCAACCACTTATAGACTAATGATTCAGAATATGACATTATTTTTAGCAGACTTTTACGGCAAACACTTATTTTCCCGAAAGCCCGAAAACTGATTTTTTTACCATTTAAGGGATTATATTTTTAATACTTTGGGAGTAAATTCTCTATGAACAGTTATATTGTAATCAATCCCTAGTGTCGTATAGAAGTAATTTTGATTTTAAGGGATTTTAAGTGTAATAGGGATAGTGTTGACTATCCTTAAATGCAAAAAATTAAAAGGTCTGCTGATATTGTAAGGATTATACAAAATAAACAGGTGTAGTTTCGGAGTCAGTGTATAAACATACCTCGGACATCTCTATTCTCAGCTCAAATTTGGAAATTTAACGAAACAATTCTTCTCTATTCGTTGTGTATAGGGGGAAGTAAAAGCCACGCCCATTTGACGGAACAAAACCGTTGACAGAACAGTAACTACATATCACATGACGTGTGTCTAGCCTCTGGAACATCCGGTGTAACTAGAGAAGGCGAGTAGATGACACTGGAGACGAACTTCCTCGTGCGACGGAGATGACCGACACACAGCTGACTTGACAACAACACACGTCACGTGACCGATTCAATATGACGTCATGAGATTTTCATGTGATATATCTTATTAAAGGTGACACAGTACAAGCACAACAGTTACAATCAGCGGTACAAGTTTTCTTTTACGAGAATTTTGCTCCAAGTGAACAAAAACATTAAATTTACAGTTGTAAAAACTGAATAACTCATTAATAATAATAATAATAAATTTCTTTATTGCAGTAGAACAATATACATTGCATTGCAAAGGTCATGTAATATAAGAGTTCATTTTTATAGAACTAGGTTTTTTCTTCAGTGCCAAGTTTTTGTTTTCGCGTAAACTCCTAAAATTTAGATATCCCAGCGGTTCATCATGAACTCATCAACCGAGTACAGAACTTAAGACACCAGTGGCGTTTCAGTCGAGTTTTGAATTGATTTTCGTTTTGAGACTGCTTGACGCTGTCAGGGAGCTTATTTAGGAACTTGACTCCAGCCTGTGACGGCATTGATATGGATATGTCTTAGCTCTGTGGGAGAAGGATGTTGGCAATCCGTCAGACCAAAATTTGAAACGGTGACGTCATATGGTTATAAGGACCGCTGTTTAGTGGAACTGAAAACATTCCCTTTAGATTTATCCATAATCTAAGCTATTTCCTAAAGGGAAGTACATACAATTTATTTTTCTGGTTAACATCGTTTTAGCTAACCCATTTTTGTCATGACAACTTTATTATGATTCGGAATTCGTTATCGTTAACCCAAATGAATAAGGAAAACTTATTTCCATTTTTCGATACGCGTATAAATGAATGAATTGGTTTATTTTAAAATAATAAGTACAGTTTAACATGAGAGTTTAAGCTTGAAATACAGCTTGTATAATTGTTGTACATTCATCTATATAAAGGTTTTCACAATGTACTACTAATTACATCTAATTAAAATACAAAAATTGTATATAGTGGACGTTAACAGGCCCTTGATTTTGTATGCTTAAAGAAATGAATTCAGTTTTTTAACTACACTCGGTCGGTGTGAATGTTAACAATGGACTGGGACGATGTAGTGTCCTGTGTACTCCAGCTACAGTACTTGGAGATCACAAATTATGGATCGTTATGGATAAATTATGGATGGTCGATGGATGTAACATTCTCTGGTGTCACTCAGAGCCAAAATTGTGGATCACGGAAAAAACAGTAGGTCGCTTATAAGCCATTGGCTATTTGTAATTTTCTATTGTTAATTCATACGAATAGGGAAAACTTATTTTCATTTTTCATGTATGCTCGAAGTAATGAATTCCAAGACGATGGAGTGCTCTGTGTACTCTTTTTTGCCAGGTGGTAACTCTTTATGATTACCCCCGCTCCAGCGAGGGTTATGTGGTGACTCCATCGTTAAGCGGTGGTTAACCCAAACTAAACCCATCTTCCCCCATCCGTCCAGACGTGAATGAGCAACTTACATACGGGCGAAAGGACTTCTTTTGGGCGAATCACAGCATTAGCGTTTACCGCTGTAGCTGCTGGATTACCTCTTGAAGTGGCTATCAAATCAAATCAGAACAGGTACTTGGAGATCACGATGATGGATGTAACATTCTCTGGTGTCACTAATTCCGTAATTCAGAGCCAAAATTGTGGTTCATGTCAAACAGTAGGTCGCTTATAAGCCATTGGCTATTAATTAACAGTCCTGTCTAAGGAACATGTTTGCCTTAGTCAGTAACAAGACTACAAGATCGCGCCACGATCATCTCACACTGATTTCTCGTTCATACTTGACTTATCCTCTTTAATTCACAGCTGAGTATGACGCCATTTCAGAAAGGTTATGGTAATTATAAAGTGTATCTCGGACTGTTCCCAAGTTCTATCGCTGCTACACTATCGCCATCTATGTCGCAGGTACATATTAACAGAGATAATTAACAGTAAATATAACAGTTTATGTTACTGTATTCACTCCTTACAATGACGTATACTTTGTTTACATATAGTGTGGTTTTCTTGTTTTACTTAGGTACTAGCAGTAAGCCCGTCCTTTGTACGGGTTGTAGGATTCAGTTTGAAGAAAAAATATTATCATACCAAAATGTTCCTGAAAAAAACCTGAAATACTAAGCAAATCAATACAAATAAAATAATCAATACTTTTAATTTAGATTTACTTAAATACTTACATTCCAGATACTACAATTAAATAGATTAAATTAACATTTTGTTACTTATAACTTAGCTTTTTTAATGAGATGGGAAAAATCAATGACCAATATAAACTAACTAATATTATTTGACATCTGTTTTGTCTAATTCCATAAACATTCTACAAGACAGTGTATTCCTAGGTATTCATTAAACAGGTAAATCAGTTATCGCGTAAAAGTGTTTATCCACTTTAAAAAACAGCATTTATGCTTTATTTACTTCATAGGCGGCATTTCAAGCATTTACAAATCTCTGGTTTAGACAAAAATGAAATAAAGTATGTAATCAGTTCTGCGTTTTTTCAGAAATGTAAAATGTCTCCTGGTACAGAAGAGACATTAAGATAAACCAGTTTTTTCTAACGCAGTAAAATTAATTTGTAGCTGACAGTTTTTTATATAGTTAAAACTGCACATAAATGTATAATTTAAAAAAACCAATTGGTGTAAATAATGTCCCATATCCGACAACCCATCAATCTTTATTATCTCATGAAAGAAAATAAATGAGAAAGTGAGCAAGAAGGGAGAATAAAAAAAACTTATAAAGAAGTAATATTCATTAACCTTTCCAGTGTCGGAATGATTGATCACGATCAAGGTCATTACGGCTAGCTGCGAGGCGAGATCAGCTGTGAGCTGTGACATGAGTTAATTAAAGTAACATGTGACGTACACCAGGCAGGCGTCGGTCTGGATAACGTCTGTCGTCGTGAGGGTAAACATACAACGCTGACAGGCAGAGGTCATGCCGGATTGTGCAGCTGATAAATTTAACTTCATGATGTTGGCCTACATATACAGGGTGTCCATGAAAAACGTTTCAGGACTTCGATTTGCGATTTGGTACATTAAGAGTCTGCATCAGTGGTAGGCATCTTGAATTTTAGTCCCGTAAGGGCAATGTTAAATTCTGGCGGAACATACCTTCACCTTTTCAATATGTTCAAAAATGTAACTTGATTTAAAAACAAAAATCCAGGAATGTTTTGTTTTTGAATATTTTGTTTGTTTGTTTTGTTTTTATATCAAGTTAAATTTTTGAACATATTGAAAAGGTCATGCCCTTGAGCCACATCACATCAATGTACTTCCAAAGTTTTACATCGATACTTTGATAATTAACACCACTACAGACGCCAAAGTGAAGGTATGTTCCGCCAGGATTTAACATTTCTCTGACGGGACTAAAATCCAAGATGGCTACCACTGATGCAGACTCTTAAAAGGAAGAAAAAAGTTCCAACGGAGGTATAGCCTAAAACGCTTATTTTCTCAGATATCCGCCATTTTGTTCTTGTCACAAAATGTTTTTTATTTCAAACATTTTTAACGGATTTTCAAATTTGGTATGTGTTTTACACTAGTAGATAAACAAGTATAAATAAAAAAATAACAAGCATGATCCGAGCTCCAAATCCAAAATGGCGGCCATTTACAATTTTTAAGCTAAAATACTATGAAAAGGGTAATTTTAATTTAATATTTAAATTGCCAACATTTTGGATTTTGAGCTTGGAAACTTTGTAATCATGGAGTATGGCTTTTTTCTTCATTTTAATGTACCTAACCACTCAACGAAGTCCTGAAACGTTTTCATGGACACTCTGTATAACAAGTGAAAATTATATATTCTCTTTACACAATTTAAAAAAATATGAAAATATGATTGCATTTAATTCCCTGTGGGAAATAAGATAGATAATGGATACGTCAAAGGGGATGTTTCCAGTTCCTCTACACAGCTGTCGTTAAAGCCATATGACGTCTCCTGTTTCACACTTTCCCTCCAGAACTAAGACATATCCGTGTCAAAATATAGATACTCGTTAAATACAACCATATAATAAACAATAGTCAGAGCGAAAACAAACAAAATAACATAATATAATGACAAGTTTGGTCAAAATCTGTCGATAAACAGGAGACTTTTTGCCTATTCTCCATAAGATTAAAATGGGAAAGAGTGAGTAGGTTTGCTGCTGTGAGGAACACTGAAAGTAGCCATTTATACCATCAAAAATTTTATTTTTAACATTTATACCAACTTTCATCAACATCTGTCATAAATATAGGAGTTTGCCTAATCTCCATATGATTAACATGGGAAAAGAGTATGCAGGTTTGCTGCCATGATAAACACATAAACTATGATTTTTTAGCACAAATGTATGGATCTCAACCACAGCTAAATATCAAGTTTCATCCAAAAATATTAGATAATAAGTGAAAAATTAATTTTTTTTAATCCTCCATAAGATTAACATTGGAGCCTCAAAATACAACGTACTGTGTTTAGATTTTTTATATCTCGGTAACCGTTGGAAATAGAGAAAAACTTTAAGGAACTTAATTGTGTAGTTTTTTAAGCTGATTCCAATGTGAAATAAAAATTAGAAATTTTTAGAAACTACTTAAAAAACAAGCAACACCCAGCCCCCGAAAACACATGTACTTTTATAATATTATAATATTTTACTTGTTTTTGGTCTAAAAAGTAAAAAATAACATGTTAGTTAATTTCCATAACTAACTAAAATTTCTTTCCCTATAAATTCAAAAATGCGAAACAAACAGTAGTAACGTAAACAAACAAGAAACGAACGAGGCCACACAAAGAAAACAAGCAACAATGATGAATGAAATACGAGTCCGTATTGGCAAACACTCTGGGAGTTGTATTGCAACAGTGGAAGCGGAGAATAAACAGGTTGTGATAACGGCCTGTGAGATAAGGCTTATCAGTCAGTGGCGATGACGGGTGGCAGGTCTCTCGCATTGGTCAGCTGCTATAACAGATAGCAGGATGATCGTGGGGAAGTATTTATATCAAAAATGTATGTATTTACTTCCCTGTGGGAAATAGGTTAGGTCATCGATATATCTAAAGAGAATGTTTTCAGTTCATCTAAACAGCTGTTCTTATTCTTTTATATAAAAAATTCAAAACAATAGCTCTGGTAGTTTCTATAGAAACCTGTTATATATTTTCCACCTTAAAAATCAGCAACACACTCCCCCAGAGCTAACACATAACCATGTCAAAATATATGTATTTACTTCCCTGTGGGAAATATGTTAGATCATGGATATGTCTTAAGGAAATGTTTTCAGTTTATCTAAACAGTTGTTCTTATTCTTTTATATAAAAAAATTCGATACAATAGCTCTGGTAGTTTCTACGTAAACCTGTTACATATTTTTCATCTCAAAAATCAGCAACACCTTCTCCCCCCAGAGCTTAGACATATCCATATCAAAATGTGTGTATGTAGTTTATCTAAACACCTGTTCTTATTCTTTGATATGAAAAGTTCAATACAATAGCTGTGGCAGTTTCTATGGAAACCTGTTACATATTTTACAACTTAAAAATCACCAACATCCCCCCAGAGTTAAGTTCATATCAAAATGTATGTATTTACTTCCCTGTGGGAAATAGGTTAGGAAATCGATATGTCTAATGGGAATGTTTTCAGTTTATCTAAACAGCTGTTCTTATTCTTTTATATAAAAAATTCAATACAATAGTTCTGGAAGTTTCTATGGAAACCTGTTAAATATTTTCATCTTAAAAATCACCAACACCCTCCCCCAGAGCTAAGACATATCCATGTCAAAATGTATGTATTTACTTCCCTGTGGGAAATATGTTAGATCATGATATTTAAAGGAAATGTTTTTCAGTTTATCTAAACATCTGTTCTTATTCTTTTATATAAAAAATTCAATACAATAGCTCTGGTAGTTTCTACGTAAACCTGTTACATATTTTTCATCTCAAAAATCAGCAACACCTTCTCCCCCCCTCCAGAGCTTTGACATATCCATATCAAAATGTGTGTATGTAGTTTATCTAAACACCTGTTCTTATTATTTGATATAAAAAATTCAATACAATACCTCTTGTAGTTTCTATGGTAACCTGTTACATATTTTCCATCTTAAAAATCACCAACCCCCCCGCCCCTAGAGCTAAGACATAGCCTTATCAAAATGTATGTATTTACTTCCCTGTGGGAAATAGGTTAGTTCATCGATATGTCTAAAGGGAATGTTTTCAGTTTATCTAAACAGCTGTCCTTATTATTTGATATAAAAAATTCAATACTATAGACCTGGTAATTTATATGGAAACCTGTTACCTATTTTCTATTTTAATAATCACCACCACCCCCTCCAGAGCTAAGACATATCCATGTAAAAATGTATGTATTTACTTCCCTGTGGGAAATAGGTTAGATCATGGATCTAAAGGATCTAATGGATCTAATGGATCTAAAGGGAATGTTTTTAGTTCATCTAAACAGCTGTTCTTATTCTTTTATATGGAAAATTCAATACAATAGCTCTGGAAGTTTATATGGAAACCTGTTATATATTTTCATCTTAAAAATCACCAACACACCCCCCAGATCTAAGTCCATATCAAATTGTATGTATTTACTTCCCTGAGGGAAATAGGTAAGATCATGGATATGTGTAAAAGGAATGTTTTCTGTTCATCTAAACAGCTGTTTTTATAACCTAACTATGACGTGACTAACCAAAAATGATGTCACTGTTTAAAATTTTGGTGGCGCAAATTGCCAACACTCTCGAGAGCTAAGACATATCCATATCAATATGCTGAGAGTAGGATTTCGTAACGTGTAGCTTTGTTACTGACAAGAAACAGCTGATCCATCTGTTAGGATAGTTAATTATTAATAGTTCAATGAACAAAGGCGGTTGTACCCAGTGTCGAAATAACACACTACCTCATACACGCGCGTGCGCGCGCACACACGCGCAGTACCGAACGATCAGCACCCATTAGTTGACCCATCTGCTTACTATGCCTCTCATACTCGTTTTCATAGATAAGACATTAACTCACACTGTTGGGAATTTTAAGGGTTGATGCGATGAGGGTAATGGACGACAACAAATGCAGTTTTGTTACAGGACAATCCAGCTGAATCACATGGTTGCTTAAATACACAATCAGCGGGTTTAAGTGTCAATAATCTTTTTTTTAATTTTTCTCAGAATCGAACCGAATTTACTCAGAATGTTACGAAGAGAAATATAATTCTGAATAATTTAATCTATCTTGCTACATGACCTGCAATAAAATTTGAGATATATGAAATTCATTTACTTAAAGAAAAATACAAATACTATATGTTAAATTTTAAGAAATAAATAATAAAAAATACTAGTTAAATTTAAGACATAATAATAGACATATATAAATAAATTAGAGTTTGTCTAATGCTCAATTATTAATTTTTTAGTTTTTTTTACGTTTCGTACGTTAGAGAAGCCGTAACAAGACTTATCTCAATTTGTGTCTGTTTGTCTGTGACGCTCCAGGAGGCATTTTACGCCGTCTTCTCCGAAAAAACGGGAGAACTGATAACAATAAAACTTGTTTCATACATTCTCTACATTTCATAGAAGGTTTTTAAATGCTTAAAATTGTCCGCCGACCCTTAAAAAGTAAATCACAAGCATTTAAAACCCCAATTTTTACTCGATATTAGTCGCATTTTACTTTTAATTATCAATAAACCGCCTACTGGTAATAATCAGCTGTCAATCAATATTAGTTAGTTTATATTGGTCATTGATTTTAAACCCATTTCGAAATCATACTATATTAAAAAGTTATCCTAACGTATAACTAATTATAATAATGGTATAAATGTTCTAATCTATTTAATTATAAAGTAATGCAAAATAATAAAGCTGGGTATTTATTTATTTTCTTTGTATTGATTTGTTTAGGATTTCAGGTTTACATTGAGGTATGATAATCTTTCTTCTTTAAACTAAATCCTACAAACTGTACAAAGTACGGGCTTACAGCTAGTTTCTCATAAAAACGTTCACAAATGCGTGGGAAGTAAACATTAAACTTGTGGGAAAACATGTAAGTGTTATCTAGCTTAAACAAATATTGGTGTAGAGAGTTGCCAGCATTATGCAAACGAAGTACCGTTAACATTGGTTGGAGTACAACGCCGGCTTAGCCCACCACTTTCTAAGATTAAACAGATTAAATTTTTCCCATTATAATGATTGTTTTGTGAATTATAAAAATATTAATAAATTTATTACAACAATATTGCAATGAAAACACATTTTCAAAATGGAAAGAAATAGGTGTAATTATTGAAAAATAAAATTTATTCTTAATCTTTGCTGTGTGAAACTTAAGAATATTTAGTCGAGTGCGACACGATCAAGAGAGAATAGTGGAGAGGCAACAGCAAAAAACGAGACGAATTTCTAGTGTAAATAAGGACGCATAAACGCTAAAAAGTTAAAAGTATCAACTATAAATGAGTGTAGGATGATGATTGTGGTGCAATACTGCAATCTTAACTAAGGCTGACATGTTCCTTAGACGTGACTGTTAATTAATAGCCCAACAGTCAATAGCATATCTAAGGGGTCCTACAGTTTAACGTGTCCGAACCACTGCCTCTGAATTACAAATTGGTCAAATTATGAGGATGGTCTTACCGGATTAACGCAGTATTCAATAGTGCGGATGTTAATTCACTTAAGAGAACGCTACACCCACCGACCATCCAAATAGCTGGATTAAATGATAAGCCACGGTAAGAGTGAGTACAGAACATTTTGACATGGATATGTCTTAGCTCTGGAGGGGGTGTTGGTGATTTGTAAGTTGGAAAACATGTAACAGGTTTCCATAGAAACCAGAGCTATTGTATTGAATTTTTGATAACAGCTGTTTATATGAACTGAAAACATTCCCTTTAGACAAATCCATGATCTAACCTATTTCCCACAGGGAAGTAAATACCAAGATTTTTTGATAGAAATATAACCAATTGAGTATCCTACAAAAGTATATACAAAAAAGCAAAACACGCTTTCATATAGATATATGAAACCCGAATCGATCTACGATAAAAGAGAGAGAGAGAGAGTCGTATAAAGCGATGACCACCACAGCGCGAAAGCTACACCTCCAGGACTAACATTAATGACATAGATCATGCTGAGTTTGTCAATAAATCTGAAATGGCCAAAATAAATTACAGGTTCCGAACGGAAACGAAATAGAAGAGACAGGGCGACTTGTGATGGGTTATTTGGTGGAATCGATTTCACCAAATGAAAATAATGGTGCATATTTCCTATCTGATTTCGAAGTTGGGTTTCTTTTTGGGAGACGTGCGTAAATTACGGAACAGTTCAATTGGTCTTGGACATGGCGAGTGGTTGTTACAACTGCATGGAGGTCTCCGGTTAAATAGTCCGATCCTGGGTGAAATCTTGACACAATTTTGTGATGGTTCGATATTGGATCAAGTTGCGTTTGTTCACTGGATTAGATTATTGAAATGACAACCATACTACAAGGTAGGTATCTAAAGCCAAGTATGAATGAGGATTGAGTGGTAAGATTATTGTGGCGCGATCTTGTAGTCTTGTTACTGACATGTTCCTTAGACAGGACTGTTAACTAATAGCCCAACTAATGGCAACTAGGGGACCTACAATTTAACGTGGAATCCGAACCACGGCCTCTAAATTACGAATTTATCCAATAATGAGGATGTTCTTTGCAGATTAACATAGTATTCAATAGTGCGGACGTTAATCCACACAAGAGAACACCACATCCACCGACCATCGCTCACAACTATCCACAATTCGTGACCTCCAAGTAGCTGGATTACAGGACGTCGCCACAGTCCCGGTCAATGTACCAATGTATCTGGGTTACATGATACAGGGAAATGAATCAGCTGTACAGTAAAAAAGCTCAAATCATCAAATCCATCACACACAGTCACCTTAAAATAACCATTTGGTGATTAAGATGGTGACTCATCGTGGAGTTTCTCCACTGAATTGATTATTTTGCCCCATAGCACACTGTAAAACACGCATTAAACACCGTGTTTTTTATCTAAAAAACTGTGTTTAATAGTAAGTAAACCATTAAACCACCAGCTCCAATTTTTAACTTAGGAATCTAAATTGTTTACAGTGGTCTATGCAAACATACACCATGAAAATAACTAACCAAGCACAACCAAAAGAGTGGTTTACACGAAACTGAGAAATGCAGTAAAGAAGGTTTTTAACAGAATGAACTGTTCATTATACTCAATCTACACAGTTTTATGTTAAGTCTCCTATAACCTACAACACAGCACGAACCTTTCATATTTTAGACAAATATAACTTATTCATCGATGGAATAGTTCAGTGTAGGAAGGCTAACCAAGTCAGGTTGTTTCTAAATCGAGACTTTTTGACATGGATATGTGTTAGCTCTGGGGGAGGGGAGTGTTGGCAATTTGTAAGATGAAAATTTGAAACAGGTTTCCAAATAAACTACCAGAGCTATTGTATTGAATTTTTAATATGTATAATAATAAGAACAACTGTTTGGATGAACTGAAAACATATCATTTAAAGGCCAACGCACACAGCAACAGACGCACGTATGCAGAAGTCTACAGTCGGTCGGAGGAAAAATTGCTCCCCATGTCATTAGATGTTGCAACGCACACAGACGTCTGTATGTCTGCCGACGTCTGCATGCAGATGTTTACATTTAATCACACGGTGTGCATTTTTTTCTCCGTCCGTCTTCATACATGCGTCTGTTGCTGTGTGCGTTGTCCTGAAGACATATCCATGATTGAACCTCATTTTTCAATTTTTTAGACCAATCATGACTCTTGCCCTAGAGGACAACCTATGACTGTAATCTTGGTGTTTATTCAGCCGAACCGATCAAATAACTACATCTGAACGGAAAATGAATGTGGTAATTCACCTAATCTACAACAATTAACTTATATGTAATCGAACCACCGAAAATTGCGGTGAATCCAATAATCTACTGGTACCAACCGCAGCGGAAGTTGATTGAACATCCGGTAGATTCCTATTTAAACTTATGTTAAACGACCGTTACCACCGGAGAGTGCGGATTAATATTATCATTGAATTTTAATAAGAAGACGTTTGTCCTACTCCAAGGCTCAGCACATCTAGGTCATCCACAGTCCACGACAACGTTACTCCTGCACTTTACTATCATCTACGGTGCACGGTCGGTTATGACGGTGGTCACGTGACGGTCTCCCACGGTCCCGGGAACACCAGCGATCAGCTGACACAGTGGCCAGTGGCGAAACAGCTGACCTAGCCATCGCCACTGGTCATTCAGCAAATAGGTGGTGAGAATGTGGCGACTCAATCTGTAATTTGTAAAGAAAACAGCTTGGCAAACTAAAGCATAATTTATTGGCACTGTAGTAAAAACGTTACTTCGAAGATTAATTAATTATACTAATGTAAATTTGTAACCCTGAAAAATATCCATTGTCAATTTAATCTCAATGGAAAAATGAATTTTATTCTAAATACGACGACTACGCCAATGCATCGAGCGAGTCAGAAATGATGTTTTAAGTGTCGGTGAGACAAATAATTGTAACTAGACATTGTTCAACCGACCTTTTCTCAAAACTTGAATGAGCTTTGGTTAATGATTGTTGACATTTATCGTGAAAAACTTCGTTTTAACGTAGATTCTTTAGGCGATCAAATCATCAAGATCAACAGTTCAAGAGTTCGAACGTGGAATAATCAAGCTCTATCAAAGAAGAGTCCAAATCCAAACACGTTTATGCATTTATTATCATACAATTCAGACGCAAACAACCAACGTGACATCTCAAGGAAAGCACTTCTTAATTCACAGAGAGGAACAAGCTGGCCCAGAGAACTGTGCTTCTCAATCTCTATTCATGTAGAATACAAACACTTTGTGGTGGATGATGAGTGAATGTGGTTCCCTAACCGCGCGGCCAATGACATCACTGGTAATGACGTCATAACGGTCACGTGGGTTTAGTAATGACACTGACGTCATCAACCGCCCCCGGCACGCCTCTGCGTCTCACGCCCGCAACTCCGGGACTCTTGGATGGTGTAGAGGAAAAGACGGTCTCATCGGTTCTTAGAAGTGATAAGGAAAGGAAACTTCAAATTCGAAATCTTTTTGTTTTGGCAACATCAACGAAAACTAGGATATTCCAAGAATTTCGTTGGTCAGAGCCAATCAAGAGAAGGAAACATTCAGTTTCGCTAGATTTGGTGACAGTGTTTGTACAAAATTGGGAACACAAAGTAAACTTTAAAGCCGATAAAAACTCACACGATTGTAAAATAGTAGCACGAGCACTAAACAAGGATTTGCAGAACTCAGTACAAACCATGTGTTTATGTTTGATATTGAATGAAACATTATAGAGACGTCCTTAGTAAAATAAAAAATCGTTTAGGTCAGGCACAACAAGGTTTAACGTCCAAACCAAGTTTTGAAGAAATACGACTGCAAAAGCAGAAATTTTGGCTAGGTAAGAGAAGATTGTTCAGAGAGAACTACATGTTTTAGTTCACGACAATTGTGTTGGGTTGGATATACACGTATCACACTACGTACAGTAGTTTACAATTTTGTAACCGGTAATTATCAGAAGTACAGTATATCTTTAAGTGGAGATTGTAAAAGTGTACTTAAATGAGAGAAAAGTCTCTCAGGTTTAGTTTCTAGGCTAGTAATTCAATTTAAACCGAGGTTAGACGAAACAGGACAGCAATAAGAAGGAAATGGATGGATGGATTACAGCAGACCTTGGAGAAGACTGTGCTGTAAACTTGCACAAATCCGCCGGTAAGACGGAGTTGTTGTGACGTTGTCCAGAGTCGCTTTAGCCGCACAACAGATGGCGCTGGCTGTACTCCAAATGCCGCACATGCAGAAGGCTTAGTGACCAGTAAATAGGCATTAATGTAGGTCAGCGACAAAAATTATAGTCTCGAAATAAGTTTACAAACTAAGCGAAAGAGTTTATCCACAAACAAAAAGGATAGACTATCATGCTTTCTGTGGTCTAGCTGTCGATAAACATGATATTACAGACGGTTTTTTTACAAGAAAGTCGTGTTGATATCAACATAATACATTCTGTAGTCGATACTTGACCCACTGAAGGAACATCTGACAGGTGTCTCTGTAGTTATTGTCCCGTTTGACCTGCTGTGAGGCTATATAGCACAATAAGGCCTATTACTACTTCTATATAAGACGTGAAAGTGGACAAACCAACTGACATGGAAATCACTACAGGTCTTGGTTGAAACTCTTTTCGTTTTTGGGATGAACCTTTTGCGTCCTTATGGTTTCAAAAACCCGTACTCGTAATTCGGAAAAAATTAAAATGAAACTGAGAAAATCTAAGTGCAAACAGAATTTTCACTCCGACAAGTTCTATTTGAGAATAGTGGAGACTTGTTCCAAATATTGCTGCTACATACGGCGAAACACTCTATAGCAGAGCTCTGCTAAATTACCCGGCTTTATAGCAAATGTAAGCCACAAACAGTGCTAACCTAAAAGTTTAGATAAACATCCAAGGGAACCTGAGCTACATCTAGGGCTCTGCTACACGTACATTTCTGTTGGTATTAAATGAGAGAAAAGTCTCTCAGGTTTAGTTTCTAGGCTAGTAATTCTATTTAAACCGAGGTTAGACGAAACAGGACAGCAATAAGAAGGAAATGGATGGATAGATTACAGCAGACCTTGGAGAAGACTGTGCTGTAAACTTGCACAAATCCGCCGGTAAGACGGAGTTGTTGTGACGTTGTCCAGAGTCGCTTTAGCCGCACAACAGATGGCGCTGGCTGTACTCCAAATGCCGCACATGCAGAAGGCTTAGTGACCAGTAAATAGGCATTAATGTAGGTCAGCGACAAAAATTATAGTCTCGAAATAAGTTTACAAACTAAGCGAAAGAGTTTATCCACAAACAAAAAGTATAGACTATCATGCTTTCTGTGGTCTAGCTGTCGATAAACATGATATTACAGACGGTTTTTTACAGGAATGTCCTGTCGATATCAACATAATACACTCTGTACTTTGTAGTCGATACTTGACCCACTGAAGGAACATCTGACAGGTGTCTCTGTAGTTATTGTCCCGTTTGACCTGCTGTGAGGCTATATAGCACAATAAGGCCTATTACTACTTCTATATAAGACGTGAAAGTGGACAAACCAACTGACATGGAAATCACTACAGGTCTTGGTTGAAACTCTTTACGTTTTTGGGATGAACCTTTTGCGTCTTTATGGTTTCAAAAACCCGTACTCGCAATGCGGAAAAATTTTAAATTGAAACGGAGAAAAGTGCAGAGAATAGCAACAGATTTTTTTACTCAGTGTTCTATTTGAGAATAGTGGAGACTTGTCCTAAAAATTGCTGCTACATACGGTCAAACACTATATAGCAGAGCTCTGCTAGAATTCCAAAACGAGCAACTGGAGATCTGCTACATTATCCGGCTATATAACAAATATAAGCCTATTCTCTCTGCTACATACCACAACAATTGCTAACCTAAAAGTTTAGGAAAACATCAAAGAGAACCTGAGCTACATCTAGAGCTCTTCTACACGTACATTTCTGTTTGTAGTAAGGCTAATGTAGCAGAAAGAGTTGTGTGAGCTCATCTATAATATAATAAAAAATAGGTGGTTTCTGTATGTTTGTGAATTTCTTGTGTCAGTAAAAGCGAAAAATACTGAACCGATCTTTTTGAAATTTTACACATCCTAAACTCATGCAACACATAGGCATATTAATTTCCTTAAAATCCCCTCGGGTTACGCGCCGTGAACGACCTGAGTTTCAATGTTTACATTTTCAAAGAACAAGAGCATAAAATTACTTGAATGTCAACAGCTGTGGACACTAAAATTTGACAGTTCGGGAGGAAGAAGAATGAGCTGCCGTGACCGTCCTGGGTTTTTTTCTATTTTTGCCAATAGCAGGCTTAGCAAAAGCTATGCAGACTCGTAGTTCAATTATTTTTTGCGTGGTTGCTTGTTAAAAGGTTGCTGACCTTGCCAAAAGGGAGCTCTGGGTTTCAATGTTTAAATTCTCTAAAGTCAACATCTGTTTACACTACATTTTGACAGTCCCGGAATAAGATGAAATAAAATTTTTAATAATTTACAGATAAACTGATGGATTGAATTTTTTTATTGACACAAATGGTAGATTTTAAGTTTTCTCCCGATGCTTGTCTCTATTACGTTATTCCTTATCATTATCCTATATTACTTAACAGGTGGTACTTCGCCATGTTGAAGACACACCGTTTATACATTTTTGAGATCATGTTTAGTACAAAATACTATTAGTAAATACCTATTTTAATGTGAGTCAAAATTTCATGTTTTAGAATATTTATTTCATGCCGAAGAGAAAAGATAACCTCTCTCAAACCTTTTCACCCGTGCGAAGGACGGGTACTTTGGCTAGTTTTTCATATAGCTCTCCAGCCACATAGTGTAAACCTAACATTCCAGTACTAAAGTTTTCAGTACTTTTATCCACGCGATTTTGTAATTATTTACTAAATACACGAAATCAAAATAAATAAACTAGAAAGGTTACTAAGAAAAACAGAGCGAGATAGCCGCGTACATGATGGAGTGTTGGTGGTAGCGGACGTGTGTGTACCATTTGACTCGGGTCAATTGGACAATCGACAGTGACGTCATGACAGCCTGACAATAATTGTGACACCAGATGGGGCAAATATTGCTGACCGCTTCACCATTGCCGTAGTGTCTGTCGGTGTCACCTTTCACAGGGCGTCCGATAAAAAATAAACCGGTAAAAATATAACGTAATTAACAACTGGAAATTCACTTATCTTCGTAGCTAATGTAATAGATTGTTTCTAATCTATAATATTATAAAGAAGAGGTGGTTTCTGTATGTTTGTTTGTGGGTTTGTTGTGGCAAGTAAATGCGAAAAATACTGAACCGACCGGTTTGAAATTTTACACAAAGGTAGATCTTAAACTCATGCAACACATAGGCATACTCATTTCCTTAAAATCCTCTCGGGCTACGCCCTGTGAACGTCCTAAGTTTCAATGTTTACATTTTTAGAGAATGAAAACATAAAATTACTTGAATGTCAACAGCTGTGAACACTAAAATTTGACAGTTCGAGAAGAAGAAGTAGAAGAAAGAGCTGCCGTGACCGTCCTAGGTTTCAATGTTTACATTTTCTAATGACAACATCCGTTTGCACTATATTTTGACAGTTCGGGAAGAAGAAGAAATAAAGTTGATTTTTCAGATTAACTGCTGGATCGAAATTAGTGAATTATTTGAAATAGCGGAATGGTAGATTTTAAGTTTTTTCCGACGACTGTCTCTATTACATTAATCCTTATCCTCTCCCAATATTTGACAGATGTTACTTTGTCATGTTGTAGACACTCGTGTTTTGTCATTTTGTAAACAATGAAGAATTAATTAACAATAACTTAAATGTATCAGTAGAGCCTACACCTTTCAGCCTTTTTAACCCGTGCGAAGAACGGGTACTTTGGCTAGTTGTAGATAATGTAGAGTACATAAACTAATCACAGTATACGTAGACACTTTGCTATTTTAAGAACAGACGTCATGTACGCTCATCCGGTATAGATGCCATTTCATAAATTATCGGAATTTGATTATAATCTCTGGTAATATGTAACTCCAACCTAGATGGCGTTTGTATAATATAAGTAAGTCCTAGATATATTTTACATCCACACTGTCTTAGTGGAGGAACTAAAAAATATAATTTCCTTTCCAGTATAGTTATTCTACGGTTATGTCTCAAATCGCTAAGAACGATTGCATCGTAAACAACACAATTCACATATCATTCTTATATTTCATGAAAAATTAATTATTTTACGACCTTAGTCTTAAAACAAGTTGTACATTAGAAGTTTTTGTCTCTCCAAACCTCTTTTTTCATGGTTAAGAAGTTCCTACTTCAGTAAAAAAATGTTTGTATTTACTTCCCTGTGGGAAATAGATTAGATCATGAATATGTCTAAAGGGAATGCTTTCAGTTCATCTAAACAGCTGTTCTTATTCTTTTATATTTAAAATTCAGTACAATAGTTCTAGTAGTTTCTATGAAAACCTGTTTCATGTTTTCCGTCTTAAAAATCACTAACACCCCCCACAGCTAAGACATATCCATGTCAAAAATGTTTCCTATACCTGATTAATAAAATCTTTTCAATCTTAAAAGCCTGGAGTATTTCAGTTACGTTCAGATAAACGCAGGTTAGGTATTTTAAGTATGGATGAATTCCGAGGTTCTGCGGAGAGGACAATTCTATTAACGCTTGAACAGAATAAGCTATCACTCAGTATGCTGATGCCGCACAGATATACCCGAACAGCGGTGGATCAGCAGTGCATCAGCAACCAGCAACGTCTGCTACACAGCTGGAGATATTATCGGCGCGTCAGCTGATAAAGAACAGCTGATCCATTCGTTATGACTGATGCATTCGAGCTGGCGCTTTAAAAACAGGTTAATAAGAATATTTATCGCAGGATTTAATTCTTAATAACTACAGTTTGACGATTTTTGAGGAACTTGATCTATAGAATTGGATTTTTCAAGTATGCCTAAATGTTTGGTATATTTTACTTATAAGATTAAATCTATTAATTTCCTATCAGTTAATTTTATATAGAAAATTATTAATATACTTTTAAGTTAAGAAAATTTATAAGGGAGTGTCATTTGATGAAATATTTAAGGTGTCGGTAGAAAGTGGTGTTTTTGTACTGGTGGAAAATCAGTACACCTTTATACAATTAAACTATCAGAACCTTGTGGGATTCTACAGTTATTAAATCTCCAAAAGTACTCTATACAGTATAACAAATAATTGACTAAAATTTCGTATTTTTTCATTTTTAAACATTTGTATTTACCATAAATTAATCAAATCAAAAATGTTTTATTCTGCAAATACATATGATAAAAACTCGTGTATAAATATATAGAAAATATACACACGTATATACATAATAAATATGAAAACTAAAGCAGAATTCCCACTTGTGCAAACCAGGTAAAACCTTGGCTGTGAATAAGTCGTTATTAGAAAAATATAGTAAAAAAATACATAAAAACGTTATTTAAATCTTAAAGAAAAGGGTAATTTGAAAATATAGTATAATAAATTATGCAGTTTGAAGATAAATGCTTAAACTGCGACAGAGAAAATAAACTTTTAATAGATAATAAAAATGTATATTATTTTTAGTTACTTAAAAACCATTATTGAATTTACCAAAGATTACTATTAAAATAGAGGAGATCAAAGAAAACTGATATGAGAGAAAAATATGATATAAAAAAAATAAATAAATAATAATACTGATAAATAAATAAAGTGTGACCCCCACCTATTTCGCCCATATGAAGCTACAAGTTTCTGTGTATATTAACCAATCGATTAAAGACAGTTCATCTAGTTTCTTTAATATGCCAAGGCTACAAAAATTTAACTGTTAATTGTAACCTCATAAGGATCTAGCGACCAAAGAACAGGTTGTTCCGTTAACACAGTTTCTTTGTGTCACGTATTAGTTATACTTTTAATTCATTACGTCTGATAAAATTTACTATCAATTAAAATACAGCCTTGCTGTCCGACTTGGAACAGGTTTCCTGGTATGGTGTTGAACCTAGCCCCATTTACTGTCAGGGAAAACGAACACAGTGCACTTTAGGGATTAAACAAATCAAAACTAGTTTTTGTCTACTGAGTGTTTTAACTAAAACGATATTTTTCAGTGTAACGCTTTGGAGTTCGTTTCCATCAATGGCCATGTGTGTCCTATGTTGAAATGTTGGCCTTCAGAGAGAATTGTTCTTTCTCGTTTTGTTTAGTGAAGCTGTCATCAATGTGTATGTAGTGGACGAAAATTTATCTTTCACTGTGAAGGCGTAAATACTTATCCAAATAAAATAGTCTAAACTATAACAGTTCGACGTAAATTTCGTAGTTTCAATGTTACACCACCACGGCTGAATAAGAGTCTACATCAGTGGTAGCCATCTTGAATTTTAGTTCTTTCTGGCGGAACATACCTTCTCACTTTGGCGTCTGTAGATCAAAGTATCAATGCAAAACTTTGGAAGTACATTGATGAGATGTGGCTCAAGGGCATGACATTTTAATATGTTCAAAAATTTAACTTGATATAAAAAATACAGTAAAAAAAGGAATATTTTACAAAATAAATCATTATTATTTTTTTATTGAGAGCGAAAATAGGCAGTTCTGTAAGGTGGTGCCCTGGAGGACTGTAATACCTTTAATTTGACACCTCTTCCGTTAATTTATGACAATAGGTCAAGGAGATATAGGCGCCAGAATTTAACATTGCTCTACAGGGATTAAAATTCAGGATGGCTACCACTGATGCAGCCTCTTAAAATGACGAAAACACGAATCACATTAGTAATGAACATTTCTAATACAGTCAATTATGTTTTATAGATCAAAGGCCCACTTAACAAAAAGCTTGCGCAAACATTTCAAAACGTCTAGGTTTAGTATTTTCTACTTTTATTACGGAAGCTATTACCCCTATTCCTTGAATTCCTCCGTTAAACACTGAGAAACGGGAAAAGGGAAAGGTGAGGACCGTTCACAAGAGAACTGGTTTAAGTGAATGTCGTTGCATTCCTTCTGAATGCTGAGGTGAAGAAAAAGAAGTTGACCACGGCGAACTCCATACCCAGTACAGTACTTTACAATTATTGAACAACCTTGTTATCGCACATAAAAAGATTTGGGTTAATTTATGTCAAGAAATAATATGATAATAATATGTTTATTGTTATTTGTATTTTCCGATGGGAACCCTAGAGGTGCCACCGGTCCTCCAAAGATATAGAGATGACTGAGGTTTATTGTTATTTGTATTTTTTACCAATTTCTCCGTTGGAGCGGATTTTGAGAAATTTGGATTTTCACGTTCTTTAAGTGTTTTATGGGGTGGACTACCATTAAAAACAAAAAATGAAAAGCGCCTGGAGATACGGCGAATACATACATACATGCCAAATTTCATCTAAATCGGACCAAAGGGGTAGGCTGTGGATCTGTACACATCCAGACACACGCACACACACTGACACACGGATGGACAGACATCACGTCGAAACCCACTTTTATGGATTTCGGGGAATCCCAAAACGGAGATATCCATTCTCAACTCAAATTCGAAAATTTTACGAAAACTGCATGTACTATGTATACGGGGAGAAAGTATTTATTTTTATGTTCTAAGTACAATAATTCTTCATTCGAACGTAAATCTCACGCGACATGCTGAAGAAATATCGCTTTCAATTTTGGGATTTACCTGGATCCGGATTGACCCACCCCAAGTTTTATGTTATAGTATTTAAGTATATTCAAGGACATTCCTTTCCAAATTAAAATTTCCACCTGTTCTTTAATTTTGCAACTCAAACTATTATTCCAGCAAGCCAAACTACAGGTTTTTAGTCACCCAAGGTGAAAGCCATCAGAGACGCCGGTTTGGGAGCACCTGACATCTGGCAGTGGTACACTTACATCTACTTTCTCCGAATATCATCGGCTCCTTGTATTCCTAATTAAACCAACCAACAAATTAACAGTTCCACGCCTCATTGATCCTTTAGCCTTCTAATTAAACTATCGGAGTTTATTTCGTAAAGGGTTTGCGTCGAAATACTAGCTGGGTGGTTTAGTGGTTATACTACACGTTTCACAATCTGAGGGTCATGAGTTCGATCCTGTGCGAAATTCTAATAAAAACTTGCTACAGTTGTGAACTGGACAAAGCTAATTAATGGTCTAGAAATGAATCGGTTGGCGATAGTCAGTAACAAAGGCTCATCAAACCCACCATAATCATCCAGGAATTTAAAGAGCACAGTCTCTATTCCGTTGTTATCTAAAGCACCCACATTCACTTTTCACTCATATTCACCTTATACTTTTAACTGAAGAATGAGTGTAGGATGATTGTGGAGCGATCTTGTAGTCTTGTTACTGACTAAGGCTGACATGTTCTTTAGAACTGTTAATTAACAGCCCAACAGTCGATGGCATATCTAAGGGACATAGAGTTTAACGTGTAGTCCGAACCACTGCCTCTGAATTACGAACTAGTCTAAATATGAGGATGGTATTTGAGGATTAACGTAGTATTCAATAGTGCAGACGTTAACCCACCCACCGACCATCGCTCAAACTATCCACAATTCGTGACCTCCAAGTAGCTGGATTACACGCCATGGTCCCTGTTATATATTACTACAAGAATTGATTAGGTTTAAAATAGAATATGAATAGGTAGCCATAGTTCAGTGGTAACGATATTCAATCTTATTCGTTCTAGTTCAGTGGCAAATATCAAATTCACCTAGAAATCTTATTCACCCAATCGATTTTAAAATTATAATTCAATTTACTATGGAAAAGTGAGCTATTCACATGACCCGCAAGGTGACAGCTAAGCCCGGGACCATGATAGAAGTTTATAACTCAACGCCCTGACACGTTTTTAACACACAAATTTACAAATATCTTAGCGTTGCAAGTCCATCTAGTTAAGTATATCATAATTCACAGCAGAAAATTACGTATTATATAAAAATTCTAGGAAATAAATGGTATAAACGTTTAGTTATTGAAATAATTTTTTAAAGTTGTTGAACGTGTTGTAATTGTAATGAATTTAATTAAAATGTAAAACATCCCTTGTTGCAGCATACCTGCATACTATGAAAGGAATAATATAAGTTCTATGAAATTCGCTCTACTCAATCTAGCGTGATGGGTGCGATCTCGTTTACCAAGTATTATATCCTTGAATTTTATATACATACCTGTAACTGAGAAAATAAAGAGCACTGCATAAAATACTTTTATTATTACAAGTGCATTTTTAGAACAGTAAACACCAACTGATGGTGACATCCTGTAACAGCAATCCAGTCTCGAACAATAGTTTACGATGGTCTAAATTGTGTTTTGTGGATTAACGTACAACTAGAATAGCGTTAACAATACCATCCTCATAATTAGACCATTCGTAATCAGATCGTGGATTCGGATCTACGTTAATATAGGTTTAGTTCATCAGATTTTGGGTATTAATAACAGTTGTCTAAGGAAAATGTAACCTATGTCAATACAAGATCGCCCACAATATCAATCTTCTCATTCAAACTTGGAAAATACCTACTTGGGTAGGTCGCCATTTCAAATGGTAATCTAATCTAATCTATTAAACTATACTACAACAAATCGATAACAGCATTTTTTGACCGTTTTCTACCAAAACGTTAAATAATCACAAGTGTTTATAACACAGAAACCAATAATTACTAAAACATATATTCCAAACTATACATACTTAAGTGAAACCGCAGCATTTCAACGTCTAGTAGGCCTAATTGGTGTACCACATTGAACTGGTTTATTTACAAGCAATATTAAAGCAAACGCAACCAGTCCAATAAAAGCGTGACCAATCTAACGGAGTGAGACGAACAAATTCACTAGAGAAGTGGGGCAGCGGCATCGCGGCGCACAGCTGTTCCATAAACGGCGCCATACTTCATCGAAAACGGCGGGAAACGAGCCCCCAAAGGCCGGTAAAGATCACTGAGTGTCGCTGATATTAATATTGCCGACGGTGTTTATGTTGCTCCGTTCCACAGAGTAAAGCTAGGTTTCGAGACGAAGACATAGTCGCCAGCAATGTTTTGTGGTCTAAAAACCCTCAAGTTAACAGCGTCGGCGACGTTGTTTTCATTTTTACTTTCTCCTCTTATACATGTATACGGAGAAAGTATTGTTTTCGTCAACATTTTCGAATTTGAGTTGAGAGTGGATATATCCGTTTTGGGGTCCCCTGAATCCAAAAAGTGGGTTTCGACGTGATGTCTGTCCGTCCGTGTGTCTGTCTGTGTGTGTGTGTGTCTGGATGTGTACAGAGCCACAGCCTACCCCGTTGGTCCGATTTAGATGAAATTTGGTATGTATGTGTATATTCACCGTATCTCCAGGCGTTTTTTTAATTTTTTTTTAATTTTTGATTTCTAAGGGTAGTTCACCCCTAAAAACCCTTAAAAACGTGAAAAATCAAAATTTCTCAAAAACGGCCGTAATGATTTTGATTAAAATTTGATATTTTATAGTGCACAGAGTACTAAATAATTTGACACCACCTGCATGTCTGTAAAAATGACGGTTCAAAAGTTATGGGCTTTTAAATGTAAAAAAATCAAATTTTTAAATTTTCAGGAAAAGCAATACAAGTAAATTATAACTTGATCAATACAAATAATTCAAAATACTAATCCATTAAGTTTTTTAAGCTGGTTATATATAATAATATATGCTGAATATTTATTTTTTGTTCATTTTATTTTATTTTGTGAATGACCCAAACTTACTCATTCCCATGTTATTCTTGTGGAGGATGATCAAATAGATACATAGGTTTTATGTTTAGCTTCATCTGAGAAACGCTGTTAAGACAGCTTCATCTAGTTTAAGGTTTACTTTTTTAAATTATAGTTTAAATGTTTCTCATAACAACATACCTACTTACTAATTTTCCATGTTATTCTTATCGAGTATACGCAAATTGATATACTCGAAACTTCAATATTTATAAAAAATTAATAAGTACATTGCACAATCTTAAAATATTTCTAAACTAGTTAAAAGTGTAAAAAAGGCTTATTCATTAAAAAGAATAGAATTCAATGCAAAATTGTACCGGAACAACCCGATGAAGAGGTTTCCAAAAATAATAAAATTTCAATCTCGAACCATAGATTACAAGCTTGCGGTTTGTAAATGAATGAAATTCAATTAAACAGATTACAACACAAAACAGGATTCAAGGATGCTCAGCAACAGGAGCTAAGAATGAAGCGGGAATCCTTGGAGGTTATATCTGAAATCGACATCAGAGGTCATACTGGACACGAATCTGCAGTTAATATAATTGTCATTGCGTCGAAAATTACGTCACACTCCGAGATGAGATTGCAGCTCATCGTATAGTTTTAGATTGACAAAAATGTCGAAATTAAAACAATGAAATGATTATAATTATTTGATAAAAATAGTTATTCAAATAGTTGGATGAAAATATCCACAGCAATAATTACATTTTAGGTTATTAGAAATATGACTCAATATGGTTATTTAAAGCCGGTTAATATTATTTTTATATTTGTATGAAGGTAACACAGTTCTAAAAATGCAACTTAAATTTTACATTCCACCTAGAACCAAATGTAGAGAAATCGTATATAGTAAATACTATAATAATTAACAGTTATGCATCGGAAAAGGCACCTTCTGCTTGTGTAGTGAACTTTCTCCTCCTGTTTAGGCCTAAAGTATGTCAATCAACAAGAAAAAGTCAAGTGGACCTTCCAGTATTGGTACAGAGAGGAAATGCCAAGATAGCGAAATTCATATAACGCGTGAAACAAAGTTTCCAATAATTGTTATTGGATCACCAAACACGGTAACTTCCCAAACCTGGATTAATTATCTAAAACAAGTTTGTATGTATTTACTTCCCTGTGGGAAATAGATTAGCTTATGGATATGTCTCAAGAGAAAGTTTTCAGTCATCTAAACAGCTGTTCTTATAACCAAACTATGAAGCCACTAAACCATATGACCCCAGAGCTAAGACATCCTCGTATCTATGTCGATAAGAAAGCATCGCACAGACGTAAATAGTGTAGTAGTAGCCATACTGGTTTGTTATAATCATCAAACACGACTAACAATTTTACCTTGTAAATGGTTAGGTAATAGCGGCGACCTTGGTGAGCGCGACAGCTGATCGATGCAACTGAATATTTCATGTGATAAAATGCGATAACAGCACGCTGAGCGTTCCAACAGCTGAGCGTTACCAGCTGTTCCAAGAATCGAACTTAATTCTTTCAATTTTCAATTAAAAGGCGGGGTCTAATCCCACGGAAAAATCCACCTCGGCAACGAGTTAACTATGGACAGGAAAACAACCGTTGCACAGGTATTGAATAGTCGTGTTTAGATAGCATTATTTACGTCAGTGATTAAATATTAAACGTTAAAATATTTACGTTAGCCTTGTAAACGGGTTTTGATAGACTAAAGGAAACTGTTTTCATCCTGCTATGCCGCTGTTGAATAAAAATGAACCATGCCTCGATATATTACGAGTATATAACATCGTATAATAAAATAGACAATCAACAAATAACTACTTTTTGGTAAATAGCATCCGCATGTAATATCAGAAAGTAGATTCCCAAAAAGAGTGCAATTTTTTCTACTGTATATAAAATTCAACTTTCTGTGCATTTTCCAATACAATTGTATCGTTCAAAGTTAACAGTGTTATTTTTGGCAGCAATTGTACATAGATATTCCCGTTTATACAAGAACTATCAGTAAGTCCGTCATTTGTACGGGTTGTAGGATTCAGTTTGAAGAAGAAAGTTTTTGTCATACCAAAATGTAAACCTGAAATCCTAAACAAATTAGTAGAAAGAAAATAAATCAATACCCAACTTTATTATATATCATTACTTTACAATTAGTTTGTTTTTCTTTCTATTAAATCTTTAAACTACAAAGACAGCTGATTATTACCAGTAGGCGATTCACTGATGCGGTAGTTGAAAGCAAAATGCGACTAATATGGCGTAAAAAGTGGGTTTTTAAATTCTCGTTATTTAATTATCATGGGGCGGCGGACGATTTCAAGCATTGAAAAGCCTTCTCTGGAATGTAGAAAATGCGTGAAATAAGTTTCATTGTTATCAGTTCTCCCGTTTTTTTTTGGAGAAGACGGCGTAAAATGTCTTCTGGAGCGTCACAGACATACACATATATTGAGATAAGACTTGTTTCGGCTTCTCTAACGCACGAAAAGTAAAATAACTAACAACGAATAACTCTGAGCAACGTACAGACAAAACTCTTAATTTTATTTTAGGCCTACAACACCGATACAGTTCACGTGGGAACAAAATCCAAAGAATTTAGAGTTTAAAATCAGGGTTTAAATGTTATTCAGATAAAACATTAGATAGCTTAGTGTTACGATTATTAATGTACAGACAATATCCATTGAGTGTTGTTGGCAAAATGCCAGAGAGCTTGGACGGAATCAGAAGTGATAACCCGGAGGCGAACATTGATTATATCTCTAAAATAATAAGTAATTAGCTTATAAATAATAGTAGAAATTGGTTGAAAATACATTCCCAATCCTGGTACAATTGTTTGGATACGAATTCTATTGATTGAAGATGAACAGAAAATAAATGACATTTTCAACTTTTATTTAATTCAATATGAAAACTCTTGAAATTAATCAGAAACTATACAGAGTGAAGTGAAACTACAGCACTATGTTTGTGGATTAAGGAAAGAAACATAAAAATAACATAATGAAACATAAATAAACAATCAACGGAAAAACTACTATACTAGACAATAACTGTGCAAAATTAAAGTTGTTATGAATTCGAATTTAGTGTCTGGCAATATATTAATCTAGTTTTTGTTAATCTTTTGGGTTTTTTTTAAATAGTCACTCAAATTAAACCGTAAATTATGCATTATAAATTAAACATACCCTTTTTTGTTCTGGTATACAAAATAAAATATGCACATTGGAGAGGCATTCAATTCACAAATTTTGATGAGTAATTCTAACAAATTTCAGTTCTTTAAAGTTATCCCCGAGTTTATGGAATTACTTAGCTTCATGACAAAATATTAACCTACTAAGCTGACAAAACCAGTTAAATCCTTTTAAAAAATAACTAGGACTATAAAACTGGTGTGTGACACGAAAGATACTATCGGGTATGAAGGTGGGCTATCGCGATAAGACACATTATGGACCGATTTAGCGGGAATGTATGCAAACTGGCGGCAGTGGGCAGCGAATCAGCTGTTCTGCCTCTGTACAGCTGTTGAACAGCTGTGCGGCCTATGCGCCTTGCCGCCCACAAAATGTTTCGCCTTGCGCGACACAAACGACGTAATGACGGACAAAGGAACAACAGAATGGAAGGAAGTTGTAACCTACACTGTTTTAGTGTAGTAGTTATTTAGATTTTACTGGTTTCCTCTCGGATCTAACGAGATTTCACATTTTACGACGCTGTTTTTACGAAGGAAACACGGGTTAAAGTCTGCGAAGTCTTACATTTATTAGCGAATTTGTTTGAATTGCTAGACAAAGCACATGTATAAATACAATTAGTTTCGTCTGTAAATTGTCTGTAATTTTGATATTGTCTCTGGACAGTTGGATATGTTTTAACTCTTGAGGGGGTGTTGGAAATTTGCGCGACCGAAATTCGAAACAGTGACGATATATGGTAAGTGTCGTCATAGTTTGGTAATAAGAACAGCTGTTTAGATGAACTGAAAAAATCCCTTTAAACGTATCCATTATCTAACCTATTTCCCACAGGGAAGTAAATACAAACATATTTTGACATGGATGTGTCTTAGCTCTGGTGGGGGTGTTGGCAATTCGCGATATCAAAATTTAAACAATGACGTCATATGGTTAGTTGAGAAGTAAATACAAATATATTTTTTGTAACTTTTTCGTTTAATAACCCAGAAAATCCGAAATGGTCTTATCTCAATTTCCGTCTGTCTGGCTTTCTGTAAGGTTAAAAAACGGGTTTTTGTAACGCATCTCCGTTAAAACAAGAGTACCCACTATACTGAAACTTATTTTCCTTAATCTACAAAATGTACGAAAAAATCTAGTGAACGAAACAGCCGGAACCAATCAGATAAAAGGACAAATAAAATATTATGACGCATCCTGTAATTAACAGATCTAGCGAGCGTGCGATTCTAAAAGCGCAACGTGATATAGCGATAGATACAACCGGGAGATGAATAAACGCAAAGAGAATCAGGTACTAAACAACCTGAAGCACTCGCAACCAGACATGATTTAAATGTTCTTAATTATAATTGGCTTTCGCTTTTCGTTAAAATAAATTGAATCTCCCCTAAGAGGAAGTGCTGCAACTTTCTCTGCGCAACAGTCGAGGAAAGTGAACTCCCTAGCGTGGAATATTGAGTAAAAATTACAATAAATAATTTGGTTTGTCTTGTCGAATATTAATTATCTATTCTTTATACTTATTACTAATCAACCAAGCTTACGACTAATTCGCAAATCAAGTGTATGATTTTTTGTGGGGACAGGTGGTAACTATTTATGAGTAACCAAAAAAAAAAACTCAACACCCCCTCACCCTTGCCCTTAACCCTTGCTCCTGCAAGGGTTATGTGGTGACTCCACCGTTAAGCGGCGTTTACCCAAACCAAT
This sequence comes from Nephotettix cincticeps, assembly GCA_023375725.1. Classification (NCBI taxonomy): domain Eukaryota; kingdom Metazoa; phylum Arthropoda; class Insecta; order Hemiptera; family Cicadellidae; genus Nephotettix; species Nephotettix cincticeps. The sequence goes on from CM041788.1 coordinate 57,219,389, forward strand.
ATAAATAGACAGGGACGGTGGCGACATCCTGTAATCCAGCTACTTGCAGGTCACGAATTGTGGATAGTTGTGTGCGATGGTCGCTGGATGTTGATCTCTAGTGTGGATTAACGTCCGCACTATTGAATTCTGCGTTAATCCGCAAAGAACATCCACATAATTCGACCAATTCGTAATCCAGAGGCCGTGGATCGGATTCTACGTTAAACTGTACGTCCCTTAGCTGCCATCGGCTGTTGGGCTATAGTCATATCTAAGGAACATATCAGGCTTAGTCAGTAACTAGTCTACAAGATCGCGCCACAATCATCTTACACTCAATTCTCTATCATACTTGGCTCAAAATACCTACCTTGTAGTATGGTCGCCATTTCAATAATCTAGTCTAATTGCCTTTGCCCAAAGTAAACCCACCTTCCTCAATCCGTCCAGACGTGTATGAGCAACTTGCATAAGGACTTCATTTGGGCGAATCACAGCATTAGCTTTTCAGCTGTAGCTGTTGGATTACATCTTGGAGTATGTGTGAAGAATTAAAATCTAGCTATGTAGAGGAATGCCTCATAATATCCAAAACTGTAAAATATGAATACTGTACTATCTTAGTTACTCTGGCTTTAAAGATTTTTTCGCTAAAATATTATTTAAATATTTATTCCCAAAATCTTGTTCAAAGGAGATGCCACTAAAGCTGAAATTTAAATAAATAGTTGTAACCTTTAAAAGTTTTAAATCTTCTATCTATTTCAATTACAAGTGTTTTTGCTTATAAACAGTTTTAAACCTATTCTGCACATATGATGGTACTAAAGTTGTATGTCCACTTTTGTATCTTTTTCCACAAAAAGTACATTCTCCTAAAGAACCTCAAAACTTGGTTACTAACTAAAAATGATCAAATAACAGATAAGCTCATTATGCAGTTCTAGTGTTTGTCGTATTAGGCAAATAATTAATAATTTATATAAAAAAGTAATAAATAATATTCCGGAAATTAAAAGCACAGTGTAGTTAATTTAAATGCAAGGCAGCGTTGTTTTAAACGTAGTATACTTTTGGATACCGGTATTGAGAAAAATAATTTACGAAATACGAAATTTGAAAAATAGGTTGAAATTTAGGTCTGGTAACAGGAGTAAATAACTAGTTATTTGGGATTCGCAATATAAGCAAGAAGTAAATTATTGAAGTTTTACAGTAAACGTCAAGTCACCCGCCACCCAGGCTGGCCACAACACGCTACCGCCACGACGGGCCCCTCGTTGGGCAACTTATTTTTCAAATTAAGTAAAATTAAGGTGTACTTAACCGAGCGGACGAGACAGCCTGTAATTTAGGACATTGAAGGCTGTAATCCTCGTTTGGACAATTAAAAGGCTCGGCGAAAGGGAAAGGCAGGCACGGAAACCTTCACGGGCTCAGATGCGTGAAACTGATTATCGGTTGGGATGTTGCGATATTATCGATTTCAGTGAATATCGATATCTTGTTGAGATTTGTAAAAATATCCTCAAACAAGATACTATCGGACGTCAAAAGATTTTCATACATTGCTTCTATTTTACCTAATTAATAAGACGCTAAGACCCGATATACAAAATACCTATAGAATGATTCGAGTAATATCGCTGTTTATCGATATTATACAATTTTCGATATCGAAACATTCCGAAACTATTGGTAATATGCGTTTCTATGAGAGCCAACCGAATGAAAAAAATCATAAATTCAGAAAAACCGAATCAGGGAGTTTATGTAGCCTCCTTTCACCATTTTATATTTGTCTTAGTTCTGTCTTCAATTACGTAAATCATACAATATATTGGATAATGCAGTTTGTAATGTTAATTTTTAAATCTAGAAACATAATTATTGATGATAGTGGGAAATATAATAATGAAAGAAAATAATAATTACCTTTTAATCCCTAAATTTGCAATTTTATATTTAACCTCAGATTTTAGATCTAGTCTCACATACGTTTAAAAATTATATTAATCATAAAACTGTTTATTTTTTTCACTACTATTTAATTTATTTTTCATCATATTTTGGTCGTCAGAAAACCTCCCAACCCATATTTTTCGCTTAATCTCATGTTCGAGATTTATTTTTTTCACACTACTGGTGTTGACTAAACTTATTTGAACTTCAAAAGCGTGCCCTTAATTAAACAAAAAGTAACAGACATAATACAATTGTTAGTGACTGTTGAGCGAATGATTATTCAAAATAACAAAGAAAACAAAGCGAGTATTTGGTTCACTAGACACTGTTGGGTCTTCTCTGAAAAGAAATAAGCTAGAAAAACTTTCCAAGTCTTTATCGCCGACGTTAACCTCATCGTCAAGGTCTGGCTTATCGCCCTTTGGAAATGAGGCAATTAATATTGATAACTTGTCACTGAAAGACACGAATTAACAGCAGGAACGGCTTTCACTGCGTCACTGGTTGCAACCGTCAAATAACTGGTTACACGAACCAATATGAGGCAATTAATATTGATAACTTGTCACTGAAAGACACGAATTAACAGCAGGAACTGCTTTCACTGCGTCACTGGTTGCAACCGTCAAATAACTGGTTACACGAACCAATATGAGGTACTCAATATTGATAACTTGTCACTGAAAGACACGAATTAACAGCAGGAACGGCTTTCACTGCGTCACTGGTTGCAACCATCAAATAACTGGTTACACGAACCAATATGAGGTACTTAATATTGATAACTTGTCACTGAAAAACACGAATTAACAGCAGGAACTGCTTTCACTGCGTCACTGGTTGCAACAGTCAAATAACTGGTTACACGAACCAATATGAGGTACTCAATATTGATAACTTGTCACTGAAAGACACGAATTAACAGCAGGAACGGCTTTCACTGCGTCACTGGTTGCAACCGTCAAATAACTGGTTACCCGAACCAATATTGTTATAGCTTACACCGTCGTGTGAGGTTTTCCCACGTAGCATGTAAAAATCATACATAGCGAATGAAAGACCACTCTAAAATTTAAAGTAAAATATAAATAAACTTGAAATAGCTGTTAATTATTAAACACTATTTTTTACCGATCTGTGGTTGTTAAAATACATCTGGCATTGAGAGAAAGAACAAAACAACACAGTCAAAATCAAGACATATTATGATATTTTCCAAAACCTGATTATCACCAGTTATGAAACTTAATGAAAAATCCTTATGAAATTTAAGATTTTATTTGCCACAGAATATATCAAATGAACTTTGTGCAATGAACAAAAGTCTAAAAATATTCAATTAATGTTTAAAGACACTATTTATTTTACCACTTAGTCATTTAATTTAATGTCTGAAATAACTAAATTACAAATTCATTGATGGAAAGATAGTAAATTACTTAAAAGAAAGCGTACCAATTACTGTTTACATTAGTAGGCCCTACCTCACATTTTCGCAGAGAAAAACTTTTAAACAATCATTCCAATACAGTTAACAGTGTTACTTTTGAAAGGAATTGTACATAGATATTCCCGTTTATACAAGAGCTAGCAGTAAGTCCGTACTTTGTACGGGTTGTAGAAGTTTGAAGAAGAAAGTTTATCATACCAAAATGAAAACCTGAAAGCCCAAACTAATCAGTAGAAAGAAAATAAATCAATACCCAGCTTTATTATATAGCATTACTTTACAATTAGTTTGTTTTTCTTTCTATTAAATCTTTAAACTACAAAGACAGCTGATTATTACAAGGAGGTGGTTCACTGATAATTGAAAGCAAAATGAGACTAATATCGAGTAAAAAGTAGGTTTTTTAAATGGGTGATTTACTTTTTAAGGGGCGGCGGATAATTTCAAGCTTTGAAAAACCTTCTCTGGAATGTAAAGAATGCATGACATAAGTTTCATTGTTATCAGTTCTTCCGTTTTTTCGGAGAAGACGGCGTAAAATGCCTCCTGGAGCGTCACGGACAAACATATATAAATTGAGATAAGACTTGTTTCGGCTTCTCTAACGCACGAAACGTAAAATAACTAAAAATGAATAACTCTGAGCAACGTACAGACAAAACTTTAATTTATTTATAAAGGTTTGTAAGCATAATATCAACAGGTTGGCTATACATAAATAACTGACTGCGTTCGGTTTTATGTTTTATTGAAGCACCTGAACCGAAAATATGTTTACAACACCCTTCACCGTGTTTTCCCACATTAACCTCGTGGGAAGTGATCCATACCTTCATACAGCTCGAACGTCAATTAGGAGAGATTTCAATACCACATGGCTTCAATAACTCACTAGCACAATTCTCATGGTCGTAAAAAATCTGCCTCATTTACAGAAACATTTGATTTGCGTCGATGTTTGGGAGATTAGTTGAAATAAATAAGTAAATTTGTTACCGCAAGAATAAAACACACTCTGTTCATGACTTGTGTCATGGTAATGAAGAGTGAAAGAAGTTTCCAGAAAAACACGCTCAAACACGCTCAGATACAACAATGCCGTGTTCATTTTAATGGGGTGCGTTCTTTATACCACGCGATGGAGAAAATGTTGCTTAATCTTCCAGTAGAGGTAAATATACCTTAGATTAATAGGTGTTTATAAAGATTGTCAAAGATAAAACAAAACATTTGTTTGATTTTGTTGTTGAAAGAAGAATTTGATGACAAATTACATACATTTTTTGCGTACGAAACCATTGTACTAGATTAGAACAGATTAGATTGTTGAACTGGCAACCTACCCAGGTAGGTATTTTAAGCCAAGTATGAATGAGAAATAAGTGTAGGATATTTGTAGACAGAACTGTTAATTAATAGCCCAAATGTCAATGGCATATCTAAGGGACCTACAGCATAACGTCAGATCCGAACTACAGCTTTTGCCTCTGAATTACGAACTGGTTTAGGTATGAGGATGGTCTTTGCGGATAAACGTAGTATTCAATAGTGCGGATGTTAATCCACACCAAAGAATATCACATCCACTGACCAACACTCCACAATGCTCCATAATTTGTACCTCCAATTAGCTGGATTACAGGACACGTCACCGTATATTTTCTTTAAATTATAAAAATACTGTATAAGGATATTTTTTCAAGTTTTACAACAATGTTGAAAGACCAGTTAGTAGCAATTGTTAAGTTTATCGCAACGTGACGTGTTGGCGACGACACAATTCCCACATCGAATTACCGAGCTACCTCATGAGACGAGGTGTGTCAGCCCCGCCCTGCAATTGGCTGACCTACTGTGGCCAATCACATCTCCGCAGCTACAACTACGTCAGACTCGAACTTCTTTATTACAAAAAAACACAGTAAACACGGTAAATAAAAGTCGTCAACACAAAATACAGCAATGCAGGAAAAATAACACAATTTTAAAATCAACATTCACTATGTTAAAAAACTAAAAAAAACTATTAAAGTTCCTTAAGAATAAGAAAGTAATTTAATATATTTTTTAAACTCATTAGGTTTGTTTTCCTTGTTTTAACTGGGCAACGACATGTAATTGACGGATGGTTTACTATGTATTCCGTATGTATGTATTAAGTATTTAGTTATTCCGAGATTGAATTTCTAGTGAGGTTGTATAAGAAACTGACTGAAGTTACGTCAAAATAGCCTTTCACTTTATACTTTGTTTAAATGGAACTTGGACAAAATTGTTGGTAAGAGAGAGAATTTGTGTAACAGATACAGTTTTTAAGTTTAAAAACATATTTTAAGTGTTTATCCACGCATGTGGAACTTTTAAACGTTAGATAGGTAACTAGTTAATAGCCCAAATGCAAATGACGGCTGTGCCTTTCTTTAATTACTATCCTTCAAGAAAATAATAACTTCTTAAATCATTTTTAGGTTGGTTTAACTGGTTTAATGCAAAACTAGTTTAATGCAACACTTGAAATAAATCTCACCAACTCTCGTGAAAAGATAATAAATTAAATGAAACTGTACAGACTCAAACGTACTGTGAAATGACGTTTTCTAACGCAAACTCTAGGAACGATTTAATAAAATATAACAAAAAAGCAACACCTCTACCTTTTTCCACACACCTCCCTTAAGAATAAATGTTAGATTTAAATAAAGAAAATCTTTGTGTACTTTGTGTGATTTTAAAGGGTATAAAATGTCGAGCGGTCAATCTAATTAGAATTTAAATGTTCTCATTTTACTACATAGATACACGATACGAAAAAAACATTATTTACACATTCCAAAAGGATTTACGAAATTCGTTGACATGGATATGTCTGAGCTCCAGGGGTACGTTAGCATTTCGTGTCACGCGAAAATTGTACCGAAAGCGACGTCATTTATGAAGACAGCTGTTTGGGGGAACTGAAAAAATTCCCTATAGACATATCCATGACCTAAGCTATCCAGAGGAAAGAAATAGGCTACATTATATTTAAGACATATCGCTAATAAATATCTTACAGATGAGCATATTCTGGTTTCACACCAAGTTAAAATTTAACAATATTTTTATTCTATAAGAGGTAACCTCTCCAGTCTCAAACCTCAAAGCCACAGTTGCAGATTCTCAGTTACCTTGGTCGTCATGTTCGTCGTGCTCCGGACTGTGGGCGCCCCTCAGGCACGAGTGAAACCCCCTGGAGAACCTCCTCGACGCGGTCCCATGGCCGCCCCCCAGGCTGCCTCCTGACACGTCCAGGCTGGACATCCTACGAGCTGGGCATCCTGTCACGTGACACTAGGAACACAGGCCACAACGGCAACGTCCTGGATTGTTCTGTGTTCGAAACACTACAGTAGATTCTGGTTTGGAATATAAAACTACAGCGGCTTTCGAGTTACTTGGATCACAGGGATTGTAATCTATAAACACCTAGGATTAAATTAAGTGAACAAATTGGTTCAAGATTCGTTCCGAAAGTGAACTATACCAATGAACTAATTTTGGATGTGTAAAAACTAAGTAAAATACCTCAAAATCAAATTTTCGTTCAATTTTGGAGCCATTCTGATTTTGGTTCAACAAGGTCTAGGTTCAATTTCAAGGAAGATTTAGGCGTGTCTTTCGTTCACCAAAGTATAACTACCAACCATTGAATTCAAATAGACACTTTAATTTAACTAATTGACTGACATTTATAGCTAGATACTGATAACGAGTTGACGAATTGATTAATTACTTAATTAATAACTATAAGCAATGTACATGTCCCTATACTTTACAGGTTGGTTTAAAACATTTCACCTTTAATAAAACTTGGAAACGTTCAAGAATTTAAATAAATTATAACTTTTGAAGGTACTGTAACATCAAAAGAATAAATGTCGTATTGTAATCTTTATTTCTACTGAAAGCAAAAGAAAATGGGAACAATCTTATCTGCTACTGGAGGATAGATAAGATAACAATAGGTCCATGTCGCTTCTATATGCAGATGCACGGCTTATGAGAAAAAAGTAAGTTATTATCGTATTCTTATCTGTCAGACTTAAATTTAGACTAACGCAGTCTTATTTAAATTAACCTTCTGAGAAACGATCAACACACGATAGAATCCTATTCTCCTGATATCTCATAAAAATGAACGAAGGGGAAAGTATTAAACGCTTAAACAGACTACGAAACGTTAAGTGAGTTGTACAAACCGATAGACAAAACCTCTGCAATGTTTTACACCATTACCTAAGAAAGAAAAGCCACCAATTACACAAGTAATTGAATCAACGCCCAATTACTTAGCGGACCGCGGCTTAGTTACAAAACCCTCCGCTGGTAGTTTCCGGCGCTGCATCGCTCTCAACCGGATGTTAAAACAGGTGAAAAGTGCTGTATTTGGCAGGCAATTTAACGTCAATCACTGCTGCCAAGTCACGGTACTCTCAGCTGGTGTGGTTGAATTATTTTTTTCTGAAACACCGAACTTTACAGAGTCTGCAGTACCTGCGCCATCATGAATCTTTTCCCTCAAGAACAATGGTAATTTATTGACAACATTATTGACCACTCGATGATCATGAAAAGATGGTTGAGGTGTCAAATCAAAGTTGAAATGGTTATTTAGAGAATTACGTTATTATTTTTCCGAAAAAAATGTAATTACGATGCAATTATATCCGATGTATTGTGCGATTATATCCGACAACTAAGTATTTTTTATGATAGCAGGATAAACAAATGAAAAATGTGATTTCTTATATAATAATTTTATTCAACTATATCTTTTTACGACAATCAAGTGATCATAATTTTATCATGAAGTGTGTTTTGACATGGATGTCTTAAATCTGGGGGGAGGGGGTAGCTATTTGTGCGATCAAAATTTGAATCAGTGAAGTCAATGGTTAGTGTTTATATTAATAAATTAAAAACCCCTAAGACGGCGGGACTACTGCAGACTCTGGGATGTATTCCATTAGCTCCATAATGGTCAGTTTTTTGCGCGTACAGAGAATACGTAATCAGACACACACAGCTCAAAACTGAGGAAGGCTCGTGAAAGGAGTGAAGCACTATTGTTGTTTATGCTAATCACCAGCCCCGGCCTACAGTGTAAGAGTGTGGGCTGGTGACGTCACCAGCAGCGACAGAATGTGATTTTATGGCGGTTCAGACAATAGAAGATGCAATTACGGACTGTTTATCACATATGTCTCCGGTACACAATGGTAACTACTATTGTTCGTCGTAAGTAATATAGTAATCACGCTTTCTGAAAACATTTATTTAAAATATTACGGATCTAGTTTATGCAAAGCAATACTTCTGATATTATTTCTATTGTGTTTGTACAGGGTGTCATTTCAACTCGCAAGGGGATCTTGTAAACTAACTATTCGACAGTAAATTTTAAAATGGGGAACATTCCTTCGAGTTTTAATTTTAATTAATTTAAATATCAGTTTTGATCGAAGTTCGTACCAGAATAGAGGTGTTTGTATTCACATTTTCACAGATGAAATATTCTGAAACAAACCCATTTTGCTAATTATACCAAACCGCGATCACACCTCTTTGTAGGAAGTGATTTCATAATCGTCACCTCCCCCACCCACAGGAACCCATCGTGTGTGTGCGTATTTTTGTTCTGAGATTATGGCAAACCAAAAGGAATAATTTAAATAAATACTATTATAAAACGTAATGGAGTAAAGTAATAAACATATGCTAAATAAATGGTAGGCCTATAGATTAGTTAGAACTTGTTTTTCCCAGGGATTTGCGTATCGTTGGCCACTGCTCACTACTCAGTGGTAGAAAGCCCGCGACGAAGGACGGACCTGTCCGGTCGGTTAATTATGCCCACTTTCCCGCGCTTTTACTTTTATCACTCCGCTTCGCTATCGAAACCGTCGATTATCTACGACCGAATTATCGTTGCGATTAATACGCCTTGTTTATAAACAGAGATACGATCGTTATACAATAGAATCTCGATAACTGGAAAACCTTTGTAAAACAATTTGTATATTTAAAAAAATATATCCGCTAATTAAAGTATATTCGACGCAAAGTTTATCCTCTGTGATACGAATTACGTTCCTTTAATTCGAAAACCTACTTCTACAATTCGAATTTGGTTCCCATAGAAAGTTAAAGTAACGTAATCGAAAAAACAAACCAGTCGGAACATGAACCGGTGCGTTTCCACAATTCCTACAGATTCGGATCGTCATAGGCATTGTTTTCTTTACTTCGTTACAAAATTGATAACATAAATATCAATAGTATAGTTACAGTTATGTGTGGTAAAACCGCTCGGTTTTTGGTGTTCTACCGTATTTATTTTACTCTCCAGTGGGTATTCTTGCTAACATGAATAATTCGAATCCCGGTCGTTCACATTTCTTTTACTGTAATTCAAAGTGAATTGGGTTTCCCTTGGATTCTAAATCAGAGAGGTTCGACTGTACCGAGTATTCGTCATGCAAAATTTGTAACCACAAATGTCTAAAACATGATTATGAGCATTTAGAGAGGTGGACTTAAATCTCACATAACCTACCGTAGGTGCGAAGGCATGCACCTACCTACCTGTTTTGACAAAAACATTAACCTTCATTGAGTTAAAATAAAAATTCGGCTGTCAAGAAATTAAAGACAAACAAAAGTAAGTGAAAGGAATTTTGTAATTTGTTAATACGATAGTACGATCCGGAGTGTGGTATATTCCATAAACAATGAACTTTATTACAATTACAGTAAGTTTAAGTAGATAAATAAACCAGTGATCCCAAAACGTGACACAACATATTTAATATTTGATTAAATCATTCCCACGGGTGTCGGGAACTTCGGTGTATAATAAACAATATAACATAAGTCGTAAGATAAAAAAAACCAAAACTAAGTCAAAACCTGAGCGTGGCGTTCACATTATGTGTATAATTGGAATTATTTTGACGGAACACTCAAACTAAGTTATCCACTACGTTGTTAACTTTTAAATTTAAAAGCGTAGCTAAACGTTTCAAGGACTCTAGAGAGTAGGAATCCGCTTTTAGCGTACCTTCCCAGTTATCTATAAATTATAAAAACATTTTGCTCCAAATGAATTAATTCTGTTATAAAAAATTATATTATTTAGCAACACGAAAGTATGTAATTGTGATATAATGAGGTATAGGCTACATCGTGATTGCTTTAAAATCAATAGTTATCCAAAAATGATTCCGCTATCTCTTTCGTAATAAACAATTAAAAATGCATTACTATCACTGATGGATTGCAACTTTCGTTACAATCCATCCAATGAAGAGTAAATTAAACATTACTATTTATAAGAGAGCACAGCTTAAAATATCCTCAATTCATCGCAGTAGGAAACAAACCACAAAATCCTTGACTGTGATCCAAATAAAACAAACAGCAAGCTTGTCACCGGCAATTCACTAACATAAACAAACCGTCACGACACGCACAACACACAAACTGGTACGCTCGGAACGGTGACTGGCGGGCGACTGCCGCGCACAGCTGATCAACAATCGAGAGGATCAGCTGTTGCCCCCACTCCGACTACAGTACGTCAAAACCATGGAACTCAACATCAAACGTCTGAAATTGACTCCGTATTTGTGTGTGCTCTCACCACTCGCAATATTAAATAGGAAATAATGAATATGTAATTATAATAATCGATGATATTTAGTAATTCATAACAGTTTTTCATTTCGTATATTTACTTCTGTTATGGTGGGATCCATGCATAATGCATGCACATAATGGTCGCGGTATAAATAATAACAATACTGAAACGATAAGACATTCCAAAATTATTTTTCCCAGATTTAGAATTGAATTAGGTTTAATTGATATGTGAATGGAAATGGGAGATTCTAAGCTATAACCTGAGCAAAAACATTTGTATTTACTTCCCTTTGGGAAATAGGTTACATCAGGGATATGTCTAATGGGAATGTTTTCAATTCATCTAAACAGCTGTTCTTATTCTTTTATATTAAAAACTAGCTGACCCGTCAAACTTCGTAACGCCTAACTCTAAGGGGACTCACGCACGATTGTTATATCGCGAAAGTAAACGACGTTTTTTTATGTTTTAGGTAAAAATAATATATCGAGAACTCAAAACTAAATGTGACTAAACTAATTTTTGCAACAAAATACATAATAATTACACAACTTGGGTCTTTTTTACAAACTATAACAGATCTTTAAAAATTAACTGATTGGCCTTTAAGAAATTATGGTATATAAAGTCACTGACGAACAGATTACTTTTTAAACCGAATGTCTCTGATTCAAATCAGCATCCATTCGCCACACAGGCCCTGAGTAAGTTGTTAATCAATTATGTATCCAAGTGACATGGAGAACAATGTGGCTTACATACAACATGTGTGGTGCAACAGGCGAGTTATTTGGAACATACCCTATGAAACATGAAATAATGACGTTGACATTGAAAATATATTAGTTAATATTGGCCTTATTTACAAATGAAAAACTAAGACCATCAGATAATATATAATTTAAGTAACACGTCTCACAATACAGGTTTGTCCAAAACGATTTTCTTCAAATTTGGCAGCGAGATCATCTTCGAGGTCCTTCGCCCAAACAATTTTCAAACCGAAACCAAGTAATTTCACACATGTCCAAACACGTTTCCAACGAGATTCAATAAATCACGCAAATTTTCCTCGTTTCGATAACCATCTAACCTCCAACAGCTTCTTATCATACGCGACTGTTTAGGAGGGAAAGGTGGTCGTGAGTCAGCCGGACCTTGACACAGAGCAAGCAAACACGTCGCGCCATGGAGTATATAGATTGCTAATTCGTCCATAGAGTAAACAAAACTAGTGTGAACACATTGTTACGAACTGGTGTATCATTCGTCAATATTTGGTGACTCACAGCACAGCTGTTGATACAAGAGATAAAGAGATAAGAAGCTATGCTACGTATTATGATAAAGATTATGTGCAATTCTCTAATGAACTAATGTTAACTAACAGTAGGCTATACTTACAGGTTATACAGACTCAAATAATGGGTGTGGTTTTTAATTACGTTTTACACAGAAAATAAGTCCACATCAGCAAATTACTTTCCTCCACTCGGACTCATTTATTTCAATGAGATATTTTGTACTGTACTCTTATGAGTAAAAACTGGCTATAATAAGGGATAAAATCACCTCAGTTGCGAAACCTTTATATTTTTTATTTTATAACGAGTTAATGTTTAGAATAAGGAACGAATTTTGAATATAATATGCTTATTAGGCTTGGAAAAAGAAGATTTTATATTTGGAAGAGAAAGTGGATAAAACTGCCCAATGCGCAGTGGTGGAGACAACGGAAAGGCCGAGTTGTGATGCAAATTTTCTCATAAAGGCGAGTCTGGATCTGCGAGAGACACGACTGTCTGTCTTACAAACGGTTCAGTCCACAAGTTTGCATTACTGTGAAATCTCTGTTACGATATCCACAATATCCGGGTGGCAGAAACATAAATATTTTCAAAAGTATATTTCAAATGTAAAATTCAAGATGTATTGATATTTAATTTTAAGTGCTGACTTGGAAAATAAAAAGCTCCATATTTTACTGTTATATTCTAATATTCATAGCTCATTGTACTATGAGAAAATTATAAAAAAATATAAATTCAAAATCAAACTGTATTCCCTTCTGATTTGTTGATTGGCTAGGATGTATTCGTTACAAGAAACGGTTTATTCTAAGGAATAGATTAACATTTATATAGTTTCTAGGTAGGGAAGAAGACTTCCAACGGGGATATGTATTTTAAATGGGGAATAAATTGTTTTGAAGACCACCTGTTGCAAAATCCACTGGGTCTATTATACAAAAACGTATACACCGTGCTTTATACACATAATGTTGAATCTTTAAAGAAAATAAATTAAATCGAACGAAATAGTTCCGTTGTCTAACTTAATGTGTCTACAATACGTAAAGCGGCTTCCCTTCATTTCTTCAACAGCTATTCAGAATCGCAATTACTTATTTTTTAGAGATTTATTACTATTATTTATTTAGAATTTTTTTTATAAAATGACAGATATGTCTGTTTTACAATACGTCGCTTACGTAAATAACCTTATGGATCAATATTGTAAATATCAACGAATTTAAACGAATTATAATTCTTTTTCTGGCCTAATGAGAGATTGTTTTATAAAAAATGTTTGTATTTACTTCCCTGTGGGAAGGATGGATCATGGATATGTCTAAAAGGAATGTTTTCGGTTCATCTCAACAGCTGTTCTTATTCTTTTATATAAAAAATTCAATACAATTGCTCTGGTAGTTTCTATGGAAACCTGTTACATATTTTGCATGTTAGAAATCACAAACACCCCTCCCTCAGAGCTAAGACATATCCATGTTAAAATGTTAAATTTGCATGTACCAAATTGTCTTTCCCTTATCTTATCAAATCACTTCAACTCCTACAATGATTAATGAGTTCAAATTCATGATTCTTCCTTGTTTTCCCTATCTTATTAATGTAATTTCTTATTAATGTATTCTAGGATTTTAAATTGTTTTAAAAGATGAGCTATGTTATATTTTAACAATTAAAGAAAATTCTTCCACTGAATTTTTGAAAATAAAAGCATAAACCTATTAGCGAATTTCCATAAAGAAATTATTATCATCTCTTACTACATGTATTTTTTTTTCTTTAGGTGAGAGATCAAAAACAATATTTAAAATTTATATATTTTTGTGTTTACACGATAACTCTTAAAAATGGTCAATTAGACAAATTTGTTAATGTATTTAACATGTTTCATAATCCAAACAGCTCTGCTATTAATGTTTTAGTAAAATGATTTTGCGTATTTTCATGTAATTTTTTTTAAATTTTCAAACTTATCTTTTTTTATACAATCAGCTAAAAGACTGAAATAAACCTAAGTTTTTTCTATCTAACAATTACCAAGATATTTAAAATCTAACAAATGTTGTAAATGTTAATTTTATCAAATTATATTTCCCATATCAATCAATATTTTTTTAATAAAATTGATATTTACCTTCATGTTTGTCCACAATATGCTTAAAAATCAATGTTTATGTTTTATCAGGCGCAATGCATATCTTTTATGTTAGTCTTATGGAGAATAGGCAGATAATTCTCATGTATGGACATATTTTTATAAAATTGTATTTATTATTATTATATTATTGATTTTGAAAATTAAAGCATAAAACCGTTTTATAAGCTACCTTAAGCACTTAACTGTGGCATAGAATTCCGTATGTACAAGAGGCGTCTAAAAAATTATAATTTAACATCGAATAGAAAATTTTGAAAAATTATAAAAATTTTGGAGGGCGTTGTAAGGTCTGTCTTCTTAAGATTTCGTCAAAAGATTTTACTTGTGCTACAGTCAAGATTAAGATAAATAATGTACTAACGACAGTGGATAGGTAGAATAAGTATGCGCAGCGCGACGATGGCATCCAACTGCAGTATCGCCACTCGCCAGTTGGCGTGGCGGCACCGCTTCCTCCTTATCACTGGCATATCAATGAGCCGACGTGACAGCACGCCTGATAAGGAACTTCCGGGTCACTCCTCCGTGCCTCCGTGACGAGCCCACGCGGTCGCAGCCAATCACGATCGCTGCATGTGCAACTATTTGACAAACATTCATTTTTAGCAAACTCATTGCCAAGTGATACTTCATTAATTGAACCAAATTTGTCAAGATTTTGCTAAGGATCGAATTGGCGACTTTCGTGTTAAAAAGTGGAATCGGTTGGTCCTATTTTCACATATTAATTCCTTCATATTCAAGGTACATTTTCTCCTGTCTAAAGAAAATGTCAGCCTTAGTCAGTAACAAGACTACAAGATCGCGCCACAATCATCCTACACTCAATCCTCATTCATACTTGGTTTATAATACCTACCTTGTGGTAGGATCGCCATTTCAATAACGTAATCCATTTTTCCTCTTAAAGATACATATTTATGGAAAACAGAAAAACTGTTTAAAAAAATGTTTATTAATTTTAACAGATGTAAGCTAAAAAACATGTTTTCTTTTGAAATAACATATTTTAAGAACTTTCCGCAATGATTTGTAATATCTCCCTGTCTGATAATTTGCAGATAAAAAATAAATAAACCAAAAAAGAACAATTAAAATACATATTATAGTGGCACCCAGAAGGTGCACTCAAATCACAAAATAATTTATAATTATACTTGTAGTGGATGTATTCTAACGTTTTAGCTGTCAAAATAATCAGTATGAGTTTCTCAATTAAAATAAACAATAAATACTTTTTGCTGACTCAATACCTTTATACGTGACCCATGTAAACTGACCAATAACGTGTCACCTCGCTATCATTGTGGCAACTCCCTCACTCAACACCGGTTAACAGGTGTGATCATCCGACCGATCACCAAACGATTTTTTCACAACCGGTTACACGTATCTTCCATCTCAACACATGGGAAAGAAAAGAAAATCGAGGGCCCCAAAAGCGACCCTTGAGTAACGCCACTGACAACGTCAAAATCCCCTCCGGCGAATTAATCAGAAGTCGTCGCTTTGTCGACGAGCCGCAAGGTTGCTGTTTCCGAAGGGGACTCATGTCGAGATTGATTCGTCCAGCTGATGTGTCGACATGGGATTAATGAGCCGTGAACGGAATACAGAACACGGATCGCGTGAACCGGTCCGGTCCTGGAGGGTTGGAACGTTGGAGGTGAGAACTACGAGTGGTGGAGTGACGTCAAACGGAGAACTACTTGATCACTTACTGACCAAGCTTACGATGAAACAATCTACATTATATTAGACTAGCTTCGCTCGGTGTGAGCTCACCCCCCCAGGCCCCCGTCGTTATTGTCGGCAGTCCTTACTAATTAGATTACAATTAATTTCGATGTAGGGAATGTGCGTGTGAAATTTCATAACATTATAAACTAAAATACCCCCGTCGCAGCAGATCTGCGTACTCAGCGAATTTCCAAATCAATAATATAATAATAGGCCCAATTAATGTATGACAAATTATATAAAAGTCTGTCCATAAACATGAGAATTATTTGCCTATTCTCCATAAGATTAACATGGGAAAGAGTGTGCAGGTTAGCAGCTGTGAGGAACACTGAAAGTAGTCATTTCTACCATAAATAATTTTTATCTTAACATACGGGTGGGTATCAACAACATGAAGGTAAATACCAAATTTTATCCAAAAATATTGATTAATATGGGAAATATTAATTTTTCCCTATCCTCCTTAAGATTAACATTGGAGCCCCACAATATAACGTACTGTGTTTAGATTTTTTTTAATATCTCGGTAACCGTTGAAGATAGAGAAAAACTTTAAGGAACTTAATTGTGTAGTTTTTTAAGCTGATTCCATTTGTAGGAATACACGTCTCTATCAAATTTGGTCTCGATCGGACCATTTTTCGAGAGTTATCGTGTTCACAGACACACACACACACACACACACACACACACACACACACACACACACACACACACACACACACACATACATACACATATATATATATATATATATATATATATATAAATTTTAACGACTATTGTTTTTGGACTCTGGGCACCTAAAGAAGAAAAAATAACATGTTCTTGGGTTAAGTCTCGCCATGAGACCTACGGTAATAGCTTCTTCCCTATGGGAAATTCGCTAATAGCGTAACACAGTAGAAAAATGTGCAAGAATAAGTCACAATTAAAAAATATAAACTGTTTAGTCACTCGCATAATCATTAAAACGTCAAATACATTGCCATAACGAGTTTTTCTAAATAGTCAAAGTCAGTCAGGTGGTCAACATTCTTGGAGAGTCCTCTAGGCGTTTGAACCACCAGAGGTAAGCCCTAATGAGATATGACGTGGCGTCTGCTTGTTTTGCCCATGAAACCCTACGTGCGAGCGACCCGCTTCAAGGTCCAAGGTCCTGACCATCGCCCGTGCTGCCCTCTCGCGTTACCGCAACCCAACACCGCAACTGCGTCTCTACCGGTACTGATGTTACGGAATCGAGAATTATGGTAAAGATTCTACTTTACTGGCCTCATAAGCACAATATCAACTTTACAACAGCATCAATGGTCTTAAACAATTGTTGAGAAACACAAATTAAAGGTGAAGTGTTTATCTAGTGCAATGCACATTACTAATTTTTACATAGAAATGTCCAAGCTGTGGGAGGTGTGGTGTTATCAATTCGCGTCACACGAAAATCCTAACGAAAGTGACGTCATATGGTCATAAGGACAGAAAACATTGCCTTTAGACAAATCCATGATCTTTGCCAAGCTATTCTCAGAAGTAAACATACATTAATTTATTTTATTTTTTCCACAAAAACATGATCACCAATCAATTATAATAATAATTAACAAGTAATTATCCATAACTAGCCAAAGTACCCGTTCTTCGCACGGATTATAAAGGCTGAAAGGTGTAGGCTCTACTGATACATTTAAGTTATTGTTAATTAATTCTTCATTGTTTACAAAATGACAAAACACGAGTGTCTACAATATTTCAAAGTAACATACAGTATGTCAAATATTGGGGGAGGATAAGGATTAATGTAATAGAGACAGCCGTCGGAAAAACTTAAAATCTACCATTCCACTATTTCAAATAATTCACTAATTTCAATCCAGCAGTTTATCTGAAAAATCATCTTTGTTTCTTCTTCTTCCCGAACTGTCAAAATATAGTGCAAACGGATGTTGTCATTAGAAAATGTAAACATTGAAACCTAGGACGGTCACGGCAGCTCTTCCTTCTTCTTCTTCTTCTTCTCGAACTGTCAAATTTTAGTGTTCACAGCTGTTGACATTCAAGTAATTTTATGTTTTCATTCTTTGAAAATGTAAACATTGAAATTTAGCACGTTCATGGGGCGCAATCCGAGGAGATTTTAAGGGAACTAATATGCCTATGTGTTGCATGAGTTTAAGATCTACCTTTGTGTAAAATTTCAAACCGGTCGGTTCAGTATTTTTTGCATTTACTTGCCACAACAAACCCACAAACAAACATACAGAAACCACCTCTTCTTTACAATATTATAGATAAAAACAGAAAAGTACAATTCCTTAGATAACCACGTTATTCCGTAAAAAATAGTTTACTTCGAGGTTGCATAGCTTAAGCTGAGCCTGCCATTGGCAAAACAGACTAAAAAAATACCTTCAGTTTGAGACCTTGATCGCCTTTTTATGACTATCGAATGGTTAGTAACGCTGCCACAAAATTAACATTATTTTGTGGGGCTAAATGCAAGATGCTAAGGTACTGCATACTCTTCGTAGGAACTTGGATAATTCGAACCTCAAGAGACCAGACGCAACATTTGAATTAAAAATGTTGTATTTACTTCCCTTTAGGAAATTGGTTGGATCATGGATATGACTAAAGGAGATTTTCAATCCATTTAAACAGCTATTCTTTCTTATAACTAAACTATGACTTCAATAACCATATGACGTAAATATTCAAATGATGATACTGTTTCAAATTTTGGTCGTTCAAATTGCCAACACCCCCTACCCAACAGCTAAGACATATCCGTGTCAAAAATTATTTTATTTACTTCCCTGAGAGAAATAGGTTACATCATGGATATGTCTAAAGAGAATGTTTTCAGATTATCTAAACAACTGTTTGTTTCAAATTTTCGTCTTACAAATTGCCACCCCCCACAGCTATACAAGTCATTCACCGCAAGGAATTTTTATTTTAAAACATAACATGTGGTAAAATTAATTACCGCTACTAAAATTTAACTTTGTTATTTGTTAGTTTCTCTTAAACAAAACCTCAACTACCTATAGTAGTAACATCTGCTATCCAGAACTGCTCATGATCAGAAATCGGCTGACACTAAATTCGATCCAGCGATATTTAACACTGGATCAGCGCGTTAACCCAAAGCTCGAATAATCAGATTTAAATTTAAAATTTTCCACTTAGTAGATTAGATTATATTAGATTATTTGAAATGGCGACCATACCACAAGGTAGGTATTTTAAGCCAAGTATGAATGAGGATTGAATGTAAGATGATTGTGGCGCGATCTTGTAGTCTTGTTACTGACTAAGGCTGACATGTTCCTTAGACAGGACTGTTAATTAACAGCCCAACAGCCGATGGCAACTAAGGGACCTACAGTTTAACGTGGAATCCGAACCACGCCCTCTGAATTACGAATTGGTCTAATTATGAGGATAGTCATTTGTGGATTAACGTAGTATTCAATAGTGCGGACGTTAATCCACACAAGAGAACACTACACCCACCGACCATCGCTCACAACTATCCACAATTCGTGACCTCCAAGTAGCTGGATTACAGGATGTCGCCACCATCCCAGGCTAATAAGTAATAAGTCATCATAAGGGGAGCGTTTCACATTGCTAAAGATCGGCAACACAAAACCCATCATTGACAAATTTCTAAACGGTTTATGAACTTAAAGCTATAGCAAGTTGTGTAAAAAACACATACACACCGAGAGTCGGAAAACGGAGCAAGATAGGCCATATGTTCACGAGGCATATTTTGTTTCTTTTAACCTCAGAAACAATATCTTAATATTTTTGGTGAATTTCAGATACACCCTGTTATGTACGTTATTAAAAACTAAACTTAATAACTGTATTTCGTCAATAAATCCAGTTATAATTATTTAGTAACATAACAAGACCAGAAACTACGCTTTTGACCTAACCAGCCTTTCTTATTTTTAACCTACATTTCACCAGCTGTGAATTTCCCGCCATAACTGGGTAAGTGTGACGGAAGTTATTACAACTGACACAGTTAACTTCCGGCGCGACAACGTTTTTGTAGACAATTACTGGACAGAAGGAAATGGAATTTGGTCACTACTGTCATAGACAAACTAGAGGTTGCCCCCCCACGATAATCCGTTGAGAGGGAGTGGTGGACTTGTCACAACCCACAAATTATCCTTTACATGTACTCAATTTCATAATTTTTTTTATTTCTCCCCTTCAACATAGAACGGATATATCCGTTATGGGATCCCCTTAATCTAAAATACCCCCGTCGCAGCAGACCTGCGTACTCAGCGAATTTCCAAATCAATAATATAAAAATAATATATGACAAGTTTAAAAAAAATCTGTCCATAAACATGAGAATTATTTGCCTATTTTCCATAAGATTAACATGGCAAAGAGTGTGCAGGTTTGCTGCTGTGAGGAACACTGAAATTAGGCATTTCTACCATAAATAATTTTTATCTTAACATTTATACCAACTTTCATCAACATATGTCCATAAATAAAGGAGTTTGCCTATTCCCTATGATTAATATGGGAAAAGAGTATGCAGGTTTGCTGCCATGATAAACACATAAACTATGATTTTTAAGCATAAATGGATAGATCTCAACCACATGACGCTAAATATCAAGTTTTATCCAAAAATATTCATTAATATGGGAAATATTAATTTTCCCTATCGTCCTTAAGATTAACATTGGAGCCCCACAATACAACGTACTGTGTTTAGATTTTTTAATATCTCGGTAACCGTTGGAGATAGAGAAAAACTTTAAGGAACTTAATTGTGTAGTTGTTTAAGCTGATTCCAATGGTGAAATATAAAATTATAAATTTTTAAAAATTACATGTGAAAAACGCAAAAAACCCCATTTTGGGGTACAAAACCCCCCAAACTACCCGTTCCCATTGACCGATATGTCTGGTTTACGATCTCGTCCGAGCATTTGTAGGAATACACGTCTCTACCAAATTTGGTCTCAATCGGACCATTTTTACGAGAGTTATCGTGTTCACAGACACACACACACACACACATATATATATATATATATATATATATATATACATATATATATATATATATATATATATATATATATATATATATATATATATATATAAATTTTAACGACTATTGTTTTTGGACTCTGGGCACCTAAAGAAGAAAAAATAACATGGTCCCGGGCTTAAGTCTCACCATGAGACCTACGGTAATAGCTTCTTCCCTATGGGAAATTCGCTAAAAGTAGATTTCGACGTGTTTTCTGCCCGTGTGTGTACTGTGTATGTCTGGATGTGTACAGAGCTACAGCCTACCTATTTGGTCTGGTTTAAATGAAATTTGGAATGTACTTATTTTCTACTCGGAAATTAGCTATTTCCTAAATTTAAAGAAATTCATTTCAGCCATTATAGAGATCCTTGTACAAATATACAGGGTGTTTCAGAATTCCCTACCAATACTCTAAGGCATTGTTGTGACATGCACTGCAACTAAGCTCTGGTGGTCACCTATCACTAAAGCTGACATATCACAGTTAATATTTGTTTAATTTAAAACAATTTGGTGTCAATCGATTTTTAATTACATTACCTAAAAAAGTTATTCTTGTAAATTTTCTGTTAAATCAACGGTTCATGAGTTATTTGAGAAACAAAATTTTAAATGGCCGCCATTTTATTTTATGAATTTAAGAAATTGTCATAAATTTTTTGTAGCTTTGTCTATTTGTCATAGATGTTTGTGCAAAGTTTCAACTCCGTTAGTTTCACCATTATTCAGAAAAAAATTATAAGTGAAAAAACAAAATGGAGGCTGTGTAACTAAGTACTTCCGAACAATTTAAATATGATATTTAGAT
Organism: Nephotettix cincticeps; assembly: GCA_023375725.1. Taxonomy (NCBI): domain Eukaryota; kingdom Metazoa; phylum Arthropoda; class Insecta; order Hemiptera; family Cicadellidae; genus Nephotettix; species Nephotettix cincticeps. The sequence continues at coordinate 57,241,572 of CM041788.1, forward strand.
ATGCTTCTTACCCAGGAACAATGCCCTAGAGTATTGGTAGGGAATTCTGAAACCCCATGTATATAGAAACCTTCCTCGTATAACACAGTATTGGATGTTAATGGAGCCTATGGGGGTTCTCAGGTGAGAGAAACACCTCACGACTCTCCAAACAATAGATTAGTCGCACTGACAACACCTTCCGTTTAACATTGACTAACCGATTTTATATGAATCTAACAGCTACACTAAAAAACATCGAGAATTGAATTTAAAAACTGGATGAAAAATGAAATACTTTAAAACTAATACGGGGTTTAAAACAAATTTCAATAGCTCTTATAAAAATAATTTCAATATACTTAAATGTTGTGAAAAAACATATTTTTTTTATATTTAAACTGTCATTTTAAATTACGACATTGTCAAAATGTTCAGCAGCGCTGTCTGTTAGCGACAGCTGGAACTACGTACTGCATTACCGATCTGAGTAACATACAGTTATTGCAAAGTGTAAACATGTAATTGGAAAAGTAAAATTGCGTTACTACATGGTAAAAGGTCAAATTTTAAAATTTTAAAAATTACATGGAAAAAAACACAAAAAAACACATTTTTGGGGTACAAACCCCCCCAATCTACCTGTTCCGATTAACCGATATCTCTGGATTACGAACTCTTCCGAGCAAATGTAGGAATACACATTTCTACCAAATTTGGCCTCGATCGGACCATTTTTACGAGAGGTATCGTGTTCACAGGCATATATATATATGTGTGTGTACACATAAAAAAGGTACTACGTTTTTAAATGTTTTTAAACTTAGTAACACATATATTTTGTTAGTGACGTCATAGTTTGGTTATACGAACAGCAGTTCAGATGGACTGAAAACATTTCCTTTACACATATCCATGATCTAACCTACGGATGAAATACAATTTTAACGACTTTCATTGGTCTCTAGGCACATCAAATCGAAAAAGAAACATGGTTCCGGGCTTAGGTCTTGCCATGAGATTATTCAAGATGGTAGAGTTACAGCAGGCTCTTATGGTAGAGACGAGAAAAAGATGTGTGTATAATGTGGTTTTGGCGGGAACAATTGGAAAGTGGGAGAATTATTGATGAGTGAGTAAGGGCTCTCACGTCTATATTTAGAGATTTTATTTTTGATTTTAGTCCCGTAAGAGTAACGTTAAATTCTGGCGGAACATACCTTCACTTTGCCGTATTTAGTGGCGTTAATTATCAAAGTATCAGTGTTAAACTTTGGAAGTGCATTGATGAGATGTGGCTCAAGGGCATGACCTTTTAATATGTTCTTTTAAAAATTTTTCCTTATATAAAAAAAAATCCAGGCATATTTTACAAAATAAATCATCATTATTTTTTTATTGAGAGCGAAAATAATAAATTCTGTAAGGTGGTGCCCTAAAGGACTGTAATACCTTTAATTTGATACCTCTTCCGTTAATTTATGACAATAGGTCAAGGAGATATAGGCGCCAGAATTTAACATTGCTCTTACAGGACTAAAATCCAAGATGGCTACCACTGCAGCCATGATGCAGACTCTTAAGCGGTGTTTACCCAAACTAAACCCTCCTCCCCCCATCCGTCCAGGCATCAGGCAGGCATCTAGCGTCTCGGCGGGGTCCCAGGACTTGGGTTTACCTCGAAGACGCCGTCAATAGCCTCATTTTATATAGGAAGTTCGCTAACAACTGGTCTATTTATGCAATCTATAATTTAAAAATTTTACATGCCAAAATGCCTAGCGTTTATTCTCTCATGCGGATTAACGTTCGCACTATTGAATATTACGTTAATCCGCAAAGACTATCGTTATAATTAGACCAGTTCGTGATTCATAGGCAGTGGTTCGGACTCCACTTTAAACTGTAGGTGCCTAGATTGACTGTTGGGCTATTACCTGTCAGAACATGTCAGTCTTAGTCAGTAACAAGACTACACGATCGCATCAAAATCATCTTATACGTACATTATTTTTTTGAACGAATGTTGAATCATATATAAAGTAATGTTGTTTGAAACATATATCAGTTAGTTTTATTATATATTTTATTTAATTTTTAGGCAGGAGTAAATTTTTCTCTAAATTATCTTAAAAGTTTTCAATGGAGGGATATTTGAATACATGTCTTCTTAATAAATTTAATAAAAGATTAACAATAAATAATAAAGACAAATTTTGACATGTATATATCTTAGCTCTGGGGGGGGGTTTGCCAATTTGTGCGACCAAAATTTGAAACAGTGACGTCATTTTGTTAGTGACGTCATAATTTGGTTATAAGAACAGCAGTTTAGATGAACTGAAAACATTTCCTTTACACATATCCATGATTTAACCTATGGATGAAATACAAACAATTTTAACGACTTTCTTGGTCTTTAGGCACATCAAATCGAAAAAGAAACATGGTCCCGGGCTTAGGTCTTGCCATGAGACCTACGGAAATAGTTTCTTCCCTAGGAAAAATTCGCTAAAAGAATTTTTTTAAATTCAAGATGGTGGAGTTACAGTAGGCACAGCTGGTAGAGACGAGAAAAAGATGCGTGTATAATGTGGTTTTGGCGGGAACGAGTCCAAGGCTCAATTCGACAAAAGCAGTTTTCACACCGTTACGTCATTAATGACCTCGCACACATGTATTACGCGTACACCCCATGGGGAATAGGCTAACTAGAGATGAACTGGTTTGACAAAATTTTGTAATATGAGTTGAAAATGAAAACATCTATTTTGAAGATCCCTGAATCATTAAATGTGGTTTTCGAATAAAGTCTGTCTCTATAACAACCCCAATACTACACCGGTGGTCCGAATTTATCATTTATAGTCCGATGAGAGTCATTGCAGTGTTGCTAAATCCGCTATATTTTATTATAGCGTATGGTTACGTCAGCTGATAGGCTAAATTAAAATTGCAACACTGCTGGGCAAGAGGGGACGAGGGGGGCCAGCTGTCCATGTCCTCATCGGACTACTATCTTTGACTATACATTATTAATAATGTACAGTGAAAGCAAAATAGTTTTGCCAAAAATTGTGATCTGATGATTTCTCTTGTTTTTAACGCTGTCTGTTGGTGAAGAAGGGAACTGCGTACTGTACTGTGTTGCCGACACTGTACGTGCATCACTCTAGCGGCCGGCGTTTAAACTACGTAATCGTGTCACCAGCTCAGAGTACAGATCAAAATCAATTAAATAAATTAGGGGTCTCCCAAACTCTTAATGTGTTTAATTAAATATTGATAAAAATATTATTTTAAAAGTCTGCATCAGTGGTAGGCATCTTGAATTTTAGTCCCGTAAGGGCAATGTTAAATTCTGGCGGAACATACCTTCACTTTGGCGTGTGTAGTGGTGTTAATTATCAAAGTATCAATGTGAAACTGACCTTTTAAATATGTTAAATATGTTCAAAAATTTAACTTGATATAAAACAAAAATCCAGGAATATTTTACAAAATAAATCATTATTATTTTTCTATTGAGAGCGAAAATAGGAAGTTCTGTAAGGTGGTGCCTTGGAGAACTGTAATACTTTTAATTTGACACCTCTTCCGTTATAAGGAGATATAGGCGCCAGAATTTAACATTGCTCTTACGGGACTAAAATCCAAGATGGCTACCACTGATGCAGACTCTTAAGACTGGAGGCCCAAGCCTATTGCATTCCTGGATGATCCACCTTAGGGGAACAACGTTAATCTGCTCCGCTAAATCCTAACACAGCAATGCCTGGACACAATTTATATATTAATCTTTTTTTTCGATTAATCTGATATTTTACATGCACCGGCCTTGTTTTGATTTGATTGTTTTAGCCACTACCAGAGTTACTCCACAAGGTACAGCGGAAAATGCTGCGATAGCTCAAATGAAGCCCTTAGCCGGCGTTTAAGTTGGTCACACACATATGGTGGATGGGAAAAGGTGGGTTTAGTTTTGGTGTGCACGCTTAACGGTGTGACCCTCACGTAACCCCCGAGTACCCCCTCCTGCGAGGGTTATGTGGTGACTCCTCCGTTAAGCGGTATTTACCCAAACTAAACCCACCTTCCCCCATCCGTCCAGATGTGTATGCGCAACTTACATACGGGCGAAAGGACTTCATTTGGGCGAATCACAGCATTAGCGTTTACCGCTGTAGCTGCTGGATTACTTCTTGGATTGGCTAAAACAATCAAATCAGAACAGGGCCGGATCAAGTGAATTATCAGATGTTAATCAAAAAGAAGAGTCGACGCATTGCTGTGTCAGGCTTTGGCTGGGCAGGTCATGCTGTTCCTACGGTGGATCATCCAGGATGGCGATGGGCCTGGGCCTCCAGACCTCTGCGACATCATGCCGTGTACAGAGTTCCCTGATGTGCTCTACTGTGGACTCGGCTACTTTCTGAAACACTCCATTGGCTTTTGTTCTGTTAAATAGGTCAAGAGTTGGGACTCCCAACGTCCCCATAATTACAGAGTTCCTGACAAGCAACAGTTCTCGTGTGATTCGTCTCAGCGACTTCGTCTGGATGACCTCTAGGCGTTTCCTGTTGCTCTTGCTGGCCAGAATCCACCACGCTTCTGAAGCATGCATGATACAAGAGCGTACAATCAGTAGGAACATGGTGACCTTCGTCCTGACCGGGATTGGGCTCCTCGCTGCAAGAAGTGGCCACATCAGCCCCAGGATTGCCGTTGCCTCAGCAACTTTCCTGTCAACATGCTGTTTGAAACACAGGCGTGAGTCCAGGGTGACACCCAAGTACTTCACGGACGTCTTCCACGGTATCCCCACTCCGTCTAGCTGGATCTCGGGTGGAACTGCTCTCGGCATTTTTTCTCCCAACTTTTGCAGCACAACGAATGCTACACACATATGGAGCATGGGGAAGGCGAGTTGTTTTGATGTGCACCACTTAACAGTGTGAGTCACATAACCCCCACTGGAGCGGTGGAAAGAGTTACCACTTCCCCAAAAAAGGCAAAACGCCTACACCTTTGTTACTTAGACCAATAATCACCTGAGTGTCGGCTTATGCAAATAAATCATATCCATTTGGACTTTCACCATAATCGCGGTTAATCTGGTTGTACCTGTGTTCGTGAGTCGCGTGGGTTGCTGCAACCTACGTACAGAGAGCGCTGCATGCTCGAAACGCTTAGCAAAGACCACCAAAAATGGCGCGTCGTGGGTGGGGCCCCGGGGACCGGTGAAACTTGAAAGCAAAGCATGACGTGGGTACCAGTAGATTCTATCTCTAACTGCTAGAGTAATACAAGTACGCGTAGGTGGGCGAATGTATGCCGACTGGACTGGAGAAATCACTTCAGTTGCCGAAAATTGTGTAATGTTTGGTTACTCAACTTGTATCGAATGGTGGAAGTTTCGCAACCGCAATGGCTTCTTGCGCGTGTGCGCTCAAAAATTAATAAGTAGTTTTCCCAAACAAAAACTGTGATGGCATGTAATCTCCTCTGTTTTTCTCTCTCCTGCCAACTCTTTCTATCTATTAAATATATCCTCCATGTTAGTATGAATGCAGCTGGTTTGCGTTGTCTCCGTGAGACAGGCCTTATCAGTTTGAAATTGGCAAGATTCCAAGAACCCCACCTGCGAGTGAGTGACATTTTGAAACGTTTGTTGTTCCCCATACGGTGATAACAAGATTTTTATCGATTCTAGTAAGACAATTTTATCTCCAAATACATTCGCTCTCCATATATTTTATTCTCTTCAGAAATAGTCAAATAATGTTGTACATATTTTCACCTAAAAAAATTGTTTCATACTTAGAGTAATTATAATGTTTTGACATGGATATGTCTTAGCACTGGGGGAGTGTTGGCCAATTTTAATATGGAAAATATGTGACAGGTTCCCATAAAAACCACCAGAGCTATTTTATTATATTGTTACTTTAAAGGATAAGAACAGCTGTTTAGATGAAGTGAAAAATTACCTTTAGACGTATCCATGATCTAACCTTTTCCCTACGGGGAAGTAAATATAAAAATGCTTATTTTCGTGACAGAATTATTTATAAATGTTGGCTAAATTGCCTTAGAACCTCCGTTTTTCACGTACTTATTTATTTTTTACAGGCCATTTAGTCACAAGTGAATCTGTTATTTTCCTCTCAAGTTTAGATTTGCATGTGTAACATACTCTACAAACTTTCTCAAGTGATTGTTTTGACTCCCGCGCACATGTAGCGTATGCGGGAACTTTTCCTTGTATTGAACATTGCATAATGATTTCCTGTTTCTTTTTGGAATAAATTATGTTTTAACTGAATGAATAGAACTTTGATGAAAAAATTGGTAAGTAAATGCTGTAGAAGAAATCCTGTGTACAAAAGGCAGGACCTTTGCTCAGGCTGGTGAAACGTGGAGCTAGTGTCTGGTACATTTAACTAGCGATTAACAAAAATATATACCTAATTTTATGGTATGAGGAAAATGTTCAAATCGGGTGAACGGTTTTGACGATAGGCTAAATTTAGGAGAAAATATTTTCCTTACGCGACTTGTACTGAACAAAAAATCAATTTCCTTAATTTCAAACCAGTCTTATTCTGATCAAATCATAAAAATCTGATATTTCAATACAACAATATTCATTTACGGAGTTTTAAAATCATTTCTTGAATTCACCGTGAACAATCTGACTCAGCTGGCCGGAACAGCAACCACAACGGATGTGTGATTTATTACAGTATCCTGACTTTTCCTGCCACCAGCCACACAAACCGTATACAAGCCCTTCATCTATTTCTATTTCGCATACATCAAGTACGACTCGGTGATAGATAAGGGCTCTATAGGGTATTTTAAGTGTCATAAGCTTTCTTTTTAATACACAAAACCATTCTTCGCCCATTAATTATGTACGCTTCTCCAGTTTGGGGAAACTGCATTTCATCAGGAAAGCTAAACAAAATTCAAATTTTTCAAAACAAAATCCTAAGAATTGCTGCAAAATGTCCATGGTATATTCGTAACGCACACATACATCAAGAATTTGGAATAGACACAATTAAAAATTATATAAATAAAACAACAAGAAAACTTCTAATTTGTTCAACGTCCCTGGAGCAGTAACATTCGGTCTGGGGATGCCGACTATAGAAAGGCGACTAAAAGCAAGACTTCCTCAAGATTATCTGGCACTTGGGGATTTAAATGAAGATATGATAGAAGACATTTTGTAAAAAAAAACATCCTGTTGGCAGTTCAAAGTTAATATTAGTTTAGGGTGTCTGAGAATGAAGCAAACCCAATAATTGTTCTTATTACTGTATTTTTTTTACATATTCTGTGCATAATGAATAACATTGATCCAGAATAAAAACCTTAAAAAAAGTGTCATATACTTAAATAATCAGCTGATTATTATTGTTATAAATATTATTGTTTACATTTTTCTTGGAAGTTAGTTTATTTGTAGAATAAAGAATTATCAACCAATTTATGTGTATATATGTTTATAAAGACATATCAATAAGTTAACAAAACAGCTCAGTTTCTCTGTACAAAAGACATTGCAGATCCAAACGCAAATCCTGGTTTGAAGGTCAAAAGATGATTCTCACCGGACGATGAGATCAGATGCGTAATTATTTGTGTGATGGGGTATGGGGGGGGTGTAGGTGTAGAGATACTCATCGGCTTATGTGGTCTGCGATCAGGGTCAAAGAATATGTTTCTTTATTATTTATATTGTGTTAACTACGCCAATGTAATTGTTTAGCCTTTGAATATTGAATACGAAAATAAATTCCACTTAATTAGACGAGTTCGTAATTCAGAGGTAAAAATTTTGGATCGGCTGCAACGTTCACACATCTGGTTACATCTCTCAACCCATCTCTAATTTCCTTAGATGTCATTGACTGTTGGGATATTAATTAACAATTCTGTGTAAGGGACATATGCCTTAGTCAGCACAATAGAATTATAAGATCGCGTCACAATCATGCAACTCTTATTTATCAACTATTATTAACTTATTATTAACTAGCTGACCCGGCGAACTTCGTAACGCCTAACAGAAATACATGTTAACTTTAAGATTGGCCATGTTCTGAAGTCAAATAGCATTGCGGCTTCGTTGTGAAAGCTTTAAATATTCAACAGCTGATTACAATAATTAACCTAATATGTATAAACATTTTAATTATTTTATTTGGCAAACATATAAACACGTGACTTTTAATCAAACAGAAAAAAATATCAATACAGTACATAATTCCCAAAAACCGTAACCTATTAACGTGGCGAATAATGCTGTTCATTTTGTACAGCACACATTTACTTCATAGTTTTACATTAATAAATGATTCATATGGCATTGGATAGTAAAGCATATTGCTAACGGAGAGTAAACCAACAGCTGTTTTAAGAAATCAAATGTTTTGAGTTTAGAAAATTTGTAAACAAACTCATTCCCCATACGGTTAACATTAGAAATTTAAAACTCTATAAAATGGAAACTAATTGAATTTATGGAAACTGAATATGCCTAAAGCATGACCGGAGCAGAGACGAATCCAAAAAATCAAAGATCATTAAAATCGGTCCAGCCGTTCTCGAGTTATAATGCGTGTAACTAACACGACTTGGTTTTATATATTTAGATACTTGGTCAAACACACATACCTGGATAGATCACCATTTCAGAAAGGTATTGCTAAAGATTGACCTGAGGTAACCTGTTGTTAAATAGATACTTAAATAGGATCGGGGATTGAACGCAGCACACACAATAAAACTATGGTTTTAAAACCATAATTTTATAGTTTTTATTTTCTGCAAGTACAATATTTATCTTGGATTGTCTATGCTCCGGCTTCTAAACCGAATGACAATACTCAACTCAAATGAAATAAGTTGATGGAATTGTATCGGTTCAAGAAAACCGTAGATTATTCCTATTTTAATACGTAAAACTCTCCTTTGATGAATTTATTTCTTAAATATATCTAACGTAATATAGAGAAGGGCACAAATACGTGAAATATTTTAATACACTTTGCCTCTTCAGTTACAAAAGAATATTTTAACGGTCGATAGTATGTTTTTGTGAAACTATCCCTTAAAGTGAATGAAAACATTGGATACCAAAAGAGGTTAAAAGTGAATACTGGCTGTTATAATGCAGCCCCGTGAGCTTGTAAAAAGACGTCAACACGGTACAAAACCCGACGGATGTAATGAAATAAACAAATTTAAAAACTAAATTTATCATACTTTAGAATTTGTCTACACAGTGCCACTCCAGTGTCCCAGTATATATGCACGAATGTATTTGGGTTTAACTAAATTTTTCAATCAACTAAGATCCACTTCTAATAGCCCATTAATTTTACTAAATGATAAAAACGTTTTAATCTCAAAGAAATCTAGAGAAAATTAATGAACTCAAGCATTCAAGCACGATAATAATAAGAAAATAACTTAAATAAGTTCGCTAAAAATTGACAAACCACCAACTTAAGTTCATATTGTGTCGGATTTATCGAATTTCTGGAAAAATAATTATAGTTAACACTTACAAGTGGAGTCCACAGGTACTTGAAGGAGAAGAGAGGTGGGTCTACTTTTATAAATAGGCGGAGAATTTTTCTTCCGTCGTACAATGGATTTCCAAACACGTTTGTACGGTTGAGCCATGTTGCACACACACACAAACACTGTGATCACTCCGAACACATGGTGGGGAAATGTAAGACGCTACTAGCAGACTAGATGAGGATGACGCTCCGACGGAAAAGCTATCTGGTGGTGACGACACGAAACACACCGACAAGACCACGACTGATAAACAGACGCTCTTGACCTTGACTGACCTCTAGGAGAACACAATCTGACCAACTACGAATTAGAAACGCGAAAGTAACAAAAATAAATCTCGTAAAATTGTGAAAACAAGTATTTGTCTAAAGAGATATAGAAAAGTCACGATTTAGAGATAAGGATATTTTAAATCCTTTTCCTACTCCTGCTGAGTCCATCAAGACAATGGGAGGAGAGGTCCCAAGCACCCAGGTGAAACCGGAAGTCAGACCCCACCATCTTGTCTATCATCAGCTGATCACTCCTGCATGACCAAGGTCGTTTCCGGTCATTCAGGCTGAACATTTAAATCCCTGGGAAACGCCTACCGCAGGTCTGTCTCACTGGTATAGCCAATCGCAAACTCAATTTAATTCAAAATGGCTCATTGAATTGTAATTTACTGTACAATGTTTACGTTGAATCAGTGTACGAACATTCCACGGTATTCTAGCTAGACTTAGTTCAATCTAAGTTCAAGTTCTGAGTAAATTAAAGAATATTGTGGCAATTAGTGACACTTACAAAGCTAACTGTACAAATATATAAATATTTGTAGATAAATTATTCACCTGTCAGTGAAGGTTGTTAAGTATTCTATAATTTAATTTCCACACTAGACTATTGGTGTCATAGAGTTTTTACTCAAATAACAAAACAAATATAATTTACAGTGAAAAAATACTGTAAATTTCTAAATGTGTAATAATGCATGTAAATACCCTTATTTTTAGCTGTTTCTAACTAGAGTTAAAATTTGTTAGTTAAATTTTTCTCTTTAATGTCGTTATCAAGTCTTTGGGCTATATAGTTTTTTTTAATTTCCTTTACTATATCAATCGTGCATCATTCTAGTAATCAAAGCTGTTTTCCAAAACATCAGGTTTGCCAAATTACATTATAATTAAAAAATAATAATGGGTTTCATAGTACAGTAACTAAAAATACTGTACAAGAGTAAACCGCACTAAAGAAATCCAATGAGAGTTAGTGCGGTGTTGCCAAATCGTCCTATTCTATTATAGCGTGTGGTTACGTCAGCTGATAGGCTAAATGAAAAATGGCGACACTGCTGGACAAGAGGGGGTGAGGGGGAACCAGCTGTCCACTTTCGTGTTAACTCTAGTCATATATAATCCAAGACCTATCGGCTGAACATGTTCGTTTTAGCTACCAGACTAATTTGATAACGTTAAGGGAAGGTAAATACATAAATGGATGTTGAATATTTTATAAATTTATGTACGTCTTAAAAATCGTACAATAAACGAAATAATAAATATTTCTGTCTTTTATCCCGATTTTTAATTTAACTATTTATGAAATGTGTAACTGCTATTAGTTTCCTAATTTTATTTCAATTTATAGGGTGTTGTCGTAATCTATTTCTCTATGTCGTAATATATTTCTGTATGGTCTAAGTTTGTTTCAATTCAACCTCCGAGTTAAAGTCAAGTTTACTCTATTACAGCGCATTGTTAATTTAATCAATTTGTAGTAAAGTTTATTTATTAAAAACTAGTAAAATATACAACAATATATTTTGTTTTGCTATAATACATACTATGAGTCCCACGTGAATCTGACTATGCACGTTCCCCTTTGGGATATTGTAGAGCCACCTGAGAGTAGGGAGACAAAACAATATCATTAAAAAAATACTTTTTGTAAGACTTTTTATTGAAACGTCACTACCGATTGAAGATGATTAATTTTCGCATGGAGTTGGTGGGCCTCTAAGCGTACTCTTCAAAAAATAGATAAATAAAGTTAAAAAAATGGTCTAAAATTATTGGTCTAAAAATATTTATGTTAATAATTATTTTGCAAACAATTCACCGACATATAAATAACAAATATCACCGATAGTCTAGTATGAAACAAACAATATAATAAATTTTCTTATATGCGTAACCATTTTTTTGGATTTCATATCATAATTGGTTTTTATTATAACAAATCTATAAAATAAAAATCTGAATAATTTAATTTTATCAAATTAAAACCATACTTTTACAACATGAAGTTCACAGTTAATACATCAACGCTACCTGTTGGTGAAGTAATGAACTGCGTACTATGTTATCGACACTGCGTGTGGGGTATTGGCATTGCGTATACAAGTTGGTTTATTATCTTCTGTGACTAGACTAAAATTGGAAACTAAATCGTCATTGTCTTTTTAATTTATACGAATAAACTGTACATCTTTTACTTTCTCCCCTTATACGATAGAATATGGATAAAGTATTATTTTCATCAACATTTTCGAATTTGAGTTGAGATGGACATCAGTTTTGGGTCCCCTGAATCCAAAAAGGGGGTTTCGATGTCATGCCTGTCTGTCCGTGTGTGTCTGGATGTGTTCAGAGCCACAGCCTACCACGGTAGTCCAAATTTGAAGTAATTGAGTATGTATGTATACTCACCGTATCTCCAGGCGTTTTTACTTTTTTAATTATAGATTTTAAGGGTAGTTTACCCCTAAAATCCGTTTAAAAACGTGAAAATGGCTCTAACGATTTTGATTAAGATTAAGTAGTTTATAGTTCATAGAGTACTAAATCATTAGACACCACCCGCATTTCTCAAAACATCGAGATTTAAAAGTGGAGGGCTTTTAAATGTCCAAATAAAATTAAATTTTAAAACAACAAACTACAAACAAATTAGTATAATGAATGAGTAATTGTTCCAAAGAAAAGTTAAATTTACTGTTATAGTAAACATACTGATAGTGCCCAATATTATTCTTATGGAGAATATTAAAAAATCTATTTCTTCCTTATTTCCGAATTATTTTCCACGAAACTTGGTATGCAGTGGTATTACGGGGGAGGAGGTTATTTCCCCTAAAAATTTCTAACAATTAATTGAACTTGTTTCCTTTTTTTAAATTGGATCATTTTTTCAATATTTTTTTATTTTTAAAATTTTTATTATCCTGCCCGCACTGACAATGGCAACGCTTCCCCTTCGTAGCACAAAAAACCTCGGTTGACATAAACTCATATTTCAGACGCCTTCAAATTTCCTTGAGGTGCAAATTTGGCATGTATATATCCACCGTATCTCTAGGCGTTTTTTTTCATTTTTTATTTTTAAGGGTAGTTCACCCCTAAAACCCCTTAAAAAACGTGAAAAATCCAAAATTTCTCAAAATCCACTCTAACAGTTAAAATTTGAAAGTGCATAGCGCACAGAGTACTAAATAATGTCTGTAAAAATGAAGGTTTAAAAGGTATGGGCTTTTAAATGTCAAAACATAAATTTTCAGCGAAAACAATAAAAGTAATGCACCATTGTAATCAGCTTAAAAAACTAAACAAATTAATATTTTGAATTATATTTATACGACCAACGGTTCCACAGCAAAGTTAAATTTACTGTCCATGATAGCAGTACGTTGCCTGAAAGCGCTCAATGTTATTCTTATGGAGAATATTAAAAAAATTTCTTCCTTATTTACCAACTTATTTCCATGAAACTTGGTGTAAAGCGTAAGGTCAAATCACCCAACAAAATCAACCCAAAAAGCTTGGTATTACCGGGAGTAGTTCCCCCATACAATTCTAACATTTAATTCAACTTTGTTTCTCTTGTTGTTATTTTCAGAAATTGGATGATTATTTTTGAAACAATAAATTATTAAATGATAGTTAGATAAACTTAGAAGAATATGATAGTTTTATTACAGATTGTCTTTTTAATTTTACTTACGGGAGAAAGTATGTGTCAGTCCATTGATACCGTTTATTTAACAAGAAATAAGTTTTTTTAAAGAAATCTATGGTAAAATTTTAATTCATTATAATAAATGAACTAATTAATTGTATGTTTAATAAACATAACAGGATTGTATGTAAGACTTTAAATCTTTTGGAAAAATTCTTAAAGTAAATACTTAAAATGAAAATAGTTACTCTCAGTAAAAAATTACAAATACGATAGAATGCATTCGAAAGTTTTAAATAAGTATAAATATGATCTAAAGAAGACGATTTTCCTACCACCAAGCATTGAGAAAAATTGCATAGAAACATTTGTAGGCTTAGTTAAAGGAAAGCGAAGTAACTGTTCAGTTTCTCCAAATTAAAATGCTTAGGAACGTGGAATTTATATTCATTAAAAGTTTTCTTGAATCATTTACAGTATATTAACTACAAAGTTTTGTTGTCAATGATTAAAACCAAAATATATATTGTAGCTGTTGTATACCAATAGCGTCGATATCTCGTATCGTTTCCGTAGTGTAGTGGTTATCACGTGCGCCTCACACGCGCAAGGTCCCCGGTTCGATCCCGGGCGGAAACATTATTTTTGATGCATTGCAAAAGTTAACTTTTCACTTTTGTAATATTAGTTATACTCCTTTGGTAATTTTGTCAAACTCATATACAAATTACTTTTCTACAAAATGTTAGTTTATTAACTTAGAAACTGAGATTTCACATTAATCTTTTAATGTAATCAGAATGAAATCTAAATTATTTTACGAGATTAAGTTTTATTCATTCTCCACACAAATGTTGTGAATTCTGCGTCCTTCAAGTACACAGCTCAGAAAGATACTCGTTTTGCCCGGAGAATTTTATATTTTTATTACAGCAACTCAGTAACTAACAAATAGAGTTTATGAGGCTGCAGTACCTCCGCCATCTTGGATTTTAGTCCCTTAAGAAGAATGTTGATTAAATAACAGCATTACTGAATATCTCAAAAATATAATTGACCAAGGGAATTAAGTTTTCCATTATTTCATGTTTTACTCCAAAAAATGTAATTGCTTGTTAATTATCTGATAAAATTGTACAGCACCGGTATTTATATTTTCCAGAAATAAAATAAAAATTCATAATCAATTTTATTCCCTTGATGAACACTTTATCTTTAATTTGACAACTCAACCATCTGTTTACGACTATCCGTGTGGACAGTAATTTGTCACAATATAACCAACCATTGCTCTTAAGGGACTAAAACTAAATATTTCGCAATTGATGCAGACTCTTAAGAAAAAAACCAATCGAAAAATGGCGGCCCATACGTTTCTATAAGTAGTAGTGTTTACAGTTTAGTTTCAGTTAGTTTCAAAGTCGTTATAAAATATTACTTACCACAAGCGCTAAGTTAAAATAAACAGATAGATGTATCCTTTGTAAAAAATATATATGTAGAATATTTTTACATCTAGAGTTATATTTTGTAACGAATAGAGTTATATCAATGTAATTAATACGAGATTAAACTTTTACGGTATTGTTAATTTCGTAGAAGGAAATGACGAGTATTTAGACAAATGGGCACCTACCTAGCGGGGAATTGCTGCCGTTCGTAGGTAGAATATCCTCCCTCAGCGACACCGTCTCAGCCTCGGTGTCTTCATCCTCTTCTATCAAGGGGGGCGGAGCCTCCATCACAGCGACGCCGCCCCCTCCGTCGTAGCCCCACCGCTGGCGGAAGATCCGGGCCCCGCCGTCCAACCGCACTCGGGGAAGGTCCACGAACAGAGCATCGCCGATCTGCCGACAGTAACGGAACATGAGGTAAATACTACGGCAGTAGACGCATTTCAGGATTTTAATGCGCCTTCAACTACAGGTTTGCTAAACCCGCTTTACAGAACTGTTAGAAATTTGCAGTACTGACATTGAAGGCGTAAAATATATCACATTACAGTAAATTCTGTGGCCTTAAAGAAATTAATAATTTTCTTGCTGTACTTTTCTTTTTTTCTAAATTGTTTTATGATAAGGATTAATATTTTTGAACAATTTCTAATTTAATTTTGATCTATTCCTTACATATATGATTGATTACAGCAGTATGATTAAACACTTTGTTCAACACACGGAGCTAGTGTTTTTGCGGCAGTTTATTGCATTTCCCATCTGAAAAGCGAAGACTTGTACTAATTACTGTACTAATGTACTAAAACTTGTTCTATTCAATACAAACACTTTTGCTCCTTGAGATGCACTTTAGCTAGGTACCAGTGACTAATTATCAATAAATACTTATTACACCTACACATGACAATAATTCTATGGTAATTTTAGCACAAAACAATTTGATGAAAATAAATAAAACTACTCATATCCATTCTCTTACAAAGGAGACACTTAGGGATATTAACATAATAAAATAAAAATATACGCAAGTAAATAAAAGCAAAACATAAATTACACCTAATAAAATAATTATTAAGGTATTTTGGGTATAACACTCAAGGACACATGCTCCAAAGCAAAAAGGAAATTTCTTAAATTAGGTTTGCAAACGCACAAGGGGGAGCAACGCAGTCAGACAAACCTTAAGATTGGCACGAGCACCATCCGGGGTCCCGGGAAAAATCTGTGGAAAATAGTTAAATTTAATTTAGTGATTTTTTCCCATAGTAAAAAAGAAGTAATAGTAGCCATGATGACCCTGACAGAGAAATGAGCTTTATTCTCTCCGAGGAAATATTTGCATTTATATTTTCCTCCAAGGGCTTAAGGGTTGATTCCAAAGGAGTTTGTTTATACGAGCAAATAATATTTTACCGGAAATCACAGGTTTAAATGGTTACAAATGTAACAAAAAAAAACAGAACGCTTATAAACAAGAAGTACACTAAAATACAAATGTCACCTAAACATAATAACATAGCCAGTTTTAATCGAGCCCTATCTGAACTATTTGTTTTTTGCAAGTTCACTAAAACCAGGGTTTTCTGGCGATCCCTAAATTGTTATTGGTGATGGTGGATTTATGTTATTTAGATTTTTACTACGGACATTTTCCATCACGGTTTTAAGTAAAAGAAAGTTTCACTTAGTGAAACTTTGTTTAACAAATCAAAATGTAAAAAACATGACCGAAAATATCCGTAGTAAAAACCTAAATAACATTCCATTACTGATGTCATTTGGAATTAAATTTGGAAAATGGACGATATTAATTGAGTGGTAAAACGATCAATTTTCAACATGGAAAGCTATGAAATTTCAATGTTTATACCAACTTGCCTGTTTAGATGGTAAGACAAGAAATTGGAAAATAATTAACACTATTAGGCATTAGGTAGGAACGAATAACTGAGCAGAAGATTTAAATGTGCGAGTCCCTTTACAAAATTGCATTGCAGAAAATTTTTGGAATACCTACATGAATTATGTAGCAAAAAGGTATTAAATTAATCAATAATATACGTCACCAGTGAACTCTCGTACATAAATTCTCCCTCTTGTTAACTGAACAATTACTTACATTGTCTTACATAACCTATAACTATCACACTCCTGAACGTTAACAGTGTAAAAAATGTGTCGTTTCAAAATACTTGTCACATTTCTTTCCAACCTGTTAATTTAATATTAACATGACGTTTTTAGGAAGAAACTCCCCCCTCCGAAGTATTTGTACGATAACAAATATTTTTATGTGGGTTTTATTGGATGATGTGACTATATACTAGATGGCAAGTTTCACGAAAAACTGTTGAATGAAGATATTCTTTTATCTTTTTTATATGAATAAAATTGGGAGCTCATCGTTTTACCACGGACAGTAAATTTAACTTTTCTCTGGAATTTTTGGTCGTGCTCTATGATTAAGAATACTAATTATTCAATTATTATTTAAGAAAAATTAAAATTTGACAATATTAATCCTTATGTTTATAACGTAAGAATAGTTTAATTCAATAATAGAGAGATTAATATGAACAAACAGGTCAATCGTACGTATGCCACTGAAGACTCAGCCATTCGAACCCATCCCGTTGCAAGAGATGGTTCGAACCTTATAATCACTAGGATCATGAGGTGACACGGTCATCATTGTATCAGTGGTAAGTTCATACCGTACTGATTGACAAACGAAGCAATAATCAAGCCGCGTGTAGTTAAAACACTACTCAAACTTTCCAGCGAGAACTAACTGAACAAATTTTACAATTTTGAAAATTTGACAGAAATTCTAAAACAAATTATATTGAAAATTACTCCAACTTATTAAAAAGAACTTATCCCCAAGTATCAATTTCATAATTTGAAAATTAATTAGTTTCAAAGCAATTTAATATATTTTACTGCCGTGGCGCGACGCTAGCGCACGCTGGTGGCAATCACCAGAACTACTGGCGAGTTGTACTGTTTTGCCGACTCCTGGCGCTCCAATTCAATAACAAGTCAAAAGTACATTCTTCTGTGATTTAATTCAAATTTATCCATATAAATAAAATCAGAGTTTTATATACCGGTATACATTGTTTGCAGGGTTATTTTATTTTTACATTTAATACCAGAGAAAAACCGAAATGAGTCTTACCTCTAATTTAATCTTCTGTCTTTTTATAATACCATTCAGTTTATTAACCTTTTTTTATTATTTAAATTTTAACTTTAACAAAAAAGTTTTTTAAACCTATTCGAATAAAGTGATAAACTATCAAAATCTCATTTTTAGCAATATTCGTTATATCTTTTCTAGTTTTTACAATGGTTTTACTGTACTTAACATTTACATAATTAATTTTAAACGATAAAGAGTGTATAACATAATTAAAATTTAAAACTAAGAACTAAATATTACATATATGTTTGGTTAATTTGAGAAAAATATGATTTTGTGCAGTGATGCAACACTGAAAAAATCATATTATTCAAAAAATTAAAAATTGTTATACAGATAGGCTTTTGTACTGGTCAAAAATATTTGCCCATTCCTTTTATCCCTAAGGGGCGAGCGGATTGCTATAATTGTTGTCAAAAATATGAAAAACAGCACATTAATAAAATTTTTATGCTGTTTAACAATTAATATTAATAATATAGGATACCTATTTTTTACAAAACCGAACGGATTAATTTGGCCTTTAGGTTTGTTTGATCTATTTACACCTTTCAAGAATCATGTATTTGGCGCAATCACGTGCCACTATTGAATCCAGTCCGGGCAATATTTATTTTAACACATTATTTTATTTCTTTCAGCGTTGAATCATTTTGAATCCTATTAATATGGATAGTGAAAGCTAATAATCACTAAAAATTTTTAAAATTGAATTTTCGCAAAATGTGGCATCAAAAATATGTGCAAGGTGGTGGCGAAAAATGATTGTATTTACTTCCCTAAGGGAAATAGATAAGATCATGGATATGTCTAAAGCCATATGACGTCACTTATGTTTGCCATTTTGGTCTCACAGATTGGAAACCCCAACCCCAATAGCTAAGAAATATCCATATTAAATATTATCCAGTTTCTCACGAGGAATGGTCTGGAAGGCAACACAGGCTTGTGATATTTACGAGTGCAGTGCATGTTTTTCTCTAAGTGTTTACACACTTACCATTTAACAATGTTATTAACAATGACGGTATTTTGTAACAGAAAATAGTGTACTCGCGGTTATTTTATAATTATTTGATTACTAAATGGAAAGTGATCACTGGCCTTAAATATACTCAGTGGAAACGTGATAGACTAAAATTCAGCTTGTGAAAAATGTATTCACAGATTAAAAAAAGTTTATAACAGCTCATTCACATAGATCGCTGATCAATATCTTAAAGACAACCATGTCTGGATTTTAAATAATCCAATGGCTCTTAACGGGACTAAATGCTGAAAATTCAGGGAGCACGAGACCTTGCCGCCAGCTGGAAATCTGGTTACAACTATATGACGATAACTATCACTATAACGACAGGAACAGGCTTCATGGCGAGGGTTCTGTAACTAGGTCGAATATTTCTTATTAGCGACATCCTCAGTTGATTTGGCCCGAGGAATGTGCAAGAACCAGTCCGACAACGTCTGCGCTCTGCGCTCACCGGCGGAAGACGACCTGCTACACCGGTGCGGAGGAGGATCTGCATCACCATTCACCACGATTACTGGACCCAAGGGAACTGGGCCTCATCCATCCCTCTTCCCAGAGTAACTGTACGACAACGTTATCATGCTACCTTATCCCACAGAAAAGGGAGCTGTACCACCTCGCTCTTGTCTCAGACGAACTGTACCACCTCGTTCTTGTCACAAAATAACTGTAACACCTCTCTCTTGTCCCAAGCAAACTGTACTACATCGCTCTCTTTTCGAGGGGAACTGTGCTATATCCATCTTGTCCCAAGGGAAACTGCACCACCTCTCTCTTGTCCCAAACAAACTGTACCACCTCTATCTTGTTCCAGGGGAACTTTACCACCTATCTCTTGTCCCAAGCAAACTGTACCACCTCACTCTCTTCGAGGGGAACTGTGCTACATCGCTCTTTTCCTAAGGGGAACTGTACCACATCGTTCTCTTGTCCCAGGGGAAACGTACCCTCTCACTGTCTTGTTCCAAAGGAACTGTGCCACTTCGCTTCCTGATGCAAGCCATTATAGGTACGCTATAAACTAAATTTGAGGATCTATGATATTGTGTTATGTTGACAGTACTCGTTGAGGCTTAGGAGTATACCTTCCTAGTGTCAGAAGACCCCTGTGCATTTTCTACAAACATTTTCGCTAATAGGACACAACTCATGGCGTTCGTCTCGAGACTCGCGGACAGTGATTTAAATTAGTGCCGATAGAGCCATTATAATATATTTTCCAGACATTTCTGTACCACTCCAGTTACTCACCGAGAGCTCCTCGCTGCGGTAGGCGGTGAGTGTCTGCTCGTCCTGCAGCAGGACGCAGAAGTACGGCTCCCAGGCGACCACCGGCAGCCGCTCGTCCTTGAGCGTGTTGGCAGCCACGTGACCCACGGTCAGCTCCTTGTCTGCAACACAACAGCAATACTGTAACTGTTGGGCACTTAAATAGTATCGTGTCTCCAGGAATTGGAGGTAGAAAACATCTCTTCACGCGAAATACCATACTCCTTCATAAACAGATTTAAAAAAGTGAGGTGCATTGTCAATTTGAGCGTAATTTAGGATACCTTGAAAGCTACTATTGTAGCTGATTGTAGCGTTGATTTCTACAGTTTTGACTAATGCTACCATCCGCATTGGTCAAAATTCCCACGCCGACGTTGCCATTTCCCATTTATGAAGATCCGTATCGAACCCAATTGTAAACTGAACTGATGTTTGTGATGTTATTTATTTATATTTAAGCCGGAAATAACACGTTCAATCCTGTCGATTTATACCATGAGAAACGCGACCGCACGCTGACGACTCATTTCCAGGAAGTAGTCCGGACAATCCGAGCCCGGACTAGAGGGAGTCGACTGTATGTGACACATTGCAGAAACAGCTGCACGAGAGAGGAAGATATTTATGGCCGACCCGGGCCTATCGCTGGTGGCCGATGGATCTTAGTGTATACAGACTATGGTGTATACAGACCGTACTGATGAAGAACGGTCGATGGTCGATGGAGCGCGCCAGGGAGGAGGTCGTCAGTTGCGACAGAGCTAGCGTGCATCCGCAGCAACGCCCTTATACCGGTGCTTTACAGTAAGCGTGAGCAACAATGGCCGCCACCGGTGCGTGGCGTTTGTCACGAGGGACGTGTGTGAGTCAACGCTTGCCATTGCACCGGTACTGAGAAAATCAAATGGGCAACTAAACGTCAGTTTGTAAAATTATATTTCTTAATTAATTAGTTATATTATGCATACTTATATGATTATCGGGTGGGAAGCGCGCCCCAACCCGGCCGATACTATACAGCAAGCGGGGGTGTGTCACGCTTGGCGTATTCTAATTGAAGGCACTCAAAAATTCTAAATCTGCTGCTAGTGGTGGCCTACGTGACTAACCGCCGATCTGAGTTTAGCCACCGCTCCTGCTTATTCTTGCCGAGCGGCCAAGGGACAGCCGAAGCTTGAAACCGTTGTATTTTGGTGTCTGTTCTGAAGAGAGGAGCCCTGGAGCTTCAACTGCTCATCTTTGAGGATTTATACCTTATGGCGAAGAAGTGTCTGCATGGACCCACTGATCAGGAATCTATCAGAAGTTAGTTACCTGCCTACCAGGTAGGCATTTTAAGCCAAGTATGAATCTGAAATTAGTGTAAGATGATTGTAGCGCGATCTTGTAGTCTTGTTACTGACTAAGACTGACATGTTCCTTAGACAGAACTGTTAATTAATAATTTTTTTCAAAGTGCGTGCACTGTTCACGCACTTTAAAAAAGATTATTATGGCTAAGAGCAAATCAAATATAAAAAGTTATTCAATACATTTTATTTATGGATATGTGATTTATTTAGTAGTTTATATTTTCCCTGATTGAATTAGTTTTTGTTAAGGTATAATTTTTAATTTGATAAAATATTTCTAAATTAGTTGTAATAATATGTTGATAATATAAAAATCTTGTATTCGTATTTTGAATAACACTAGAAATTAGTTAATTACAATATGAAGTAGCTATTCTGTCTTAAAGTTTTGAATTTGATAAAGTGTCTAAATGTTATCTTGCTTTCTATTAGCAAGTTTTACTAAGATCATCATAGAGAAATTTTCATAATTTAAAAATAAAGTTTCAAAGTGAAAGTTTATCAAAAAAACTAAAAAAAAAAAAAACGAAAAAAAAATCTAAAAAAAAAAAAAAACCTTAGTTTAGAAAAAAAAAAAAAAAATGTATCTTGTTTTTTTATAGAAACGAAATCTAAAAATCTTATAACATATATAAATAAACAAAAAAAGGAAAAAAAAAAAAAAAGTGTGATAAGGCCCAAACGAAGACTAATATTCTAGGGCCTGATGATGTCCGGTGTGACTGGACGAAATTGATAAATTTAACACCTATTGTATATTTACCGTTTGTACATAGTTACAATATAAGTGTAAATATATTAAGTAGTGTCGTAAGACGTGAGTTTTAACTTCATCCTGTAGTAAAACCAACACGTACAAGGCAAATTTAATTTATGCATATAAGTGTCTGTAAACACGACTACTCGTGAAAATAGTCCAATCGAGACCAAATTTGGAACAGATATGTAACCTAATCCAGCGTTTATGCGGATGAGTTCGAAAACCAGGCAAATCGGTTAATCTGAAAGGGGGCTGTACCCCAAAATGGCGTTTTTGGGGGATTTTACATATAATTTATAAACATATTAAATTTTATCTTGTACCATTACAAATTGGTCGACACTGGCAAACTGATAAACACAGTATTTCAGAGTTAATCTTATAGAGAAATTATAAAATTTGATATGTCACTATTATTATGTAAAACTGTGATAGTTACTAAGTTAAAATTATTTATTATATATATAATTTGTAACGACTGTTGTTTTTGAGCTCTAGGCACCTTAAAACAAAAAGTATAATGATCTTGGGCTTAAGTCTTGCAATGAGACCTACGGTAATAGCTTATTCCCTATGGGAAATTCGCTAAAATGATTTTTATACAGTATTACATATCATTGAAAAATAGTACACAATAAGAACGCTATGTTAGGATCTATGTTTCATAGACAAAGGGTCTTTAAATCCGTTTGTCTAGCCGAAATCTCCATGTTACGTGAGTCAGAGAGCGTATAATCAGCTGCTGTGTATGTATCTGAGCACCATCTGACGGCGGTGTCGTGTATCTGTTGCCATGGCAACGAGTTGCAGCCTCTGCGATGTGTGGTTCCGATTGTAGAGATAAAACATGCATCTCTATCTCTCTCTCTCTCTGGTCCGTCACGTTACGTGGTCTGGCTTGGTACTAAAGAGGCTGATAAATCGAGAAAGTTTAAAAACTATATTCTCTGTCTACAACGATCGTTTCGTAACTATATGTTATTTTAATTTTAAAATACTATTCCAGAAAATGAAAAAAATTGAAATAAATTACAGTAAAACCGACCAAAATAATTTAGTCGATTACAGTGACATTCGCTTGAACAGAATGCTGGTACCAGCAACAAACAGCTACTCCGGCTGTTAATAGTTACCCCAGAAACCGTCAGGTGGCGTTAGTGGTTACTGTTAATAGTTATTCCAGCGTCCGTCAGGTGGCGTGGTGGTTGCTGTTAATAGTTACCCCATAAACCGTCAGGTGGCGGTAGTGAGTGGTTACTGTTAATAGTTACTCCAGCGTCCGTCAGGTGGCGTGGTGGTTGCTGTTAATAGTTACCCCATAAACCGTCAGGAGGCGGTAGTGAGTGGTTACTGTTAATAGTTACTCCAGCGTCCGTCAGGTGGCGTGGTGGTTGCTCAACCGCACAGTGGATTGCGCTTGCGCAACCGAGAAGTACAATTAATTACGTTTAGCGCAGAATAACAGCGTGGGACTGCTATTGTGACGACTGACGCGACATACCATGAGTGTTTATGGAGACCGGAAGCAGTGAAGTCATCGCAGAAACATGGAAGTTGGCAAACACGTTTTAATTTAAATGGCTTTTCTTGTTGCAGGTGATACTTTCCTACAGAAGAATATCCCAGTAAAATGTATTAGAAAGTACTGAAAATACTTTAAAGCTGCAGAATAAATTAGTACTGTAGTAATAAATGTAAATTTCACTTAAGTATACACTTTAGAACTATGAATAAAAAGATCCTACACTGACATCCCGCCTGAAATTTTGTCCAGATAATGAAATCGATAAACTACCTAGTAGTAGGCTTTCTACTTCTACAACTATATTACTTTGTACTAAATAGTATGCAGTAGTAAAATGCTACTTAGTACTCCTGTGACAATTACTCAACAAATGTATACAAATCTACAACAAATAAATTATGCCCTTGGCAGTTTAAAGGTTAGAATACGTCAGAGTCCTTTTTTAAATAGCCCAACATGGTCGGTTAGGACATTTACTAGCCCAGTGAACGGTTTCCATGGGAGAGAGAGAGAGAGAGAGAGAGAGAGAGAGAGAGAGAGAGAGAGAGAGAGAGAGAGAGAGAGACGTGTTTACGGAGCGTTGGTTAGCCATAACTGTGGTCCATTACAGTTAGCTACATGTTACAATAGCAGGAACAGCTTTAATGTGCGATGACGTCATTCTGATCGGTTGTTAGCTGGTCTGTTAACGTGTCACGTGGCCGGTCCAGAACTCTCAAGGAGCTTTAAAATCTTTCTAGACTTCATCAGACCGAAGCTTAATTATATTTTCCAAGGGCAGATGAAATTAACTATTACTAATAGAAAGAGATCCAGAGCAATCAGATGATTATTACATATCAGATTATTATTATTATCTTTCTGAAATGGCGACCTATCAAGGTAGGAATGAAATTTTAAGCCAAATAGAAATGAAAAGTGAGTGTAAGATGATTGTGGCGCGATATTGTAGTTCTTTTACCGACTAAGGTTGACATGTTCCTTAGACACTTCTGTTGGTTAATAGCCCAACAGCAGATGACATTTAGGAAACCTTCAGTTTAACGTGAGATCAGAATCATAGTTTAGCCTCTAAATTACGAACTGGTCTAATTATGAGGATGATCTTTTCAGATGAAAATAAGATTCAATAGTGTCGCATCCACAGACCACGGGGCTCATAACAATCCACAATTCCTGACCTCTAAGTAGTCTAAAATTAGTTAACACGATACTTTTTGTAATCAGAGTTGCTTTTCTTGAGTGTTGATTTTTGGCAATACTATATGAATCCAACCCATGAGGAATGTCAAAAAGCTTCAGTTCAATCTCAGGACTTTAGCTGTCTAGGAAGAATACACACTCTGGATTATTGAATTGGAGGGATATTATTTGTAATAGATCAAAACCAAATATCATTTTTTGGACAATTGATTCAGCGAAAACGTCTAATCCTGATAAAAGTCTAATTCAAATTGAACTACATCAAATCATTGAAGAAGAAATCACTCTGCCAATGTCACTGGAAAGGGCAATTGGACCATTAGTGATAATACGTCCCATCACTCTTGTTTTCAGAACCCGAGAATCAGAGAAAGGTGGGTGGAAAAGGTCTGAAAGTGAAAGGCTGCGGTTTCTATTGATGATAGTAATTGGACTTGGTGGATTGGATGGACAGCTGGAAAGACAAAGGTAACAGTCGTAGCCGGCAATTAAGACAAAGGGACTGATCGTGTAGGAAGTGTCGTCTGGGGCAATTAAAGACCTGTAGTCTATTGTCAACGAAGGGGAGTTACACTGGTCTAAACAACAGCTTCAATAAAAGTAGTGGTTTTAATTGGAACTAAATTACCACTGATTGCTACGCGTTACCTTCATAACTTAGTCATTCTATAACGGTTGTGTGGTTGAGTTGTTATAGTACCACTTCATAATCTGAAGGTTGCCTAGGCCTAGGCTTGAACTTAACACTAATTTATTTTTAAAACTCTGTGAGAAAACGAATATTACTAAGGATCGTTGACAGAACCGATGACAAGTAACTCTAAATATTTTAGTACTTTACGAATTTGGAAGAAAAAACATGACAAATACAAAAAAAATCTACCCTAAACTGGTAAAGGAGCCTTACGAGCCCTTCGGCTAATCCAATGTCGATAACCCACAAACATAACCTTAATTTAAAATAATACAATTAAACTTTTAGTAGTTAATTATACAGGGTGTTCATTAAAGTCGAGGACAAACTTCGAAGGGTGATAGTACTCATCAAAATAAACAAAAAATTACCTATAACCATTTGTCAAAAAATCCTTCGTTTATCCGCTAGCCGCCATTTTGTATTTTTTACAAAAAACGTTATGTATCAAGAACTATTCAAGATACAGAAACCAAACTTTGTACACATATTTATTGGTCAAAAAGACAAATATTTTCAAAATATCATTTAATTTGTTTTTATATTTTCAAAATGGCGGTGGTTAAAAATCTAAAAAATCTAAAAGGCATGACCTTTTAATATGTTCAAAAATTTAACTTGATATAAAAACAAAAATCCAGAATATTTTACAAAATAAATAATTATTATTTTTTTATTGAGAGCGAAAATAAGAATTTCTGTAAGGTGGTGCCCTAGAGGACTGTAATACCTTTAATTTGACACTTCTTCCGTTAATTTATGACAATAGGTCAAGGAGATATAGGCGCCAGAATTTAACATTGCTCTTACGAGACTAAAATCCAAGATGGCTACCACTGATGCAGACTCTTAAGGTGGACTCGCTGTAAGGAATTTTCTTATCAACAGCGATACTTTTTTGTGAACTGGAGAAAGGTTCTTAATACGATTTGAACCACAAGTGCTTCCAACCGATCTTGTAAATAGTGATGTGATATTTTTGTCACGAAAATACGTAAGGAAATGGGTATCTTGGGTACGTTCATTGAGAATACCAATAGTTTATTACATTATAAGGGGTTCACTGATCCGATGAGCCTAGGCATGAACCGCCAGCCACGACGGTTGTGCGACTCGTAGCTTGGTCGTAGCTCATTACCAGGACCAGGTGCAAGGGACGGGACCAGACCACCCACGACGACTGTCGCGTCTCTAATACCCTGGTACCTGCAAGGCAGCCTCATTACCCATTTTTCCCTCAAAACTACCTTCATTCCAATCTTATGGCCCAAAATTGTCTTCGATATTTCCACAGTCTTTTTTCGTCAAGCTATATAGAGTTTGTACATGTAGGAAAATTACGATAAATAATGGCATGTAACCATTACTGCAAATACAGCAACACGTCCTGCAGTTGGTGTTAGCAATTTGTAAGAAAACAAATTTGAAACACAAGAACAGCTGTTTAGATGAACTGAAAACCTTTAGACATAGATCAACCTTTAGATCTAACCCATTTCCCACAGGGGAGTAAATACAAACATTTTGTCATGGATATGCCTTAGCTCTGGGGGGGGGGTGTTGGTGATTTGTAAGATGTAAAATATGTAACAGGTTTCCATAGAAACCACCAGAACTATGTATTTAATCTAAATATAATAAAACAAAGTCGTGTTAGTTACACGCATAACTGTGACCTGGACGATTTTAATGATCTTTGATTTTTGTCGTCTCGTAATGCTTTAGGCATTCAAAAATAAATTCAATTATTTCCATTTATAGAGTTTTAATTTTATCGTTAATTATGGGGAATAAGTTTGTTTACAAATTTTCAAAACATTCGATTTCTTAAAAATATGGTTTACCTCTGTTAGCATGTTTTACTATCCAAGTATGAAAATTTATTAATGTAAACATAGTAAAATTTGTCTTTACAAATGAACAGCAACACGTCAATAGTTTGGTTTTAGATGATGTACGATATATTTTTGTATTTTCTGTATGATTAAAGTCACTGAATGTTTGAAATAAATAAAACACTTTATACATATTAGGTTTTTTATATTAATATGAATATTTAAATTTTCACAACGAAGGATTATTTGCCTTAACATGGTCAATCTTAAAGTTAACATATTTTCTGTTCTAGAATTGCAGCTAGTTTTATTATAAAAGAATAAGAACAGCTGTTTAGATGAAGTGAAAACATTAACTTCAGACATATCCATGATCTAACCTATTTCCCAGAGGGAAGTAAATACAAACATTTTTTCCTCAAGCATATGAAATTACCATGTTATGCATTTTAGATAGACGTCTTACTTGGCTCTTCCACATTTTGAACAAAAGATTAAATTTTATCTCAGAACCAACATATTGGCCTTGATTATTCTTCAAAGTTCAAAATTGAAACTTCAAACTAAATTATTCCTGTACAATTTGTGTTCAAATGCTCTGCGGACCTAATGAGTCGGCTTTGGCCAACGATATCAAATCTAAATATTGAGATAATTTAACAATATCAATCAAAACATTGAAAAGGCACGTTGAAAATCCACACTGATTTCCAAATGCCATTCGTCCAAGAAAAATGCACAGATTTAATTCCTCTGTTTTCATAACCATAGGACGTCGCTTCCGTTTCAATTTTGCGTCCTGCAGTAGCTGACAAATGTCACTGACACAATGTTGCAAAAAATTTTAGAAGATTTTATTAAGTCTGATGGTGGTGATATATTAAAATATCAAATAAAAATAAATTTCAATAGGCAAGAGTAAAAGTATGAAAACTGGATTTTACAGTATAATTAATTTAACTCTAATTACTAATTATTTAAGTATATACTTAGACAACTATTTTGTCTTTTGAACAGGTATCTAAAATTTAATTTTAACAAAGAAATGTTTTATTTTCAACAAAGTGAACACGTCTAGTGGCGTGGATTACCACTGTTCTAATCTTTTACTGAATAGTATTACGTACAATATTAGAGCAATTTCATTGGTTTACAATTTTATTCGTGAGCATTACTTAGTCCTCACCTCTCATACACGTCTATAGTTGCACTTCCCTGTGAACGACCTGTGTATACTCCCCCTCACGATTCTATACTCTCCAGTCTCTACCGATGGAAATAATTGCAAAGTATGAACCGGTTTTAATGTTTTCTGTAATTGGCTTCGCTAGAGATTATCCTATAATTATTATAGGTAATGTTTAAATAAGGGGCGGGGAGTAGTTCCACGTAGACATGGAAGAACATGGAGAAATGTTGATGGAAGATTTAAACGAGTTAGCATATATTGGTTGGACACCTACTTAGTGCATGCAAGTATGTCATCCAACGCTCTGCCCAAACCGGTTCTAGAAGTTTGAAATTTTGTGTTTGAGATCATAAGACGCATACATCCCTGCTTATTAACACCGGCAACTTTTGTCTAACGACCTTACATAGTTCTAATACTCTAATTTATTGCATTTATTAATTTATTTGCATTGCCAACACAAAATCAAAAGGTTTGAAGGAACAAGAAGTTTTTAATAATTTGAGACAACAAGATTTGGAATGCATATTATTCTTGAGACACAGGCTCTACTACTTAAATATATAAAGGTAAGTGTAATGAGTATTGTGTAAACCACACGAAAATGGTCCGACGAGGTTTAGGACAGCTGGTTCCCCCCTCACCCCCTCTTGACCAGCAATGTTGCCATTTTTCATTTAGCCTATCAGCTGACGTAACCATATGCTATATTAGAATAGGGCGATCTGGCAACACCGAACTGATTTTCATCGGACGATTTTCGTGCATTTTACTCTA